>CM054180.1:28357500-28715000 GCA_028829895.1 Sinotaia quadrata | reverse complement strand
TGCGATGGTGATATCGTAACAGTCGCCAGCTTCACGCGCAAAGCAGCAGAAGGATTAAAAGACTCATTACCGAAGGATCAGCACAAACTCATCAGTGTTTCGATACTTGATGGAGAAATTGCCAAGCAAGAGGTAAGAGTATCATGGTTTTATTTTTCGGCACATCTTATTAATAGTTATCATTAGTGTAGAAACAGAGACCAATAGGCTAATGATATAAAATGTTTTCTTTACAGTTTACGTTTACAGTCTTACCATAATGAAACGACTTATTTGTTTGAGATGTGAGTCGGTGATTAGTATTTTATTAGAGAATGAGAGTGGTCAAATGCTTCAAAATCAAGCATAAATTAGTTAATTTTGAATGTAATATAAATATTTAACATTAATATTGAAATCAGGTGGATGCATAATGGACGATCGATCTCAGTATTGGACTCTCGCTTGTTTAAATTCCAACCCCTGCCTGTAGTTCACACGCAAAATGCACAAAACACTTTGTTTATCATAAGAGATTATATTTTTATTTTACTAAAGACTACTCAAGTTAGGAAAACGTTTTCAATTGGACGGATCCAGTGGCAGGTTTCATAATATTGCATAATTAAAAATATTGAACGTCAGCCACCTAACAGTCTTCTGATATTTAACAGGCGGATGTAATAGTGAACTCAACATCAGATGGTCTGGACTTGAAGAAAGGGGGCGTGTCGAAGTCAATCCTTGAAGTTGGGGGTCAAGAACTTCAGGAAGAGTGCCGGGCGAGGTATCCAAGAGGTATACCGACTGGAGAAATTGCCTGTACTTCACCTCATGGACTGAAGTGCAAAAAGTTGTTTCATATTGCCCTCTGTAACTTCACTAATCCCAGTGCAGAGAAGGTATGCTTAAGTGAGAATCTCTCTTATCTGGTAATTACTGTTATTCTGCCATTTATGGAGGTATGCTTGAGTGAGAATTTCTTTTAGCTGATAATTACTGTTATTCTGCCATTTATATATGTAGAGTTTTTCTACTTGCCAACAACGTATTTATGCCACGTGTGTGCTTACTGCATGGGAGTGTTGATTAATGTTCGGGTTAGTTGTTAGATGGATAACGAAAAATAAAATATTATATTTTTAAGAAAGCAAGGTAATAAAATTACTGCAAATATGGTTGAAAATAGTCAGAGAAATATCAATATTAATGTATGATTTACAATCAGTTAGGTATTAATAAGTAGTAACCGTCAGCCTCTAAATGGGAACTTTAATGTTTACTCCTTTCATCAAACATTACGAATAGGGAACAACGTTATTTTATATTTAAAAAAATGTACGTATAAAACGTGTGTTTATGTGCAGTCATGAATCACGGGCATATGTTCATTAATAGTGACCGCATATAGAAAGTTTCGTGAGACACGAAAACCTTTGACTTATATTTTTTACCTGTTCTGGATAAAAATGCTTTTCAATCATTATATTATCGATGCATCACTCAAGCACGTATAAAACTGAAATATCGAAATATGTTGTTTTTATTAAAAAAAACAAACAACAAGGGTAATTACTGGAAGATGCATGCCTGCACCTAGTGACAGTATGTATGATGTAATCCCGGATAATGAATTACAATATGAATTGTGTGAAGTATTAGAAATAGTATTCATCTGTGAACATTTGACGGAGGTTACATGCAAAAAGTACAGAATTAATTCACAAGCATTGCAAAACCTAATTAAAGCAAACAGTAAAACAGTACGAACTCTTGCTTATATTTCTCCTTGTGTGTGTGTGTGTGTGTGTGTGTGTGTGTGTGTGTGTGTGTGTGTGTGTGTGTGTGTTTGTGCGTGCGTGCGTGCGTGCGTGCGCGTGTGTCTCTGCTTTAACAGATTCTCCATGATCTGATGACTTCGTGTTTACGAGAGGCCAGCAAGTCCCATTATACCTCGATAGCTTTCCCAGCACTTGGTACCGGCATGCTAGAGTTTCCTCCTCCTGTAGTGGCCAAAACCATGCTTGGGGCGATCAACAGTTTCCAGGAAACAACGCCAGCCAGCACACTTAGGGAAGTCAAAATTGTTGTCTTTAAAGATCCACCGACCGTGCAGGTTAGTATGTCAATTTTAATCTTTTAATATTAAATAAATTTATGAAAGCAATGTTGCTCCATACACTATGGCCTTTTGATCTTTTCACATTGTTTGCAATATACTGTTTTTTCTCACGCTCTGAAGAAGCTAATAATATGTTTATTTTATCACTGCAGAATTGTTAAACACTAACTTTTGTTTTAATTGGTTTTACATTTATGTGTGCGATTATCGACAATACCAAGTAATCATCTTAACGAGCATACATCATTCACGAATTCCACACAACTGGAAATGATTAATTTGAAAAAGTAAGTAAGACATTCAATTGATTTGCCATGAAATTTATAAACTAAAGAAAAAACTCCACAAACATTCATCACAACAGGAATTCCAGAAAGTGTACTCGGAGTCTGGAATGGTTGCAGATGGACATTCTAAATTCAACAGAACAAAGTCGGTTAGGAGGGCTACCCGAAAGTTTTCCGAGAGAGGAGTGGAACAAAGTACGACAACTTTAACTCGTTTTACATGTTATGGTTAACTCCCTTTCACTTAAAATGTAGTTATTACACATTTTCTTTCAGGCATTTCGTGAACTTATAAATTTAAGAAATTTTAATTATCATTTATGCGAAATAAAACATTAGCACAAATGTCAGTTCTAACTGATATACTTACTGAAAAACTACCACCGATAATATTTCACTAACGTATACCTTATGAAACATTGAGCCGAACCTCAAACAATTTTCTAAAATCATGTTGGGCTAGCAATAGCCCGTTAGTACACAATTAACATATATTAATTTCATATGTATCTCTGTTACTGCAAATGCAAGAGGTCTTTTGATTCTACAAGATTTACAATTTAAATTATCTCTATTTATGGCATATATAATAGAATAGTTATGTATTCCATAAAAAAAACAAAAACAAACAAGCAGGGCATTAATACTGTAACGCTCTGAATCTTTTTCAACAGGTGTGAAACCTGAATCAGTGCAGTTTGAAATTTATGGCTTAAACCTTATTATCAAGCAAGGGGACATCACTGAGGAAGATGTCGATGCCATTGTGAACAGCACCAACAACGAGCTAGATCTTAGTCGAGGTTATATAATATTTTAATATAAATAAACACGTATCTGAAACTCGAGACATTACGTTATGGGGATACGTTTTAGCGAGATTATTTAACTGTAAGTTTTATTTCTTATTAAATGAAATTAAATTAAACATAATTAACAGACTTAATATTTTAAGTGTTTCATCAAACACACAAATAGGCCTATATTCCAGTCATTACTTTTATTTTGTTTATACTAAGTTCCTTGCTGTATGGGTATAAAATGATCTAAAACAGAACGGTTTAAGAAGAAAAGACTATGAGTGCGACTTATATATAGCGTAGGCTCAATATATAAAATAGTATTAATTGTAATCAAAATCCCATATACTGCTTATCCCAGTTACATAAGCTAGCTTAATGTAAATAAATACACATTTCAGTTTTGTTTCAACATTATTATCACAAAATGATGAAGTGGTTACATTTCATAGTCGCAAATAATATTCGTTCATAGAAATGAAATAAGATTTTAATTGTCCAATGAAAATTTGTTAATTTGAAATATGTATTACACCTACAGTTTTAGTGATAATGAATGAAACATTCCTAAAGTCTATTCTTTCTCAATCAGTTTAACTCACAATCGAGCTAATGAGCTAATGGCTGCCTTTCAAAGCTGGACTTCTCATTTCCCATCCAAATTCAAAGGGATCAGAGAGTAGAATTTTCTGCAGCAAGAGAACGCTTTAATCTAAGCACATTGACTGATCTCGTTCTCAAAAATCATAATCATTGGACAATAGAACTCGCTCAGTTTGTATTACGTCAGCAGTCTAGAATATTCTTGCCTCGACCTCTTTACTTCAACTCAGACACTTTAAAAAATAACACCATAATGAGTGCCCAAGGTCGGGTTACTTGACAATTTAGAAATTTATATAACAATTTAAATTTAAAATAGTAAGAAGCAAATTTACTCTGTCACAGTTTCAATTCACATTAATTTTAACTTTGTATCTGTAAAATGATATTTGACATTATGATATGTTTCATTTTAAAAGTGAACAATAAAAAGGAATTATTCAGAAGAAAATGTGGTGTGTAATTAAATTTTTTTATATCTTGCATTTGGTTTATTTAAATTTTCGTATATTTACAATGAAATTAACATTTCAAAGCGATATAACTTTATCTTTAACTATAACTTAAAAAATAGTAGTTAAGATTCCCACCACAACCTATTTTGTTAACACATCCTTTCATTCTCTACACTCAGTAATACTTGGTTTCTCTATTTGGGATATTGCATTATTTTTTTAAACTCTAGTCCTGTGTTATATAGAAGGCGAACATTACATAGCCGTTTCCAATAGAAAACAAATAAATCATACATTGAGCATATTGCTGAGATCCGTATAAGGCAAGAAAGATCTTTTTAGGTTAAATGTTAAACCTGTTATTTTTCATTATTTTTGTTGTAAAGACACTTATTTCATAAAGAATGACATTGTTTGTTTACATGTAAAATATCTTTGGTATATGTGATTTCGTCCAAATTATGTTCAGGAAATGAGTTGATTTCTTAATTCAGCTCGTTAATTTTAATTTAATTACGAAGGTGCTGTTGCCAGTGCACTGAAAATCAAATGTGGGAATGAATTGGTAAAGGAATGCGGAAATAAAGGTAATTTTATGTCGTGTACATGTATATTTATATTATAATTTATTTCATTAATAAAAGGAAATATTTTAAAATAGCATTTATTAATCATGATGCAGCACAACCCCTGATAATTTAAACTGAGAATTGGTTGAGATTAAATAAAAACGTGTTATATAAAGAAGCCTCATCTGGTTCTACACACGACACACTAGGATTATCCTAGACTTAGAGCATCAAGATATAGGTATGACCTCCGTTACTCGGCAGCTTTCCCTGGCAACCTGTCTACAGTAGACTATAGCTTTCCCTGGCAACCTGTCCACAGTAGACTATAGCTTTCCCTGGCAACCTGTCCACAGTAGACTATAGCTTTCCCTGGCAACCTGTCCACAGCGTACTACAAGAAAACGTATACGGCAACGTATAAGTCGTACGAAAAACGTTTATTTTATTGTCAGCGTAAATCTGCATCCATCGAGCTGCCCTTTGAGATCATGATTAGTGTAAGCAAGACCTCAACTTTATTTCATCGGGATGAAAATCACTATCTTCTTTTTTTTCTATTTTTTCAAATTGTATTTTTGTAAATCTTTGCTAGCTAAGTATGTTTTGTTTTATTTTTCTAAATATATTTATTGTTATATAATATCATTTAGTATGTAGATTCGCAATTTTGTTGTATTACATATCTTTAGTTTACGTACGTGTCTTGAACAGTTTGAATTAAGATTTTGTTTGACATTTTATGTGTCAATACACTAAATCGAAAATATCCTTTTAAAGAATAAGTACGGCATTAAGTCATTACCACTGCCATCGCCGCCATCACCACCACCACCACCACCACCACCATTTTTGAAATGTCTTGGCAATTTTCATTTCTATATATTTATTTTAAGCAACAGGCTTTCTCTTGTGTGTATTGCCTACAAATACTTGACACATAATTACAACAGCTAGCTGTTATTTTAAAAGTTATCTTTTACACAATATCATATGCCTAATTATAAAGAATAAAAAAATAATTTTCAGTTGATAAGATCGTTCAAAGAAGACATAGATAACGAATAAATATTTAAATACGTTGTTGTATTGATTCAGGTGTATTTGGGTTCTCTTACACGTTTCGATATTCCCGTCTTAGCTGTCAAAATGTTTCTAATTTTTTGGGAAGAAAAGGTGATTTTATTAGCGACTTGGGTTCTTTTTCTATGGAAAACATAGTTGTAGGCTACTCTCACTGTTTTGAAAAGCGACTAAGTCTATTCCAACTCAGGATTTTGAAGTAACAATCGTGCATTTCGGTGCAGCTGTACGGACGTTTGATCAATGTTACACGATTTATTACCTGGGTTCACACAACCAGGGTAAAAACGAGTTTTTTTTTCTTTTTTAAAATCACAATATAACTACAAGCAATGGAAACTTGCTAAGAAAATACATTGTGTGTTCCTAGATTTCTCTTTTGGAAAACGATAGATTATACATATTAACAGAATTTCATGTATTAAATCCTGTCTTGTGTTCGCGTACGATAGTTAATTGTGCAGAAATTTGTTCTTTAATTAATTCCCTGTTTCTTGTAATGATAAGAAACAAAATTTAAAAAATCTAAATGGCTTGTTATCTTCAAAATGTGATTATATGAAAACACTCATAACTATCCCACCATTCTCATTAAAATTGTGAAAGCTTACCACTTGATGACATAAGGATACCGATTCTTTCAGTGCCTGAAATCAAAGGCAAAGGCGTGACAAGGACCAAAGCATTCAATCTGAAGTGTAAACTCATTATCCATGTAAGCGCTGACTACTTTAAGAAAGAACAGGCGGCAGTCCCTGGCAGGATGGCAGACATTGACTGGTTGGCAGGTATTGCGGTCATACTCCAAGAAGCAGAAGTCTTTCGTGCACGGTCCATTGCTATGCCGGCACTAGGCACAGGTTTGTACGCAGGTTTTTGTGTGGTTGTCTACCGTGACGTAACCGTCAGTGGAATAAGTTTAACAAAAATACAGAATTGTAAAGGAAAATAATTCCTCTTTTCCATATTAACAGTATCAGCCTTTCCAATCCTAAACAAGTGATCATTGTATCGGGAAAAAATATTTAGTTTAGTTTTTGCGATTTGTCATGCCTGTATAAGTTACATCAGACATGGAATTGATAATCTAACCAGACTGTCGTGTACTTGTGGACCTCAATTACACCACAAAAATCTAATTATGGATTTAATATGTATTGCAGGAGCATACGTTCGCACACCCACACGAACTAATTATGCATTTAATATGTATTGCAGGAGCATACGTTCGCACACCCACACGAACTAATTATGCATTTAATATGTATTGCAGGAGCATACGTTCGCACACCCACAAAATCTAATTATGCATTTAATATGTATTGCAGGAGCATACGTTCGCACACCCACAAAATCTAATTATGCATTTAATATGTATTGCAGGAGCACACGGTCGCACACCCACTCAGTCTGCTAATGATTTGTTTAATGCTTTGGTCAAGTTCCTCTCTGATAAGAAACGCACCCTAGAGGAAATTCGGGTGGTAATCTTTGACAAGGACATGATTCCTCTATTTGTCAACGCCCTTCAAGCCGTGTGCGAAAAACACAATGCTAGTGAAGGCAAAGAGCTCTGCAGACTTAAAGGTAACATTTATTCCTTTTCAGTGCACTTTCCCAAAAAAATGTTTTCCTAAATGATCACGGAAGTAACTAACGCATTTAATAACTTTCTTTTAAATAAACTGATTCATTAACTACTTAAAAAAAGAAATTCATAAGTGAATATGAAACACGTATATGCATTATTTTATTTATCATACTTCTTAGAGTTCTTGAAAAATAAACAAAGTACAAACGAATATTTCGTTAGTAATGTTCACCATGTCAGACAGTCCTATAACAAAGCTTGAGTTAGCATATTGGAAAAAGTAGTAATCTACAACTATGTATGTGCAATAAACACACATCTCATTGAATTCTTCCTGCTAAAAATCCTTTCATTGTGCACAACGTGATATTGAAACCAGTAACCAGATAAATAAGGATTTGACGAGCGGAATTAATAGATTAATAACTCATCGAATTAATCCCTTTAAACCCACTCTTAAAGGACTATTTAATTGCGGACGAGAAATCTCAGTTATTTCTCAGTGCCACTTAATTCGAAATAATATCACCTGCATTGAGCGTTGCTATATTCCAACTACATTTACAAATTTACCTGTTAACAACTACACTATTTCCTTTACTGGATTGACCTTCACACATCTCTTTCCTTTCTTAGAAATAAATATACACCCCAACCCGCCAAATAGTGGCTACACAATTGCAATCAATATGACATCAGATCTTAAGGTGATACAGTTTACAAACAGTAGCTACACAATCAGCTGCAGAATATCCATTAATATTAAACCCAATGGTGCATTTTATTGAATTAAAATTTAACATAAGAAAGTCTCTCAGAGTTATAAAAGCTTTCACACGAAGGAAAAAAAAACACTTAATTTATTTGAAAAAATAATTGATTAAAATATTTATATCAAATGGGTTTCCTATTGGCACAAAGGGCTCGCCTCTCCCAGTGGTGTACAAACGCCAAGGATGGAACTCAAGCTTTACGTACACGCTGCTGGCCAGAATAATGTCCAGACATTCCTGAATGCATTTGCAGATGCAGTGAAAAGTAAATTTACACGAAAGGAAATTAACGACGAAACCTTGTCACGGATGAGCAGTGATCAGGTACTTTATGTTTTGGGTACAATTACGATTTATTATACAGCCAATTTATGGAATTCTGTTAAATGCACTATATAATATTTATACATGTTTATGATTTTCATTGAAAGGAGATATATTAATTTATTATTTCTAAAAAAAAGAGCTGCAAATATAAACACATATTTTCATATATCGATTAAAAAGAACAAAATTCGTCATAAAAGTAATACTATACTAATAGAAATTCATAACTTTCACAGTTGGACAGAACTTAAGCTGACGTGATGAAGCAGTACCCTGTATAAAGTTTATTCTGCCTTGCTTTCTATACATAATTCTTTAAGTAATGAAAAAATTAAAAAACCTCAAATAGGGGACAAAGCACACACGCACGCACGCACGCACGCACGCACGCACACACACACACACACACACGCACACAGATACATATGTACTTACATACATACATTACTGTCACAACCCCCCGTCCTCTCTCTCGTGAAAGGGAAGGTGGAAGACAACTTTGTCAGCAGCAACTTAGGATCTGTGTTGTTATTTACTACAGGAATCCACACACAGAAACACTATGGGTGTTTATCTGACACTTTAAGTTTTATTCTGAATGCAAGGGTTACGTTTTGCTGATGTATTTTTATGTGTGACTGTGAGTGGAGACAGTACAACATGATGCAACATAAAAGATGAGACAAGACAAGACCGCACTCTCGCCCTTTCAAAACAATAATAAACAAGTTTTGAAAAAAGTTATGATTTAGGTTCATTAACCTATGGGCTTTCTCTTTCATGCAGTTGTTAGACCAGTCAATACGAATTACTCACAACATGTACTCTTGGGAAGGGAGTAAATGATGAGTGATGATAACAAAAATGATAAATTTAGATTTTACAACTAAGCAGTAACTCCCACTGGTAGTGACTACTCTAGTAGAATAAAAAGTTATGAATCAATTTAAACATTTCTGGGATCATCAATCCCAGAAAAGAGTAATAATAATCTCTTAAGTGTCATAATTTAAATCTGGGATTGACTAACAATAATATTGTTTCAATAGACTAAATGTTCCTTATACATAAAGTATAAGTAGGCAAAATAGTTCTCAAGTTCTTAATAAACTTAATCAAAGTTAATTTTGAGTGCACATTTTGAGTGTTATTTCAGATTTTTACTCACACATGCTGTAGTAACTATTCATTGACATGAATCCTAGTGTCGAATTCTGGCAGCTCCACTAGTCCTTGTCATATGGTTTTTGTCGTCGTAGCCCCGGGTTCATAAATTTGACCTCCCTGTTCGTAGGCTAGGTCCACAATAGCATCCCACACTGTTACTTCTGTGACAGAACTGTTGTCACTACTTTTTCCTGACAGTGACGTGTTCTCAAGGCATGATATTTGCCTTCCGTCCATTCTTTGGATTGAAATCAAAATACATCACCCTCGGAATAGCCTGGTTTAAAGTTTAACACTATCCCCAGATAAAGAGTCATGGCCGACTGCATTACCTCTCTCTATGAATGGCTTGCATTACTTGCCAGATATTACTTGCCAAACACCGTGTTCTACTCACGAATTTTGGTGTCTCTCACTGCTATCCTTTTCTCTCCCCTTTTTATCATAGTACATAAAATTTCATAAAATATCTGTACTACCAGCACTCAAAACACGTGTCCTTAAAAATCCACACTTTTTTTTTGCTTTGATACACACTTCCATCATGGAATTCTCACCTCAGGCTAAAGTTTTCCTTTCACAATCTCCAGTGTAATTTCAAGTCCTAACTACAATGCATATCATACTAGTTAAAATAAATATTTATCTCGATTACAAGCATATATATTTATATTAACTTCTTGCAAATCTTTCCACATTCAATAGTGAAATGAAATAACACTGCATTCACACAATGCATAAATCATTAGTTTCACAGGCACACTTTACAGGATATACCTATAGTTTAATACCAAACATAGATTCAATCTTGTTGCTAATGAAATACAGGTAAATTTTATGATTATTGAATTAGTGTCCTTTAAAAACAAATACCGACGATAAACACAAATACCGGCCACAGTTATGAACGGTCGGCGACATTGACACTCGACGGTTGACGTAAACGATGAAATAAAAAAAAAATGATTTTGGTGTCTACCCCCTCTCTTCCCTATAACAAATACACATTTATATTAATATACATTGAAAACAGATTTTGGAAATTCAATCCGTTGGACGAGAGCACAATGTCGATCTTCAAATCGTGCAAGTAACCGGACGCATCGTGATAATTGGTCTTCATAGCAATGTCTCTGAGGCCTTGAACAAAATTACCCATATTCTACGTCAAGCACTCCAGTCTTTACAGGAAGGAAAAACGGCTTCCGTGCTTGCCAACATGGTTCATTGGCATTATATGGAGGTATGTTATGAGGAGTAATTTCATTTATTGCTGTTTATGTCTGTGTAGCATTTGTCCATCAAACCAAAATGGTCTTCTTTGATTGAAATAGACTGCATTTGTTTGACTGATCATATTGCTAATTTAAGGGGCATTTATTTAATCTGGATGTATAATGCACAACAATATATAACAAGTGTCCAAATCGTAATCTTCATAAGTCTTTTATCAGTTATGCCATTTAATTCATTCATAGAATATGGTCGATTGCTATATATTTACTATTACAAATATCACCTAAAGAACAAGTCGAAAGGTGTGAGAGCCACAGTTTCAGGAGCATTCAATGCGTCCTCTACGACTAATCCTTAACTATGGTAACGTTTCATCGAGTCATGTACAACCATAAACAAGAAAAGAAAAAGGTGAACCTGTGGCCTAGATACACTTTTGCTGAAATCTATAAATAGAACTATGGATCTCACACTATTAATACGTCTCAGGTAATTCTCATGATAAGAAATGCGGATGATAAACAGACATACAGTGATTTAAAAATAAATTACATGTTTATACTGCAGATAAATATTTTTTCCTAAACCATCTTTGCGATAAGTCTCGTTTCGGGTTGGTTTACACGCTACGTCTAAAGTCATTCTCGTTTCAGGATGGTTCGCAAGGAGCAGAACCGAGAGAATATGGCAAAATAGAAAATCATATCATAGAGATGGCATATCAGAACAATCAGAAATCTGTGGAAATTATTGATACAGACAAAAATGTTTACATCATTGATTTCGATTCCCTGACAGAATACCCCAGGGATGATCCATCTGATACAGTCCTTGTTGTCAGGAAAGACATGATCAAAGGTAAGCAGTTCGTTTTATTTCCTTTGACGTGAAACAAAGCCCCATAATGACAACCTTACTCTATGAAAGGTGTTAATGAGTGATTGTTCTATTTTTCTTTTTCTTCCGATAATTATAAATATTAACAAAATAAAATAATGTTATAACCAGTTTAGAAATACTAAAAACAAAATAATACTATACATCAGTTTATTTATTTAAAAGAATTACTTTACTGGGTCTTCTAGCTATTATAGTGTGTAAATTGAATTATGTTTGTAAACGAACTGGCATCAAAGAAAAACGTTTCAGCTCCATGCGTATCAAAGGTTTATGTAGACATCTGCCTGTGATATAAGTTTAAACAAGTGAAGAAGTCTATACACGAAAATTTAAAAGAGAAACTGAAAATGAGCAGGCTTTGGAGTGAGCGATTAAAATTATATTTGGAAATGTAATTCAGCCTTTCCCGAAATATCACTTTAAGATTGAATAGTGTGCACTATAAACGGACTCAATTGTGAACAAGCTGTCATCAAAACACAAAGTAAAATACTAAATATAGAAATGCTCTAGTCTTCGTTTAGTAATCTTATTTAATTTAATTAAGAAAACAGCTTTCATTATCACAATAAATACTTCACCTTTTGTTGACTTCGACACGGCCTAGAGTTTTCTTGCTTTGTGACCTCTATATAACGCCTGGTCTCTGAAAGACTGAAGTGCTGTGAAAAAATTCTTCTTAATAAATAAAAGCTGTACTAATTTATTATAAATAATTTGATCCTAGCTACTTTATATGCGACAAATGTACAGTAGTATTTAGAATAGAATATTGAATGATTTACTCATGATAGGGTTCGAGAGTATTATTGGCAAATTTGGAAAACGATATCCTGAAAAGATTTCTTCATGCATGAACTCTGCTTAGGAAAAGCATGGCTTAATGGTCGTCAGAGGATATAATGCAGCAAATGTTCTTTTTATTCTATGCTCAAAGCGACCATTATTACAATGGCAATACAACAAGCATTTCTCTATTACAAACTCTCATACGTCTTACAGGAATACAAGGGCAGAGTCAGTTACTAAGCTACAGCTTTTACTCTCACAACAGTTTGAAACCGAAATAATAGCACGACTAGCAGTATTAATTAATTTTATTTGTAAATGTACAACAACAAAACATAACTGTTCTTATGTTTAATATTCATGTAACAGTTATCTTTCATATCCTCTGATTTCCTTCGTGATTTATTCTAAATGAATCACAGAACGTACACAAAGGTTTTCTTTTTCCCAAATGCCTGTACGTTGCGGTTTTACACTTGAATCCCAAAATCATGGTTTTACACATGAATCCAGAAATAACGGTTCTACACCTGAATCCAGAAATCACGATTCTACATCTGAATCTAGAAATCCTGGGGTTCCACTTGAATCTAGACATCATAGCTTTACACTTGAATCCAGAAATCCTATTTTACACTTGAATTATATCAAGTCAGCACTGTGAAGAGGAAATCTGTCATAATTCAGCATGGTACACTTCACTACCGTCAGAAGATTCCACAGATCTGACATTTCATCAGACTGAAAAGGATGTCCTTTTACACTGACATATGTAAAAAAAAAAAAGAAGAAGGGATCGTATTTCATCACACCCTGGATATTGTAGCAACAAATACGGTTGATAAATGTTTTATCTGGAAGTGTGCACCAATGCTGATATTTCCCAGAATGAAAGTGTATAAGGCTGAATAAGTGTAGAAGTCCTTCAATTAATATATCTCTTGGTTAATAATTAATAAGACCTCTTGGTTCTCCTAGCCTATAGAAAGAAACACCCAGGATCTGTCTCTTTATTATCAGAGTTGGATATGGGAGTAGGTTTAGTAGGCTATAACATTCCTAGATTATAGATTAGGAATTGTTCCCTTGCTTTCATGCTCGTTTGTGTGGTTTGTTTCAAGAAGCATATAAGTACATTATCATTACTTATCTCCTTTTAAGGGCGTACATGTAATCTTTGACTTTGGCTTGTTTATTGATAAGTTCATATATGGTATGCACCGCTGGCTAGAATTCAGCAATGCATTATTTTATCTAGAAAGGTGTTTTCATCTAAGGGATCTTTGCAACCTACTTGCAGCCTAATAGTACATTTCTTCACACTCATTATAGTCTGTAGTTATTTGTTAATAAAATATATTTGCTAATGCTTTCCAAACTATTATAAGCATACAACCTGTGCATATATAATGATCGGTATACATCAATTTTAATACTCTCTCGATATGAGGTTGTCGTGGTGTTTTTGGATGAGTTTTACGATTATTTCTTTACACATGAGACCCACTAATGAGTGAAAAAGGACACTTATCATTATTTGAATAAAGGTATATCCAGTGATAGCTGTTATATATCATTTGAATAGTCAATATTACATTATTCTAATTGTACAATAACAGTAGGCGCACTTAATCGGTTCACACACATTCACGTATATTATTTTATTCTTAAAATCAACGATTTTATTAATAACCATTATAAAAAAGCACTTATAGTGCGAAACAAATTTAGTGTTCTTTAAATAATGCACTTATGTAATTAACGACATCTACCTATATGCAAGCGCACTTTTAAATGTAGGAGAAAATCAATAATTTAGAAAATAAGATATATATTTTTTAAAATTAATAATTAATGCTTGATTATGTTTCTATGTGGTTGTTTGAACATGTTAGGGTCTGTTCATGTACTTTATAAAAATAATATATTAGAGTACATGTTTTCTTTCTTTTCTTCCTCTAACAACATTAGAGTTGTTACTTTAAATACTCAATTTCAGTTTTTGACAAATAGAAAAGAAGTTATAATATTTTGGTTGAAGAATGAAATGAACATAGCAGGTGTGCTACTTTACTTGAGTGTGGGTGCCCAAGAAGGTGGGAATGCCAAAACAGAAAGTGAGAAGTTTGGCAAATCCCAGTTTGGTCTCAACGAGAATAAAAATGTATCTTATTGAAAACTACTCTGTAACTCTTTCAATATTGTTTAAAATTAAAACACAGTGAAAATATTGCCGAGTGAGAGTTTGCATTGCTGTTTAAACTTGATGGGAGGCATCTGGATTGTAAAAATTCTTATAACACCAATGAAGTCTAATAAATAAGTAATGATTGAATATTTTAATTACGTAAATCATTTCTCTGAACTTTGATTCTGAAGGGCGACTGATTCTAATAACCGAAAAGCACAAGTATAAGCACGTTCACATTGCAAAGACTATGTTCTGTTTATTATTTTGCGCTGTGCTGTTACAGGTTTAGACATGAGTGACTTACCGCCAAACTGGGCTCCCTTTAAACAGAATGAACTGATGCAACTAGTGAAGTTGGAATCGAAGGATGAAGAGTTCAAACAAGTAGTAAGCAACTTAAAAACAACGCTGGGAAAAACTACTATCACTGTCACTTCTGTAAGAAATGATTATTTAGTTTTGTTACAGTAATATAGCAGGTTGTCTTGACCTAGCACAAGTATAAGCACATTCACATTGTATTCACGCGACATGCAAATTACTAATATTTAATACACATCCGTTCACCCTACCAGATTTAATATCCCCAAAGTATAATTACAGGAATATAAATCATGTTCTTATTGTAAAATATTAGTCTAATATCTAGAGATGTCTCCTATAAATGCAGACCTCTTGTATGTGCCACTTGAATGACGTAAATTTGAATTTTGTAAATGTTTAATTTATATTAAAAGGTCAATGTGGAGTAACTCTTGTCTATACTATCGAGAGAGAGTTTTAATTTCATTCTCACAATCACGTGATCATGTCTCGTTATCTTTCTGTGGCACCAATACAGTCGCCTAATGTTTGCAAAAATGAATAAGAAACATTACCACCCGTGAATTATAAGCTGACGTCGGAAACCGACATTAAACCTATATTCATCGATCATCAGTAGTAAACATAAGCATGAGACGAAAGTGAAGGTCATTGTAAACGATACTATGATTATGCCTGAGGCGAAACCGGACCTAATACAATGTTTTGAGCGTGGATATCAGAGATCAGGCTTAAATCCAAGGTTGCTCTGAGTAGCAAAATTTCTTGTCTGAGATAAACTGTATTGGATTGCTATTGCCATTACTAATTACTAATTCCATTCTAAAGCCGATCGTAATAGAAATTGTTTGATAAAATGCATAAAACGTCGATTTCAAATAAAGGAATTATACAAGCGGAAACAAGAACAACCAAGTTCGGTAAGAGAAAGCACGCAGTGCCTTGGGGTACAAAGTATTTTCTTTTGATTTTATTAATGCTGAGAAATCAGTATACTTCTTTACTTAATATAGAGGAGATCAAAATGAACAAACATAAAATATTTGACAATAAATAATACAACGAATTAATCGAAAGGAATTCGTAAATGTAAGTAGTGAATGAGAGAATATCAGCGAATCAGTTAAGTGAATTAAAAAAAATCTCTTTAGAGTAAGTAACAGTAGTCAGGGACTAAAACGGTATAAACAAAATAATATTTGCGTCATTGTGACAACAACAAAACAATAGATAATAATAATTAGGTGACTTACATTACAAATATATTGCATCGAATTAAAGTGACAAAATCCGGTCATTACAGGAAAATATTTTGAGTGCGTTTTCTTACGTTTTAAATATAACTTCAGTGTACTTTGTCTTTATCATAACTGACTGTACAGCTGATGATTGAAAGGTCAATGAGTTGATACATAATAAATTCACAATGAAAGCGCCGGCAATCTGGCAATCTATAACTGAGGTGCCCAAGTGCCAGACTGTGTGCCCTTGTTTTGGGACAAAGGGCTTTTGAATGGCCTTATAAGTGTTTTATATATTTATTTATTTTGTACATTTTTATTGTTATTTAGGTTCGATTCTTCAATCTTAATATTTATGTAATTGTATTTTTTTACTATACTATACTGCACTATAATATAATATAATATAATATAATATAATATAATATAATATAATATAATATAATATAATATAATATAATATAATATAATATTCATACTTAAAAATAACGTCTAAGTCATATTAGCGTAATTAATTAATTATCAATACTGTTAATGTAAAGATGATCCTTTCCTTATGCAGATTGAGCGTGTTCAGAATCCTATTCTCTACCGGCAATACCAGGCCAAAAAGTCACACATGGAGAGACAGAATATTAATATTCAGAATGAGAGGACACTTTGGCATGGCACTGCTGGTGATGCCATTCACAACATCAATCAGCATGGTTTCAGCCGCAGTTACTGTGGCAAAAATGGTGAGTTGACCCACTTCTCTTTCTACCTCCAGTTTAATTTAATTGCATTTGTTTAGAAAATAATTTGCAAACTTTAAGTAACAATTGTGTGGTGGAGTAAATTTGCCTATCCCTATTATTTCTAAACTTAATTGTTATATAAATTGTTAAGTTGTCAATGTGACCGACCTAGGGCACTCTTTATGATGGCACTTTTGTAAGTGTCAGAGTTGGAGTAAACAACTCGAATTGAGGATATGCTAGAAATTGCTGATGCAATGCAAACCAGTTGCAAATGGATGGGTAGTTTTTTTTTTATTATCCAATGTTTAATATTTACAGGAACGAGACCAGCCAATGGGCTGAGATCAAACGTTTACATGCTGTAGAGAATTCTATTGTCTAATCACTTAAATTTGGTGTGGCATGAAAGGCGGCCAGTAGCTTAATGGTGAGTTAACTGACTGAGTGAGAGAGAATGGATTTTGCTATTGATATGTTATACTTGTTTTACGTAGAGACGTATTATGTGAGTAGACTATTATTTCTACAAATTGTGAACTATGATGCTTATATGTGGTATGCTAAACACTTGACATTGTTTCTAGTGAACCCTCTCATAAAACCTTTATGCAGTTGCAGGAAATTGTAAGTTGAGACTTGAATGTAAGAAAAAATAGAGTTAAGAAGAAATAAACTGAAAACCTAGAGTTTGTTTCCTGATTATATTTTTAAGGGAGAAATCAGTCTTTCCTTGTTTTATCAAAATCTCCTGGTTCACTAATTATAGACCGCTACAACAATGGTATACGTGAGAGGCGTCTGCTGCAGTGAGTAAATGTAAGAAATACACTGCGCTCCATTGATATATGGTGGCAAGTTAAAGTTAACTATATCGAGCTATTTCTGGCACAAGGAGGTTACTGGAAATTGCTACAATTGCTTTTTTGCTTGAGGGAGCTATTATGACAGATTAGCCTGGAGAGAATATCAGCGAATCAGTTCAGTGTTCTACAAGGGAAACACGTGGAAATGACATGAACAATAAACTCGTGACTTTGTTACAAAAGCACGCAAAAGACTATTGAGCCAGCACCTAAAACGTGACGTAGAAACTATTATCACTTATCTCTAATAACTCCATTTCAGTTCTCTGATAAGAACTATATTGTGATTTGTATTGACACTAATCTATTGAATCGTGTGTTGAGATATAAGACTGTATAGATATTAAAATTATTCGAACGTGGTTTCGTGGAAATATTGATGTCAAGTCATTTTTTATCCTCGTATTTGTCATATTTATATTTGATTGTTCGTTTAATAAATACAGCACCCGCATATCCGCCAAGTGAGAGAGACGAGTTGTGTCTGCTGGAGAATTATTAATAACATAAATTAAGATTTAATTTAATGTTGTAGTATGCAAAGATATTTGAAAATTTAGCTTTATCCTATTGCCTGGTCTCGGGGTGGGTGGGGTGAAAATGGATTTATAAAACATCATTCAAACATTAATTTAATGCTAAGAAAAGTAAATCTACAAAATTTCGTAACTCGGTTTTGTTGTTATATGTCATAAATTATTATTGGTGTACAATAAAAATCAATTATAAAATATAATTTTGTAGCATTGTTCATTCAGATGGGAATATTAATTTCATTAACTCTTGATCGTATAATTCCAAAGTCAAAATATCTGTCATGGTGAAATTTATTTACAATTAATATTCCTTGTCTTCATTTATGTAAAATTTATAGGTGTTAAAATGTTTAAATGTCACACATGCTGTTACATTAATAATGTAGAATTCATTTCATTCCTCACTTTTCAAGAGTAACTTTGATTTGTTCCAGCGGTTGCATTTGGACAAGGTGTGTACTTTGCTGTTAACTCGAGCTACTCTGCAGGACCTACATTTACTCCTCCAGACCCTTCAGGCAAGCGGTACCTGTACCAGTGTAAAGTGTTAGTAGGTCATTCGACGCTTGGAAATAGCAATCTAAGAGTTCTACCACCCAGAGATAAAGCCATTTTGTTTGACTCTGCTACCAATGATTTGGAAAATCCAATCATGTATGTCATATTTCATGATACCCAGGCATACCCGGAGTATTTGATTACATTCAAATGAAGAATAACAATTTGCTTAAAATAACCCTATCAGCGGTTAATTTCTTGTCTTCTCTGATTTTTGAGTTTAAATGAGGACATTTATAGTGTAGAAATACATTTGGCATTTTGTGCTTAACTGGGACTTAAAAACGAATATACACATTACGTAAAATGCTCCTTTAAATGTTTACTATATTTTTCATTATATTCTGTGGTGTTTAGAAAAGATTATTAACTGCTCTAAAATGAATTAACATTAGTGTGATGTTATAAATCTTATTTTTCATATCTTGACTGAGTGTTATTTTAACATCTTATTAACTACACACTTCTGACTTTACAGCATTTATCTTTGTGCCCATTTTATAAACACATAAGGGTGGGTTTCAATGCTAACTGTTAAAGTAATAGCTCATTACTTGGTTATTAGCATATCAATGACTGTTTGTAGTGACATTTAACACATTTAAAAATCCATTTCATGAAATGTTTAAAATTGTCCGAATTATTCTTGTTTCTCAGTTGACCGAAGAAGTAAAGACACATTTTTCTTTGTCTTAGAAATAATTTACAAACAAATGAAATAGCTCGAACACTTTTTTCATTATTCCCACCAAATTTGGCTAATTTACCTTTTAATGGTTTGTTATAGGAAAAGGTGATGCGCTTTTAAAATAATTGTTTGATGGGTATTAATATATATTTGGTGATGTCTTATGTTTACTTTCTACTTGTATTCCGATGTGTAAAGGTTTCAAAGGTTTTTCTGGTTTTCCTTAAATTTTCAGCCTCGCATTCTGTAAGCTATCAATCCTCGTTTTTAGTTCTTTAACAAATATCTTAATATCTTTTAATAAGTTACTGTGCACTATTCTGTTTTTCTACTATATTTACTAGATCTGAAGAAAGTTTCATTTTCTATTTTTTTTGTTTTGGTGAACATAGTTGGTTTGGGAGAAAGGACAGATTGTATATAAAACCTATTTCTGAATGTTTTCATGAATAATAAAACGTATTTATCTTATGTAGAAGGTGTTTATTATCAGTTCCAAAATTATTAAGGAGAAGTGCATTCTTTGGGAGTGTTTGTAATAAGGTTGTAGTAAAAGGGAAAACAAGTCTCATTGTGAAAGATTCAGAGAAAGGCACAATACCAAAACAACCATTAACCAAATACATGCTTACCAGCTGTGTGGAAATAATATCAGGAATTATATCTGATAAAATCATGTCCCATCTAGAAATAAACAAAATATTAACAAATGAACTAAAGGGTGCTAGACTAGGTAGCAGAGAAACCAAATGGCAATTGATAAAGCTATAATTACTGATAGCAAGAAACGAAGAACACATATTTCCATGGCAAAAAGGCCTATGATTCAGTTACACATTCATGGATAATTCAAACAATAAGTATGTACAAAATAGCACCTTCACTACTATTCCTTATACAAGTATCACTGAAAAGCTGAAAAATTACCCTAACAGGCAACAAAATAGAATTTGCAGACATATTAATAAAATGTTGAATTTTCAAGGAGATTCCTTACCATCACTCTGTTCTGCATTGCCCTAAATCCTCTGAGTCAAGTCATTCAGGAAACTGGATTAGGGTACAAAATGAAATCAAGGCATATTATCAGCCATTTAATGTACATAGACATTCTAAAGCTTTTTGTGTAAAAATCAACATAACGCCAAATTCGAAAATCAGTTCTGTCAAGCTATTGTGAGGAGAGTAACATAAAATTCGGCTTTGAGAAATGTGGTAGAATTATCTTCCAGAAAAGATCAAATCAGCAGAACGCCTACAATTCGACATTGGAAAAATTAAAGATGTTTCAGTGGGAAAAGGATATAAATATCTCGGGATACTGCAACATCAAGAAAACATGCAGAGTGAAGTCCAAAGCTAATAAGAGAATAAGAAGCGAGTTAGACAAGTTCTAAAATCAAAGCTAAATGGGGCTAAAAAATACAATCCCTTACGTGTATGGTACAGGAAGTGGACACAATCTGACCGTAACAATATTACTGTACGTTTTAGAGTACATTTCACGTGCTTTCAAGTTGTGCATCATTCTATTTTGTGAAATCTTTCAGATTATGACATATTGCGAATGTTAACATGAAATATAGCAGAATGGATGCAATCATTGGTAAAATGGGTACGCTTGTTAATGATGAAGGTACATTATGACTACATATATAATGGGGACTGTGAAACAGTTTTGATCATATATAAATAGTGACCTTACATTTCGCTCATGAAAGTTATTATATTATTTGCAACTGGGTGGTTAAAGAGAAGTCGCAAGACCTTAGAATGACGTATCCAGTGAAGAATAAAACGAATGTGACACATTACATTTTGCTGGTTGCGTTCAGCGTAAGAAACCGTTGCTAATCTAGATTCTCCCTAAACAGTGACCTTACATTTCGCTCATGAAAGTTTCGTCTCTGTGTATGTCCACATATCCTGCCACTGGAGTTGTCAAGGAAAATTATTATAAATCAGTTGCAAATTATTAGTTACTTTAAGAAGCACTAGATCTACAAAACGACATGAAAAAGAGTTGCGATACAGGTCTGTGTGTGTGTGTGTGTGTGTTGCGCGCCCACGAGGATAGATAAGATAGATATTAAATTAATTATATTCAAGAAGCCAAATCGAGCACACTAATTATAGAACTACGGTTTCTTGAAACAAGGTACATTGATTTTTTTCCATCACGATCAAATTTCGTCATTACTATTTGTAAAAAGGAAGAACAATAATTACCTGTGCAAGTGTAACAAACTTGACGAGTACTCTCCCCTCTTCATCCATTCAACCATGCATACGTAGGCAGCGTCATATTTCTCTGCATCAAATGGATCATTCAATATATAAAACTTAGGCTTTACTGCACTGCTTTCATGAAATCTGCTTCTTTGCTGAATGAAGCAAAAGGAACTAACTATCACCAGTAGTGGAAATAGAAAATACAATTGTGTTTTAAAATAGTATTATATCTATTCATATTTTGTAAAATGGATTTAGAAGTTAGAGATGTATTTTATTTCAAGGCATTACAGTATACGATTTTTAAATACTATTCTTGCACGCCTACTACGCAGTAATCAATTTGCAGTTTTATTTAAAATAGATGTTGATATTTTAATGATACATGACTATAGAAGCATTGCATGCTATAACTTAGTTCCATGTTTATTTATATACTGCCGGCACTTTCATTGAGTAGGCTCCATTACATATTGATAGTTTGGTTAACATGAGATGAAGAATGAATTATTATATCATTTACCAATAAATTATTCAATTTAATTTATGGTGCGAGGTGAAATATGTGATCTCACAACTGTGAGATCGTTTCGAACATTGTTTTGTGTATTTATGAGAAAAAGCAACTTTTTCTTTGCTGCGCCGTTAATCGATGTTTCCGAGTGTGGTGTGGTCGGAAATAATTATTCCTGGATTGTTTTCTTCGATGCTCAAACGAAATTTTATGGCACGAATATTTACATGTAAAATAATATTGAAATCAGAAAACAACTATTCTATCCCCACTTGCATTTGAACAGGATTGTGAGCTGTCTCGTGGAACCCTCACAGAGATTTAATGAATAGACCACTGAACTCAGATACAGTTAGCATACATTGATGGGAGTTACAACTTAATATAGAGATTTAATGAATAGACCACTGAACTCAGATACAGTTAAAATACAATGACGGGAGTTACAACATAATACAGATACTTAAATAATAGACTCAGATTCAGTTATCATACATTGATGGGAGTTACAACCTAATACAGAGATTTAAAGAAGAGACCACTGAACTCAGATTCAGTTAGCATACATTGATGGGAGTTACAACTTAATATAGAGATTTAAAGAATAGACTACTGAACCCTGATACAATGATGGAGAGTTAAACTTAATACAGCACAAACCTTTTAGTAAGTACAAATGGACACTACAACATATACAAATAAACCAGTGTTCTGCAACAGACAGTGACAACAAAACAATGATATGAAGTATTTAAAATGTATTACTTTACTCAGTTACTCATTTTACACAATCACTCGGCACATTTACCTTCTATCAAGCTAGCGATCTAAAGTTTGTTTTCTTTATCAAATGACATGCAAACACTGAGTACTGGACAAAAAACAAACAAACAAACAAACAAACCAAACAACAACGGCCTTAGAGCAGTATTTTAAAATCAATCAACATTCTCTCGTTAAGCTTAACACCACTTGACGGTAATAATGGTCAGCTCGGGTTGAGGAGCCACATTCAATATATATTTTACGTGACTCGTGTCATAATATAATTGAACAGTCTACTTATAACCAACCCATATAACATATGCTTTCTGTAAGTGACAAAGGTAATAGAAGATTTTACCTGAAACACCATTTAAAATAGTGGTACCAGTCACAAAGTGTTTGCTCAACTATCTATGCAAGGATCCAGAAAGATATAAAGGGACATAACTAATAAGATCTCAAGCGTAAAGTTGTCATATCTTTTGTCAGTATTCAGTGTTCAGTCAAGGACAGCGATATAAAGCCAAAACTGTCATCAAACTGAGAACTGTCATCGATCCAATGTCTGAGCTAATTGTTTGTGTGCAACAAAAAATGAATTATTAAATGACTAAACTATGTTACGTCAATAATTAGTGAAAAAAGTTCCTTATCCCTAGTCTCAAATAATTATCGGGAAAAACTTATCGTGCATTACTGAACCTACAGCGATTGTTGACAACCTGAGCTGTTACGGGCGACATGCGAAGTTGTTACTTTTTATAGATACGTTTTCAAACACAGCTTTTACGTGAGTGCGTTCAGCTAACACATAAAGTATACGTTTAATGTAAACAAACTTTACGCAGATTTACTAATATCCTGTAGATGATTTCAAAGGTGAACTGCATTTATTTTATAAATAATCGGTTGTTCTAGTGCAAGTTTTTGCATATATATTAAAGTTTACCCCCTACAGTCTTTGATAGCAGTTATATTGTGAAATTATTCAGAGAGATCTGGATTGAATTCTTCCTTGAACTGCATCGACTGGGTTAATTCGATATCACGTCCTTGAACTGCATCGACTGGGTTAATTCGATGTCACGTCCTTGAACTGCATCGACTGGGTTAATTCGGTGTCACGTCCTTGAACTGCATCGACTGGGTTAATTCGGTGTCACGTCCTTGAACTTCATCGACTGGGTTAATTCGGTGTCACGTCAACAGATGTACGAGAGCGGCATTAATGGGCAAGCCATTTATTTTAGTAAATTCGGTTCTTAAAGTCTTGCACCGATGGAGAGTTGGGAATCCGACTTGTGGACGATTTCTGATAATGTTCAATAGCAGTATATTTCGTAAAACCTTTGCTCTGTAGTAATCGCAATTTCCCCGATCTTAGCAGAAAGGCACCGCCAGTATTGTTGTGACTTTATGGTTTAGACTAGTTTCGTAATGAAGTTATGTGTACTGCCCAACAACATACATCAAATTTGAATTTCACTGAAGTTACCAAATTTGATTTTCTTGCACAATATGTTTTTAAGAGAACTGCGGAATTCAACGCCAGTTTTGATTTTCAGAGAATAAAACTGGCGCTGAACAATATTTTAATTACAAGTATTAAATTTAAAAACACGGAGCAATTGTGTGAACGATAGTAGTGTTATTAAAATTACACATAGAGAAAGTGGTATGACGCTACTATTACTTTTGATCATTATTTAAAAGGAAGGGAGAGGGGGTACACGTTTCATGACTTTATTAATGGGGTGTTTTGGAGGAAGGTATCTTGTTTCAAGAAACCGTAGTTCTATAATTAGTGTGCTCGATTTGACTTCTTGAATTTAATATCTATCATCTATCCTCGTGCGCGCGCGCGCGCCCGCACACACAAACACACACACACACACAGACACACAGACACACACACACACACACACACAAACACACACACACACACAGACCTGTATCGCAACTCTTTTTCATGTCGTTTTGTAGATCTAGTGCTTCTTAAAGTAACTAATAATTTGCAACTGATTTATAATAATTTTCCTTGACAACTCCAGTGGCAGGATATGTGGACATACACAGAGACGAAACTTTCATGAGCGAAATGTAAGGTCACTGTTTAGGGAGAATCTAGATTAGCAACGGTTTCTTACGCTGAACGCAACCAGCAAAATGTAATGTGTCACATTCGTTTTATTCTTCACTGGATACGTCATTCTAAGGTCTTGCGACTTCTCTTTAACCACCCTATTGCTAACAGGTAATTAATTATACTCTGCATCCGTTTAAATATTTCTCTTACGAGTTTAGCCACCCTATTGCTGTAGGTAATTAGACTATGCACCCGTTTAAATATTTCTCTTACGTGTTTAGCCATCTTATTGCTAACAGGTAATTAGACTCTGAATCCGTTTAAATACATCTTGTGTCTTGTCTTCGTCTCCAACATATAATAAAACTGCTTTAATAGAGATATGGGTATTCGCATTATGTATATACGTGATAATTGATGGTGCAAATATTGTAATAGTAGTTGTATTCTCCAACGGTCGATCAGGAAAACTGTCAAAATAATGAGCTGAAGTTAACAGTACTTAGTCCCATTTTAGGGGATTCAGGTCTACCAACGTTCATCCCCCCATCTCCGCAATTGATTCTACTTCTTAACTTAATACACTAGATGCTGTTACTTAACTGGGATATAAATTAAGACAAACCCATCACTCTGTATAAAGAGGTGAATATTTGAAATAGTTGAAACAGATACCAGCCGAAATTTGAGGTCATCTGTTGTCTCCTACAAGGAAGTCAATGATGCAGCTGAATTAAGTCCCGTTTACAAACAAGGCAGTTGCATTGTGAAAAGAAAATAGAAAGGAATCACCACCTAACGTATCAAACACAACACGAATGTATTAGTTACCTGCAAGTTCACCACAGCTCTTCACTGTTCAGGTTTATGGCATGTATGTATGCTTGTGTGCGCTCGCCAGGTAAGCATGTTAAACTCACATTGATCACAGACTAGTACGCTCGCCAGGTAAGCATGTTAAACTCACATTGATCACAGACTAGTACGCTCGCCAGGTAAGCATGTTAAACTCACATTGATCACAGACTAGTACGCTCGCCAGGTAAGCATGTTAAACTCACATTGATCACAGACTAGTACGCTCGCCAGTTAAGCACGTTAAACTCTCATTGATCACAGACTAGTACGCTCGCCAGGTAAGCACGTTAAACTCTCATTGATCACAGACTAGTACGCTCTCCAGGTAAGCATGTTAAACTCACATTGATCACAGACTAGTTAAATATAGGAAGACATTGAGACACAACATGGAGGTTTATGCTAGTCTACACGTATATATTTACTGTTTATGACAGACCTCTAGATACAAGGGTGAGTTCTTTTGTAGACACATTCAAAAAAAGAACTTCATTTTCGTATTTGCCAATTTTTGTAGTAATATGCGTCGACCAACGCTTTTGTTGACGACCATCATCCTCTCCACTTCCCACCTCCATACACTTGTCGTATGCCCCGCCATTTATTTAAAAGTACATACATGTTCGCATGGCACTTATCAATACGCACGCATTCTTTATAAATGGCCTTTCAATGTTCCAAAATTATTTCATCTCGCTTTTATTTTTAAACTATTGAATTGTTTTTAGTTTTATCTTTCTTTCTTTCTTTCTTTCTTTCTTTCTTTCTTTCTTTCTTTCTTTCTTTCTTTCTTTCTTCCTTCCTTCCTTCCTTCCTTCCTTCCTTCCTTTCTTTCTTTCTTTCTTACTTTCTTTCTTTCTTCTTTCCTTCTTTCTTTCTTCTGGGGAGAAGTATTGATGATATCCTAAACAATACCTCACAGCACCTCAAAGAGAAGCAAATTAATCCTATTTCATGAGATATTGACGTCATCCATAACTTTGGGAGTCAGCTTCACATTTGTCAAAAAAAAAAACCAGAACAGTCAAGTCAGTTATCTAGTTAGGTCGAGTACCTTAGTGACCGCATATCATCCATATCACCATGTCTTAATATCAGCTCATATCGTGCTCTTACCTCACTTAGAGATGACTGGAATCAAATATATTTATGCAATATATGCAAATATATTTATGCAGATATGCAAACACACGCAGCATAATATTCGTCTTATCAGACCAGTGACATTCAATCCTATATCTCTAGCCATTATTTTTTATTTGATTTGAACATTATCACCAACATCAACAGTAAAACTCAAGCATATCTTAATTCGTTATCAACATTTTTACTTCTATTTTTTTTAAATATGTATTTTACTTCATAAGAGCCTATTCTACCACCATCTGTTTTTTTATATATTATTTTCCACTGATCGATCTATCTATCTATCTATCTATCTATCTATCTATCTATCTATCTATCTATCTATCTATCTATCTATCTATCTATCTATCTATCTATCTATCTATCTATCTATCTATCTATCTATCTATCTATCTATCTATCCAATCTATGTGTGTATGTATGACTGTGAATTCTATTTTTAGAGTGATCATATTCATAATTTGCTAGAGTGAATAGAGCTGACATGAACCAAAGTTTTACCTCTTCGGTATTGTCTTTTCTTGATAAATTTTTTTTATTGTAAGTTAAACGCACGTGTTTGCAATTGAAATGATAGTACACAATACTATTTTATTCATGACATGAATAGATAACCATTTTGCATCCACCTTTCGTATATTTTATCCTTTCCCTGAAATAGTTCCTTCATCAATTCGCTGAGGCATTTGTATGCCTTCAACTCTCTTTGCCTCTATGTTAATATACAAAACATAATTTGCATACTATTTCATGAGACAAGTTGTTCACACTGAAATCTGTGATTAAATCGAGGACATAACGTCTGAATGAGAGAGAACACAGTATAGGCACTTATTATTTCTTTTTGCACGCACGCACGCACACACACACACACACATATCCACTCTTAAATCCCTACCTTCCCCACCCATCCCCCATACACAGACACACATGAAGTATTAAAAATAAATGGCAAGCATGCATATCACAGAGACAAAACTGAAATAGGCAATGAACAAGAACACTTTAATAAAAATACTCATGAGCTGCCTCTTGCTGCCTGTCCCAAGGCTATATTTAGTAAGATATTTAAAATGCTAATATTTTAAATCCCACAATACTTCAATAGATCTATTATGTAAATAGTCAAACAAAGTAACACTAACAATCTATTTTTAAAAGATTACAAATGTCTATTACTGAAATATTTTCAATTAAATTATGAAATACTACACATTTATGTAGGAAGAACGAGGAAGAAATATACTATATACTATTGCATTTTTATCTACATTAAACCAGTTTTGCTCAGAAAATATTCCAAAATTTCTTTATTTAAAATTGTATTTTTATTCAATAAAGAATGCGTCTGCTTTGTAAGAGCATGTGATATTATCTGTATTAATTACTAAAACTTTATTGTGACATATAAAAACACCTAAAGTTAGTAACTTTAAATTATGCATGAAATATGCGTGCTTGAATGAATGACATTTATACTATTTAAAATAGTATTTGCTAAACTTAACATTAAACAAAGGAAAACATGATTCGTTGTTAAACGTGACATTTTCATAAATGTTATATGACAAAAATAATATCATGATCTTTTAAGTATGTAGACATTACAGTCTATGTTATGAAGAATTTAACTGAATGATTTAAGAAGAAGAAAAAAATCAAAGAACATATTTGTACAAAGAAAACTAGGAACAACTGAGATTGCTTCTTTAAAA
Source organism: Sinotaia quadrata (assembly GCA_028829895.1). Taxonomy (NCBI): domain Eukaryota; kingdom Metazoa; phylum Mollusca; class Gastropoda; order Architaenioglossa; family Viviparidae; genus Sinotaia; species Sinotaia quadrata. The sequence continues at coordinate 28,685,862 of CM054180.1, read as the reverse complement.
TGAAATAAACCAAAGTTGTATAAATATTAAAAGATATAGATATGTAAATGTAATTCTAAATGTTGGACCTGCATACACAATAAAATGAGTATTATTCAAAGTACTAGCGACGATACCTTAATTAACGTGTTCATTAGGACTTATATATTATTTTAATTGAACAATACGTTTTTATATCACTTTAGTCATATTTTTTCCTCTTGAATTTTTATTTCACAATCTCACCAATCTCACTATTTCATAAGCGATTTGATCTCAGGGCGACAATTAAAGCTTGTTCTTAGATGTTCTCAAATCACGTATTCGTTGATTTGCTCACAATTATATAAGTATTGTTATGTGTAATTGTGTCACGTGGCTTTTAAGTATTTGCACATGCTTACCATTATAATACGTATTTTTTTTCATATGCACACAGTTTGATAATTCTTAAAAGAACCCCTTCGATACGTCTTGAAAGATTTGGGCTTTGTCACGGAGGATAATCTCCCTTTCACGTATCGCCCATTCGCTTGCTCTGGAATCACCTGCAGACCGCCAGTTACGAACAAGAATGAAACAAATTATTTAAGAAAAAAAATGAACTGTCTTTAGTGATGTCACTTTATTGTAATATGCTCTAATAGTATTATCGTTTAAGTTCGTCATTATTCACAGTAGCACAAAACACTAACGCTAACATTGAATATCCATCAGGTAAACTCAAGATTAGAATGCAAAGCTCATTTCTTTTTATCAGCGCCAATGATTAACACATAAGTCACCCATGTCACTCCACAAAAAGTACACGAAAGGAGAAGTATATAAAAAATAATGGAATGCATACGCATTACTAAGTCAAGTAAACCTGTGCCTTCTATATATTAAAACCATTTATAGCAAGTGGAAATAAAACTATATACTGATAGCAGACATGCTTATAACAGACTTTAACTAAATCAATTTTAAATAATTCTTAAATGTAAAGAAAGAACGATGTATGAAACAATTAATGAAGATTGATAAATGACAAGCTAAGTGAGATAAAAGCGAAATCTTACTTAAATATTTTGATAAACATTTATTTTTAAATATAAACGAACATACCTTTAAAACAGTAATAGTAAGTCAATATAAATTTGTTAATACTTGCATCACATATAAAATAAATTATATATACCATCCATCATATGTGGCTTTGTTAGTGCATACAGAACTGCCCACATAGAACCACAGAAGATCTCTTTGGGCAAAGGAAACTCGTGCCAGAGATGCAGAACAGTGCCAAGGTAGAGGTAGGCATGGCGATAAATATTCTGCAAAATAAACACGTGAGCCTGTCACAATGTGCACACACCTGTACATGAGATTTTGTGTATTTTATCTTTTCTGGAAAGTCTTTGTGAAATGTTACTGTTCCATTCTTTCATAATTATTTGTACATTATTTCTCTATAAAACTTTCGTTTATATTTACTCACACATCTATCTAATAGTCTGCGTTTCTAGCCGCTCATTATCAACAATCAGTAATTAGACACTAAAGCTGTACTCTATCATCGATAAATGTCCACACACATGTTTGATAAATGTCTGCACACATGCCTGATAAATGTCTGCACACATGCCTGATAAATGTCTGCACACATGCCTGATAAATGTCTACACACATGCCTGATAAATGTCTACACACGTGCCTGATAAATGTCTACACGCATGCCTGATAAAAGTCTACACATATACCTGATAAATGTCTACACACCTGGAAAACAGCAGCGATGGTAACGCAGCGTGAATCTGGACACACTGGAATCTCTTGCCAAGAACTCTCTTGGACTGGCCCAAGGACTGTCGCAGCTAAGGCACAAAATTCAGCCTGTGTAATTATTAGGCACTTGCCCCAATGAAGGTTTAAAAAGTACCGCAGAATATAAACGACAAATCCAGTTCTTGGACCATATATTTCCATCCAGTTGTGATCTAAAACAAAATCGAAATGCATGAACCAACTTGTGTAATGTATCGACAATGAACACACATTTTATACTGCCTTAATAAGTCGGACGTTTTGATTATCCTTTCGCACTTAAGTAATTGTATCTTAACAGTCCAAACTTTTATTTAAAGAAAAGTTATATGTATTATACTATGGTATGCGTACAGAACTGTAGGTCAAGTTTATATCACTAAAATAATGAAAACAAGTTATATTACGTGTGTTTGTATTAAATCTTGAAATGGTAACAAAATTAAATATCACTAAATGATTGCCACTTAACATTAGGGCTTGTTTACGTTACATTTTATGAAGTGAAGAGGTAAATTGAAATGTATACGATGGAACTGAAACATTTGATACAATGTAACGTAATATTTGCGCTGTGAATTCTAGATTCATATTATAGACATACAAAAGTTCAAAACAGTCTTCTTGGAGCTGGCTGCTTTATTTACGTATTTTGTCGGTATTATTGTTATTTTAAGTATACATATGAATGTAAATTATTTATCCACAACTGGCATAAAAGTGTTATCGATTGGATCTGTTATGCTAATGTAGGCGTGCACTATTAAACAGAAATAGGTTAAAGGTAACATTTTGTCGCGGAATCAATTCCATAACCATGAAGGATTAGCATCAATACGATTGTTTACTGAGAGATAAAAACGTTAACATTCATAAACATTACATATAGCAAACAGTGAAAGGAAGAAACAATATGATGGTTTACTGAGAGATAAAAACGTTAACATTCATAAACATTACCTTCTACAGCAAACACTGAAAGGAACGAACACTGTGAACTTACTGTCATTTCTGAAGTTGAATTATGTTTGCTCATGTGTTCAATATTCGCTGAAATGTGGTTATTTCTGACTGTTATTTGCTTTTATAATTTTATGATTTTGTTGATACTCTTTATCTAAAGGGTAGTTCATACCAACCATATTATTAATTTTATGCTAATGCGTACAGTAATATTGTGAGACGTACCCTGGTTTCTCTCCAGGTGTGTCATTATGTAGTGAAATGTGTTCAGGTTCTCTGTCATATCGCTCTCGTTGATATCAGTCACTAAGGGAATGTTGTCGTCGTTAACTGCGGGTGTCTGTGGAGGCAAAATTAATCAGTTTTAACAAAATACTTTTTTATATGTGTAAATACTGCCATTGAAGAGATAAAGATAGTTATAAATATTTAAAAAGTTGAAATGGTGTAAGCAATGCACTTAAAATAGGATTCATGGATCAAATATAAGCATGAAAATACAATGTTTTATTTTTCTCTTAACTTTGGAGTATCATCAAGCAAAGTATAAAAGAATAACACTTTCTATCCAGAAACATTTTAGAAAAAATTTCATCAAGTGTAAACTTTGTATTTATTTCTTCATTTTATAGTATGATGGCAACAATTATTTCAGTACAGGGTAGATGTACTCAGTACAGGGATAGGTGTACGCAGTACAGAGGTAGATGTACTCAATACAGGGATAGATGTACTCAATACAGTGGTAGATATAATCAGTACATGGATATATGTACTCAATACATGGATAGATGTATTCAGTACAGGGATGTTGTCAGTACAGGGGTGGATGTACTCAGTACAGGGGTAGATGCACTCAGTACAGGGACAGATGCTTTAAAAAGTATATCACATTTCTTAAGCATATTTCCTGTGACGATTACAGTTTGGTCTTTCAACAAAGCACGCGAAGGGACGCACACTGAGAGTAACAACGCTGCTCTGCGTTTTAAATTATGTTTTGTATGTTTTCACATTGTGTATTATTCTATTCTGTGAAAGGTTTCTGATTATGACTCATTGCGAATGTTAACATCTAATAGTACTGGAATCCATCATTGGTAAATTTGACATAATATTTGTTATGACAAAGACAAAGTTTGACTACACATCTAAATGGAGTCTGTGAAACACTTCTGATTGTGCACAATGTATTAAACATTGACCGTCTCACATATTGCTCATCAAAGTCTCGTCTCTGTGTATGTCCACATTCCTTGACACTGGAAGCGCCTCCACAAAGCAAGATGGCGTACAGCCGTGACCTAAGAGGCGCTAGCATTTCTTCGGCTGAAGGACAAATGCGCACATCTTCCAAAATGGTCCGGAATGAATAAAAGGCTCTAAGAAAAGACACATTAATTTCACAGTACTAAATTGCATCACTGAATGCAAAAAATGGTGCAAGCAAAGAGTATAGTTTACTTTATGTTGAAAGCGCGCTTGATCAATCTATAATAGTTACACAACCGTATTTATTACATTATGTCGAAAATGACCATGTGGTAATAAGTCAAAAAAAATCAACACATGCTTGAAATCAACCCAATGAAAGTCCATAAATATTAACATGTATCACAGTGCCGCATGCGCGAAACTAAAACATGCATGGTCTGGAGTAACAAATAAAATTTCGAAAGCAAAACTGACTATGAATCAGTGTATCATAATTCTGAAGCATTAATGCTCCATTTACTTTTAAAAGCAGTAGTTCTACTGAACGACAAAAGACAATGTTGCGATAATGCTTGTGTGTGTGTGTGCGTGCGTGCGTGTGTATGTGCTCGCGCGCTAATATGCATAATAAATGTATTATTCCAAGAAGCCATCCGAACACAATAAATATGGAGTATGTAGTTTCTGAAAACACAATATGGTGTGTTTTCTTCTCGAGCAATTTACTCAACACTATTTATATAAAGGAAGAACAATAACCACCTGTACATTGGGAGCAAGCTTGACGAGTACTCTCCCTTCTCGATCCCCTCTACTATGCGTACGTAAGCAGGGTCATTGCTCTCGTCTGCATCAAATGGCTCGTTCAAGGTGTAAAACTTTCGACTGTACTGCACTGCACTTTCCAGAGCTCTGCTTCTTTGCTGAATGAAGCAAAAGGAATGTGAGACATTTTAAATAGTGTTAAAGACCTGCTGATACTAAATGACAGTATAAACTTACCAATGCCATATCTAAATTAAAATTTTAACAAGGCTTGTAGAAATAGTTTGGAATAACTAGAGTCTTCTTACTGAATTAAATGTTATCAATTCAAACGTCTGATTAATACGATATAATGAAAGGAATTCAAACGACTGATTAATACGATATAATGAAAGCAATTCAAACGACTGATTAATACGATATAATGAAAGGAATTCAAACGACTGATTAATACGATATAATGAAAGGAATTAAAACGTCTGATTAATACGATATAATGAAAGCAATTCAAACGACTGATTAATACGATATAATGAAAGCAATTTTGTTGATGGTGCTCGCATCATGTATTGCTGCAGCGGATAACATCAATACATTAAATTTGATCTGTGAAAATTTTTATGTTTTGTCTTGTTATTAGTAATCCTGATATGATATTTGCGCTTTAAACTCTAACAACTGACTTTTAACGCTTATATAATGTAGTTTATATGATCCAGTATTATAATCCATCTTCACCTATACAAAATTGTAGATTTTGCGAGAGAAAAAATTTAATATTGATAGTTCTAAATTAAATATGAAAGAAGATTAGTGTTAGGAAATTGTTTTGTTGGTGATCCCAAGTAACTATTTTCTTACTATAAACAGTAAATATACATCTAAACAAATCAGTATAATGCATATGTCACATTTTATTTATGTTATAGGAACCAAAATCTTCTATAAAAGATAATAATTCTTCTTCAGTTTGAGTTCAGCATTGACTATTTTAATCTTACCATTTCTCTTTTGAAAACGGTGCTGTTATCCACTTTGTGAGTCCTCCGAACCCACTCTGCATAGCTGCCTGTGTTCCGAATATCTTTCACTCCCACATTATATGCAATTCCCTTTGGCAAGTGAGGCTTAGTGAAGTCATTTCCTGCCAGTATACTAAGTTCAATGACGGACTCCAAATTAGGCAACTGCAGTACAGTTGAAAAGAAAGAAAGGCAGATAGAAGTAAATGTTAAGACAGAAAATCCCACAAGACTAGGAAATAAGTGTCTCGGGGTAATAGTTACATATGCTATAACAAATCTGTCGGTTTTATTACTTGAATAAGTGTATGATAGAAGATTTTATAGTAAGAAGAGTTCATTATATACATGTAATTTGGATTACTTTCAGTCACCTTCTCAGATGATTGTATTACAGATCAAGTATACTATTATTTGGCTAAAAGAAGAACACAAATAGTTATATCATAAATTAGTATTGTTCTTTCTCCCTAATGCAATAAAGTATATATCTTTTTACTCGATGTTATGTATATTTAAACACTTTAAATTAGTATTGTTCTTTCTCCCTAATGCAGTAAAACATGTTTTTACTCGATGTTTTGTATATTTAAACACTTTAGAAGAACAATCAAAACCATATGTGTGCGAACGTACAATTAAAAAAAATATATTATACAATTTGCATTTCATTACCTGTAGTAGTCTCCTCACATTGCGGGAGTTTATGACACCACACAGTAGCTTGCGAGGGGTATTGGGCAAAACCTGTCGCTGACCCAAACCAAGGTCATTCCCTACGTCAAACAAATCATGTGGAATGAAATTGCAGTCCTCAAAGACGAAGAAATCAGTGTCATTACTCAGAACTGCAAACGCTCTTTGGCGACTCCTCATTTCCCTCATTATGCGGAGGTCCGCTTCTCCTGCTGCCAGCTGGATGATCTTACAGCCAGCCTCCCTCAGTGTCCCCATTACCTGGACCTCCAGCAGCACCGACCTTATGTTGGCCTCGTTCCGTAATTCGTGTATTGGCACCCTGCCAGAACATACCTGCAGTATCTCGTTCTTCTTCTCCACATCGTTTGTCTGCCGCTGTCGCCACGTGTCGGATTTAAATCTCATTTCTAAATCAGATGCTCCTTTAACTCCGTCGACCACAAACACCAGCGAGATGCCGAGATGTTTCAATTCGGTAACTATTTTGGAAATGTAGGCGTCAAGGGAACCGTATTCAGCGCCAAGAATTCGTAGATATTCATTGCCTCTGACCAGAGCGAGGCTTTTCCACACGTTCTTGACGAAAAGGTCTTCAAAGGAGTAAAAATCTACAACGATTTCAATTCCACCTCGGTCACGTGCAATTTGTACCAAGTCGACTGTCTCTGAGCACTGGTCCTGCCTGGCCAGTAGGTAGGACATAAGGCCTCTGACTCCCATGTCTAATGAATTTGAAAAGAGATGTAAATATATATATATATTAGCGCTCACACACACAAAAATCATGATTTAGGAAGTAACAAAAATCTATTAGCAATGACAATTCTACACAAAACATTCCTAATTCCTCTTTCACACGTCAATATATATGAGCTCTGTGCCTGGACTCCCAACAGATTGTTTCAAGATTCTCTGAATGGCAGTCTAGCATTTAGTTTTACGACCCCCTCCCCTCAGCACTGCGGTGTTCCAACTGATTAGTCACGTATTGGGTCCTCACAAGCTTTGGCTAACAGCCAAACGTAACGTTTCGCTTGGTTGGTGAACTCAGCAGTATAACATTAATACGGCTGACCTCTTTACCATTTGAAGGTTTATTTACTTCACAGCAATATATAATCAACAACAGTTAGACATACTATTATAATAATGCAAGAAAAAATGTGAATAAATACATAGTTAGAGAATAATAAACTGTAAATTGCATTCCTATGATATATATCCAATCTTACATAACGCTAATCTGTTATGGTACGATATATTTTAAGTCTTACATAACGCTAAGCTGTTATGGTACGATATATTTTAAGTCTTACATAACGCTAAGCTGTTATGGTACGATATATATCCAATCTTACATAACGCTAAACTGTTATGGTACGATGGACGACACGAAATACACAATTTGAGGTCAATCACTTCGTTGACTCGTTTCAGCCCCCAGGATCTAAAGTTAAAATAATTGTGGAGAGGTTATTCTATTGCTATCACAAACAATTAATTCCCTATGTTGTACTATGTGGAGGTGGTGGTGGGAATAACCTCTCCACAATTATTTTAACTTTAGATCCTGGGGTGCAAGTTCTTGGTAGATTCATCAAGGAAACCTTACAAGAACGCCGCTAGCTAGTCTCAATACATAGACTTTGAGCAAAGTGTCGCTTCCTATTGTAACTTGGCCAGCCAATGTGGGCTAAGTTGTAATAGATCGCCAAATATTTAGCCGACTGACCACTTTTTTGGTAGACCGACTCGATCCACTAGCAGGCCAAAAGTTTCCAGACACTATGAGTTATTCTTGCAGCCAATGAAGAAATATAGCCAAGAACAATTTCATAGATCTGAAACTGGATAAAAGGCCCTTGCCGATGAAGGTCAGTCAGATTTAATGTGTAAGTAAATCTTATAATGAAAACCATGTTTATTGTAAAGATTGTCGTCATGTAAGGGAAAATTCTTGCCCATGCTTGCTAAATTTCCTTTTCAATTTTCATTTTCTCTAATCGCTATTATTATTTGTGATGCATAGTGAATGGATATATTGTAAGTTAATTCAGAGGGAGAGATAAGTCGCCGGTTCTAAAACGTCAATTAATTTACTTGTTGCTGTATTCAATGATAATTATAATTGTCCCATAAAACATAAATATGTGTTTAAATATAGTGGCTGGAAGAGTAATGTAGGCCGTGGGGCTGTTATTAATGTTGAAACTAAATTCGTAATTATTATCAGTTCGCATTATTAATACAGTAGAAGGTCGCAAAAATATCACATGTAACATCCATATGCCCATATTTGTGTGTTGTAATCTATTGTTTCTTTTATGCAACTAACATCCTCTTTTACAGTTATGAATGACACATGCTGTGTGCATTAAGAAACTATTTTACTTCCACCTGAGACTTAAGGAAAGGAGTTTCTTCTTTATGCAGAATCGGCGCCATGTGCACTAGCAGACTATGCAACCAGTGCATTATATGCTTTACATCGATCTACAGGGAGGACCAGGTCAATGTCGCCACATGTGCTCACTAATGCAAATCTTGATGCCAGCGCTAAGGTTCGATCCTTGATCAAATGAACACCAGCAACCTGCTCAAACCTTCGTCACAGTTTCCAAATAATATGCTCGGCAACAGACTTCTAAAAGTTATGTTGACTGATTGAGTGTATAGAAGTTGTCGAACTTACATTGTAAATAATTATCTTTCGTGAGTTAGTGACAGTCATATATTTGATATGCGTATAATCATATGTTTGAACGAGAATGTTTTATATTTAAAAAGACGGGAACCCACTGTATGCGTGTGTTATACTGACACGGTCCGCGCACGTCCCTCCTCGCCTAAAATAGCTTTGCACTTAGTTGCCCTACCAACATAGCGACCATGACCTTTTTATTTTATCAGGCTAACGCGATTTTAACGCGAAATCACTGGCTAATAAGTGGTAAGCAAGGTAACAAAGCAGTAACATTAGATTGCTTAAAAAAAAACTGCTGTCATGTAATGTACAATTTATTTTACTGAACCAATTTTAGCGAAAGAACACAGCGAGATAAAACAAGGAAAAAAATTATACTTGCTTTATCGTATCGATACGTCGTTGCTTGTGTATGTTGACAGTGTGACTAGAAATCTTTCCCCAGCCTACACGTCGTTGCTTGTGTATGTTGACAGTGTGACTAGAAATCTTTCCCCAACCTACAGAGTATTAAGGACGGTTTCAACTACGAGACTGCTTGAACAGAAAATCACTAATGCAACTAATTCTGGGTAAATTCATACATAGTTTCTACTTTCGCTTCTTCGTCATTACTATTATCAGCCTCATGAATGGCTGGCCTACAAATATATTTCAGTTCAAAATTACATTTTTTTTTGTAATGTAACAGTTTCAGTCCCTTAGTGTAACAATCACAACTCTTGGCTTGACCATTATAAACAGTTACGTCCTTAATGGTGCGAGCTTTGTTATCTGCACTTAAACGTACCTATATCTTTCAAAGTCAAACCTGAGAGCCTCTCGCAGCCATCCAAGTACAACAAGAAAGGCACCTGTTACACAGCCTAGGTATTCGTAGCAATTCAAATGCGCAGGGCTGGGACGGGTGGGGTGAAGGGAAGTGGAGAACTTTTTAATCGACTCCGTAGCTGATCGGATGAATTATTTCCGTGGCCTTGACATTTTAAAGACGTTTTATTTAATGTTGTATCACCGCTCTCTTACCAACCTTGACCCTGACGCAATTTAGAAGACTGACTGTGGTAAAAGTTAGTACATCGTTTACATTTTGTGCAACTCTAGTTTATTTATAATCTGTATGCATTAGCGGGTACCAATAAACGCCGTTTTAAAACAAAATACTTTCGTCTTCAAGAGTATTTTTGTTAAGATTATATTTTAATATTAAAGTAAAAATTATCCCGTGATATACTTTAAGTATGACGTAACAATAAAAATTCAATTGTAAAACGAAACTCTATAAACTAACAGTTTGCATTGAAAACAAACATATCGTTGGAAAGTGATTAACTCTAGTATGTTTAATTAATCACTCATTTTAAATTAGGTTTACACAGTAAAAGGAGTATGGTCATCAGGAAGTGCTTCGGGGCGGTGTCGGGTTTTGGCGGGTGCGGATCAGACTCGGAATGACATAAAGTGAAATGAGTTAATACATGCACTTTTAGAAGGTTTTTAAATTTGTCGTTTTCCTTTTAAACAGACAAACTGCCTAATCATGTTATGAGCAGTTCCATGAACTTTGACCCAAGCTTTACTATCCTTAGCGTAAGCAAACGTCATAATAGCTGTTGACAGATCTAATCAGAAAAGAATGCCAAGTGTGAAAGTCAACTTGATGCTGCAAGTCTTTCAAAATTGGTAATTCCATATTGAAACAGCACCAGGTTCATTATAAACTGCAGCACTATGAGAACACACAACTCTCAGGAGTATTCTGAATACATATGGAAACTTGCCAATTCATGAACGGATTCCATTATAAATTTCACTTTATAATATTAAAATATTATTTCCCAATAAATCAGTAAATTACACTTTATTTCAAACTGATTTAAAACTTAAAGTATTTTAATATGGTAATTATGCATATCGCTTTGCAAAGTGATTTCTCACATTTTATTCACAAATACTGAGAATGGGTGTCAACAGTGGATGTCGGCAGTGTGCACCTTCCCACTGGCATATTATAATTTTATTCTAGCCAAAGTAGCTATCGTATGATTATCCAACTTGTGACAGGCATCCTTTCAAAGAAATCTGCCATTTTAAGCTATTTGTTTATTTGGACATGTTTGGAACTTTCAGTTCTATAAATCTCTCGCTCTATCTATCTATCCCTTAGTCTTGTCGACTGTTGGTGCACCACTGATGGCCTGAAAACCAGTTTCCTTTATTCCATTCTGTTCTATGAATACTAGCCATCAACTCTGGGATGTGTGGAGGTGCAAATTTGCCTATCACTATTTAAAATGTGAATTGTTATATAAACTTGGGCACACCACATGAGGGTCAGGTTGGAATAAACAACTCGAGTTGAGAATATGCTAGAAAATTGCTGATGCAATCCAAACCGGTTCCAATTGGATGAGTAGTTTTTCTTACTGATAGTCTTACACTTGTTTGTAACAGTTCGTCCAATGGGGATGGACCGGAAGTTTCTTTGTTGAAGAAATACTCATTCTAATCACTTTGAATATGAACATAACTCGAGTCCGGTCATAAAGGCGATCATTAGCTTATGGTAAATTAACTGACTGATAAAGAAAGAAGGGAACTTATCATATTTCGTACATGTTTGCTATTGATCTATGATTTGAATTAGAGAATGCTTATGTAATTGAACCATTACTTCTATGTTCGTTAATTTGATTACATTGTACATTATACTTGTGAATTTATATATACAATATTAACTATATTGTATATAACTGCATCCATTAAAAACATCTACTTTAGCAGATATTATTAGTTAATGTGGATGGGTGAGTGAATAAGGATGGGGTGCATGGAATCAGTCTAGTCTCGTTTCCATAACTGTATATATTTCTGTTCAGCAATGTTTGGCGATTTTTCAGCAGAGTATCAATGAAATGCACGATCAATAATCGGGTGGAATTTATAGCCACGTCCAATTCACTATCTCAAGAGTATTAAGTAGGTGCACTTAAAGCCCTCAAAACATTAAATAAAGGACTAAACAACACACACACTATTAATGGAAACCGTCACGATACTGCGTTCTTTCAAAGTACGCGATCGATGTATCCACGTACTAATCGATATTCATCTCATAAAGCTGAACGAAACAACAATCTCGAAGTGAGTCGTGAGTTTCAAAATAGATATTGACTGTGGTACGTCGCCTACTTTATGTACATTGTAATGAACTGAAAGTAGGCGTTCAATACACGATTTCTCGGAAAGGACCTGGGGGCATTTCAAATGCCAGAAGAGCCAAACAAAAATTGTGGTTTTGTGTTTTCGTTTTACAGCGGTTACTCTTGAAGTACTGAACAGGTGGCTGCATTTGTATCTCAGGTAAAATATGTTTGTGTCCCAAAAGTGGCACTGATTTATTTTCTTACGGCAATTTCATATTCGCATACATTCACTGCATGACATATAACCTGGCGTGTATCGTTAACACTGAATGTATACATTCCTTAACACGATATCAGTATGTACAACATTGTAATTCTTTGTAATGAATGAAATACATGAATAATTGTGTTAAAGTAAGCCGTTCTAGGTTTTCGTCAGGAATAATAGCTAATCGATTATAAAGAAATCATAAACACGTGTTGTCACAAAGAGATCGATGAAGCTTTTGTGTACAACAAGCAAATCGCTTTTTAATTACAACACGGCAGATATTTATAATTTTGTTATACAAATGAAAAGAAAATATTTCAGGATACATTTTTGTGATTATTAGCTTAAGGTCTAAGCACCTAATTTGTCCTAGCTGATCAAACATTCACTAAATCGCATAAGAGTTTAATTTTATTTTTTTGTTTGATGTCTAACACATCTAACTATAGTGAATCATTAACATTTGTTTGTAATTTTAGTGAAATTATGTGCTGTAAAAGTATCCGTCAGGATTTCTGTGATTTAGATGTGAGATTTTCCAGATTGAGTGGAATATATGCTACTTTACAATGCGTACAGATTTTAACTTGATATTCAGTAAATTGAGACATCCATTTTCACACTACTTTACAATGCGTACAGATTTTAACTTGATGTTCAGTAAATTGGGACATTCATTTTCACACTAACAAATGGCCGTTATCTTAGGGAAGTGGACAGTCACTAAAGAGGTTGAGGAGTTAGCGTATAATTGATAGTGCATCTCGAATTATGCATTTTCAAATATCACATTTGATTGTAGGACTATGCGTTTTAAATTTTTCTCATTTATATATTAATACACTTGTGTTTGCATATACACGCTTAAATATGCATATCTTTACACTTATTCACGTATGTATATATGAAATATTGTTCGATCCACCCATTTTGCAAATTTCTACTTATATACATAAATTATATTTGATAATAGGTACATACTCACACCCAAACAGCATATATAATTTAAACAATTTAGATATTATGAAACAGTCTATACGTAGAATGCGGACTTTGTAGCGGTAATTCATTACAGTAATTATGTTGGACATTGTACGTGGAAACAGAAAGCGTTGCAAACGAGCAATGTTTGTAGGTATGTATGTGCGTATGTACGATTTAATGAATGTACATGTGCACAATATGTATGTATATATGTAATTGGTAGAGGAGTGTGTGTGTGTGTGTGTGTGTGTGTGCGTGTGTGTGTGTGTGTGTGTGTGTGCGTGCGTGCGTGCGTGCGTGCGTGCGTGCGTGCGTTTATGCGCGGTGTGCTTGTATGCGTAAGCAACATTTTACACAATGGCTAAGGGTCGATACATAGTATTGTATTTTGGATACAAAATGGTGGCTATAAAGCGAGAACAAAAACAAATGTCATCTTTCACCGTTTCTTAGATGCCTTAAAGTCATGCATTTTAATCGCGCGTCACTTAATAGCGGACAGTTAAGCGCAGACAGATAACCGCAGAGGCAGTTCAACACTAAGACAGTTCACCGCGCGACAACTAAACGGACGTACTTTTAATCGCACGACATTTCCACACTGCTGACAGGTGACAGAGGCGACAGGTGCAATAGGCTAGCCGTTGTTTACATGTATATAAGCTATTTAAAAGTAGACATTTTGCACTCTATTCACAATGCTAGTATTTATATAGTTATAATTTAAAGGTAGACATCATGTACTGCAATCACAATGCTAATATTTATGTAGTTATAATTTAAAGGTAAACATCATGTACTGCAATCACAATGCTAATATTTATATAGTTATAATTTAAAGGTAGACATAATGTACTGCAATCACAATGCTAATTATGTAGTTATAATTTAAAGGTAGACATCATGTACTGCAATCACAATGCTAATATTTATGTAGTTATAATTTAAAAGTAGACATTGTGCACTGTATTCACAATGCTAATATTTATGCAGTTATAATTTAAAGGTAGACATCGAGGACTGTATTCACAATGCTAATATTTATTTTATTAATAGTTATAATTTAAAGTTAGACATAGTGGAAAGCATAGTAGTTTCCCCAAACCCATAAGCAGACAACAGCTTGGAGTAACATTATAATAATATGTAGTAGTGTGACAAAGTAAATTTGCCCCTTCCTATTTTTAATTTTAATTGTTATATAAGTTGCTAAATTGTCAGAGTGACCCGTCTTTGTGCACTCCTTATGGTTTAAAAACAATCTACGAAACCGACGACACTGTGCGAAACTACAATCGATGTTTACCTACACTTGCTTATGTTCCATTGATTGATGTTTTTGAAGCGTTCGAAATTCTCGCTCATTCTATGCCCGAAGGTGTCGATCCTCTAGATCAGGGGTCTCAAACTCATTTTGCCTAGGGGCCACTGGAAGTAGAATCTGGGTGAAGCTGGGCCACATCATTATTCCCTGCTGCCAGAGACCTGGCAATGCTTCATCTTACACAGCTCAGACACATTTGGCTTCAGGGAGGAAGCCACTGTGACCCTCAGTATGGCTTGAAGATGCTCATCAGTAAGTTTGTCCTTGAATTTTGACTTATTCAAGTTCATGGTGGAGAAGAGCTATTCACACAGATAGGTGCTCCCCAAAAGGCACTTGGTCCGCTTGAACATCCTGGAAAGCTCAGGGAAGGGAAGGGGCAATTCTCTCAAAAACTGTCCAAGCTTGTCTGCTTTTCCACTAACCTCCCTGAACATGGCTTTGAGTTCAGAATTACACTTATGTCAATTAGATCCATTTGAAGCACAGGAGGGACATCTTCCACATTGAAGAAAGGGTCAGCAAGTATTTGAAAGGTGTGTTTCTTGAAATCTGCAAACCTGTGATCAAATTCTTTCCTGCAACATACTTCTCACCACTGAATGGTGTGCCAGAATCCATGAGTGCCTTACATGCTGGGAAATGGCAGATCCTGAGGTATGGTAGCCCACAGGTGACAAAAACTATAAAACTCCCAGGGTGCATGAGAAAAACGTGCGGGCCGCACTATCACTTAACTTTAATATCAAGTGGGGGCCACAAAATATCGTCTGGCGGGCCGCAATTGGCCCGCGGGCCGCGAGTTTGAGACCCCTGCTCTAGATGAACTGACAACATTTTTTCGAACACACGTACGTTCGCGGAGGTAGACAACGTGGTTGCGGTTCGAATTATGCTCCAGCATTATTCCAGACCCAGTTATGGAATCAACACGAAGCAGATGCTGTTGGTGTTGCCAGGACAACGAATGCCGTGGAAGGACGGCATGTCATCACCCAACGATTTGGACGTTCCTAAATGGTCTTAAAAAGGACATGCAGCAACAGAAAGCTGCATTTCTCCAAGCGACAGCCGGCATTGTTCATCAACCGAGTCGTAAATTCCGCATTTTGAATGAACGTGTTGTCCGTGCTGTCACTACATTTGGACAATCGGAAATATTTGTTTACTTACGTTCTATTGCTCATCTTTCACATTCTTAACATAATTTCCAGTTCCAGATAGTACATAAAAGTTTCTTATTTCGAATTTCTTGGATACAGTATAATAGTACGACAGTAGATAATGAAAGACCTCTTATTTTTTTTCTTTTTTATAAACTTTTTCTTTTTATAGACTTTTATAATTTTTTTCCTGTGTACGTGATTTTAACTGATGACGATTAACTGTCATGCGATTAACTGTCTTTGCGATTATATGTCATACCTGGTTTTCGACTTGCACTCTATACTTTACCAATTTTTATTGGTTAATTTCGGCCATGGATTCGGCCATGCATCGGACACGACGTACACATTAGTGGCTCTGAGTCTGTCAGCTGTTAATTACTAATCAGTTGTCACTCAGCTAATTGCCTAGAGCGAATAGATGTACCTATTTTGGGAAATGATGGCCATTGAATTCTTTGCGAATAAAGATAATCTTTTACCACCATACATTACTCCTGTGAGCTGTTTTCTTTTTCAATAGTATTTTAGGAAAAATAACATACAGTGATTTCATTAATGATGCACTTAACGTGCAGAGCATGGCATGACTTCTAACTTAAACTAGGTACATTATAGCGTTAATAACAAGAAATATTGCACCACACTTAGCATATAAAAACATATATAATAGAAGTGACAAAATTGGGAAAATGGTGAAATTATTTGCCACACACGTAAGCATGCATACACGCATACAAGTACACAACACACGCAGAGCTGTACATTGTATGAACACAGTATTACAAGTTAAAGACGACTAGGCAAGCATAAAAGAAACATTTCTCACTACTGTTCAAGCTATGGCCCCTCGGCATGCACCATCCTCTATGGTTATCCGATAAATCATGACCGAAATCGCAACATAAACAAACAAAAAAAAAATCTTCCTATGATATCACTCTGTCTCCTCTTAACAGATATTCGTAGAATTTCTGAGACAATCTCTGCATATTTAGCTGCGAATTTAATTTACGCAATACAGCTACAACTGAAAACAGCGACCAAAGCCCTATAAGGTAGCCGTTATAACAACAGAGGTGTTGATGTAATACGTAGTGACAAATATAGACTCAATCATTACTTACTTGTATCATTCTAACGTCCAAATGAAAAATCCAATCCAGCATTTTAATGCAGCTTATAACCATGTAAAACAGATACATAACTGTACCAACTTTGTATATGCTTACTACGTGAATTATTAATCGTTTGCGTGTTTATTCGCAAATTGCATCCATAACAAGTCTCATTTTGAGCACACATATGTAAATGGTTTTTATTTACTATTTCAGAATAAATGTCAGTAGAGAGGTGATTGAAAACACTTTTCTTGAGAACGCGACAAAGTTTCCACCATATCTACATGGCTGGATTTGAAGTAAACAAGGCAAGCATGCCTGAAAAGGCGAATCAGGGTGGACAACTGACAGATGTCCAGAGTTCTGAAGGAGCGCTTCCATTTTCTGGCAGCTCTAGCAGTCGAAGGAGGGGCTACATTCCTGGTAGACAAAATGTACCAGAATGGTTTTACTCCCCTATAGGACCATCCACTAATTCTAGAATTTGCAGTGTGCTAGAAGGACCTTCTGGAAACGCCAGTGTAGACACGTCTCCTAATCGTACGCAGATTATCCACCATCAAAATGCAAATGAATTCAACACAGGCAAGACACCTTTTACAGACAATGAATACGCGCGCCGAGGGCAGGCAGTGAGGGGGCCAGGGCGTTCTAAAAGACAACAGACTCCCGTGCAATGTGGACCTTCACAGCCTATGCCATATCACGGCATCCGACCACTTCTGGAGGCCGGATATCCAAGATTTACATATGCACAACCAGGTGGAAAGATTTCTTGAATTTTCTTGCAGTGTTGAATGACCTCATTAACTGTTTTACCTTGTTACAACAATCTTTCAGTCTGTTTGAATATCTTGCTACATTACAACACTATATTTTTTCATCGAGTACTGCCCACAATACAACTATTTTGGGTTCTAATTTCGTCGACTAGTGTAATTTAGTAAAACACTATGTTGATTAGTAGAGTGTATTTGACTAGTGTACTTTAGTGAAACACTATGTTAATTAGTATCAAAACGTAGTCTATGAATTATTCATATATTTTACCGTTAACCAACAGTTTACATTAATCTATTCTACTGCTGTCATAATATAAAAAATACCAACATGAAAGCTGATTATGAATATAAATAAATAATCAAAATATCCTATAGGCTGTTCTTTATAGATGTCAGATAAATTTTATAAATTTAAATCTAAATAGAGTTTCACTGGTTTTGAATGTAGCCATAGTCTTATGTCAAATGCTTTCAGTTTATCGAACATATGTCTGTAATATATCTGAGTAACTTAGTAACCTAACATTCTACACACAAGCACACATACTCATTATACGCCATGCACACGTGCATACACATGTATGACGTATTATGCATTCTCGCGTCGGGAAAATCCAGCAGTGAGAAGAATAAATACTCATAGAATCCTACTGCAACGTCAGAACAGGCCTGAGGCTGTTGAAAACTTCACCTAAGTCTGCTGTGACCCACATTTACTACTCGAACTGGATTTGGCGCACAAAGAAACATGAAGTGATAATTATCGTAATCTGGTTATCATATAGAATGAGTGACATATACATGCGTATGCTTGGTAAACTGTTAACTGGCAACACTCTTGCAAGTGCCTATGTCTTTATAGAAAATAATATGTAAAATAATTTGTATTTTCTTAAACCAAAACTGAAATCAGTATGTTTTGTTTAATTGACAATCGATATATGCCATCAAAACAACTTTTACGTCCAATGAAATATTATGGAATGTACATTGATTGTGTCGCGTTCTCATTGCCAAATAATAGAAAGGATGGATAATATGATGCCACGTTTCGTAAATATGCTAAACGTGTTGTATAAACATGAATTCCCTAGTTATCCAATTGTAAATATAGATTAAAAATAACAAAAAAAAATAATATTGGAACAGTCATCGATAGAGTATATTGAAAGGAAAGTTTTAAAACACCCCTCAGCAACTTCTATAGCATGTAGTTTATCTAACCAATTAACTCACTCAGCTGTCAGATTCTAACTCTCGATAGAAAACGTAGGCCTGAACAAAGTCTTTAATAAACAAGCAATAGCATAGAAATGGGCAAATATTTAACTGAAATAATCTGAACCTTTATTTGAAATTAGAAGGCTTTCCCCCAAATTAAAGGCTTTTTCCTGTGCAAAAATAGTCTTGTGCTAATATACATGTCTTGTTATTTTGGCTATTCTTTTACATAAACTGTTCTCTTCCAGGTTATGTATTTGTAAATAACTTCTCTCATTAAAGCATTTCCTAATAAATTTATAAATATTCATTTTTGCTAAACATCTTTATTTTACCATTTAACATGATTGAATAATTAGTCTAGTTCAATTCTTGTCTTTTCTTTATTCAATATTCAGCCCCAAGCCACCAAGAGCAGACAATCAGAGAGCCTGTTGGTGGCAAAGTTGTAGAGTCACAGAGGTTAAAGTTTTACGAGTTTCGTTTGCTGGAGTTAGCGTTCTTTAAAGCAAAAGCTGAAAAACGGCACAAAGAGCTCCTTGTAGATACCCACTCTAAGCCGGGTGAAATAGTCTTCCAAGGCTTTGTGCAAGACGTACACCAGGAACGTGAGAGGATGAACAGCCTTTTACAAAATGTCAAATCAAGAACAGTAACAGATATAACCCCTTGGCAAAGAAAAATATTGGAAAATAGAAAAATAAGTCATTTCTTTATGAAAAAGTTCAGAAATGAAAACGTAATAGCTGCTTTAGACCACGAACGAGTAGTCATGGTGCACGCTTTGAAAGATTGTGACCTTGAGAAAGCTATGTCAGTTATTAAAGGCAACATTGTTCAGCAGACTCTCCACTTTTCACTGGAATCGTCACATCTTCTGTCCTCTCAAGATTGGCAAGATCTTGTACACCAACAGGAAAAGAAATACTCAGAAATGCTTACAATTGCATCCGATCTTAAGAACCAGCAGATAATAATAACAGGGGTGCAGGACATTATACAAGATGTGGTTGGAGCGCTCCAATCCTTCCTGGACGGCAACACGGCATACACGGAGTTGTTCTGTTTCTCACCCAGTCGTCAGAAGTTTGTCAGCTTGTATATGAAAGACAAAGTTAAATCAATCGCAGATCTCTTCAGAGCATACAACGTCCAGATAGCATTCATAAACGACGGCAAAGAAATCAGCATAAGAGGTACTGGAAAGGGTCTGGAACTACTGAAACAGAAACTGCAGGAATTTGCAAACGAGAAAGTGATATGCCACGTTGAGACATACACTGACCAGACCAAAATAAAATTCTTGAACTCTGAAACCTGTGCTAAGGACCTGGATGTACTTGGACTGCAACACGGATGTGTTCTGGCTCTTACAGAAGAGACTGAGGGCATACAGGCGAGTATTTGTTTTAATTTCATTTTCTGTGAACTCGAAGCCATTTAGCAAGAAGGTTTGGTTTCTCCAGAACGCATCCTTACCCACGAGTAAAGTTGCATGCTGTATATATTGTAGAATGCAATAGAAACATTTCGAAAAGCCATACATTGTGTTGTCTCTGGCAGTATACAGAAATGTGTATAGAAACTTTCAGGAAGATGAAAGACCAGTCTTACCCTTCTACCACTAACTGCATGTGTATGCTGTCATGTGTCAATGTATGTTGTCATGTGTCAACGTATGCTGCCATGTGTCACTGTATACTGTCATGTGTCAACGTATGCTGTCGTGTCAAATGCGGATGTCAGTGCACCTAAATACTCAAAACGGTATGAATATATGGAAGTCTTTTATATGTGAAGATTGGAACGATTGTTTGCTTTTATTTATTTATTCAACTCATGAGTACATGATATTTAGATAGGACTAATTGTTGTAACGAGGTTTAGTCAGTTTGCTTTCTTTGACCTTCGCACACGTGTTCATCGAATAAGAGTCTCGGTTTGTTGAACTACTCTATATCTGCATCATCTTTTCACTTCCGTGAAAAAAAAAACACCACCTCATAGCCAGAATCGCAGTAATCTGCCTTGTACTCATGCCACACCTCCGTCAAAAGAAACCAAACAAAACCACAATAGATTGTGTTTTGTTCTTAAACTGAACGAGAAGTTGTTGCTGCAACTGAACTGATTCTGTCTCTATAATACATAACGAGCTTTTCCCGTCTATTTCTCCTCTATTGCATTCATCCTTCACTTATTGAAATTACTTAGCAGTCTCTGAAATAAAGTTATTGAAAATATTCAAATTCATTTCATATTATAATTTCTCTCACTCGAACAATGTCAGAAACATTACAATATGAAATTTCTGAGAAAGTTCACTAACGCATAATTTATCATATCTGAAAGATTTCCAGTCTCGTCCATCTTTTCTATTTTCTAATCTATCACCTTATACTTGGAAGATGCTTGAAGTTAGCCAGAGGTCGATTTCAGTGTTAATGCTTTCGGAGCAATGTTGCATTTCTCTACCAGCTTAGTGGTCCAGCCAAACCGATGACTATAGACTTAATATGACCAATTCTAGGCATTGTATCAACACTTATTCTCCAGCATGAAGATGGATATTTCAACTATCGCTAGTCCCACCCTTATACCTGATCGTTACTTGCGATTAATTGCGACCTGATCCATTTATTACAATTTGCCTCGTCATTGGTCACGCTTGCGTGATTTGTTTTGTTCCGTTTGCGTGATGAACCGTTTCAGACTGTAACACAAACACTATTTTTTCTTCCTTTTAGGAAAACAACAACTTTGGCTGACTTCTCAATCTCTTCGCAGCCATTCGATCTGTTTATACTTTTACATGTATACAGCATATTACCTTCTATTTATTATTTTAATATTAAACTTATCAATTTAATTAAAATTGCAAAGTTTGGTCGTGCATATTTTGTTGAAGCAACGGTATGACATGTTCCACATATGATGAATATTCCCCATTCCGTGCTTCTTAATCTAGGCACTGAGTCTTTATTGTATTCCGTTATCTAAATCCACTATATAAAATTCACATTGTTCGCCTCTATGTCTGAGTAAGAAGTGGTCTCTGTGTATTTCATTATTCCTCTATGTCTGAGTAAGAAGTGGTCTCTGTGTATTTCATTATTCCTCTATGTCTGAGTAAGAAGTGGTCTCTGTGTATTTCATTATTCCTCTATGTCTGAGTAAGAAGTGGTCTCTGTGTATTTCATTTAGTAGAATGGTTCATTATGATCACCTTGAAAATAGCGTCACAGGATAAACTTTGATAACACCAACTGGCCAACAACAACCACTTCCACCCACTTTTCCTAAGTAGCTGACACCCATTTTCCACCTAATACATCCGATACCTAGCATACTTTCACTCCTTGTATCTCTTTTATTCACTCTCATTATTTCACTCTTTCACTTGTTTCTCTCCTTGCCTTTCACTCTCTCTCTCTCTCTCTTCTCTCTCTTCTTTTTCTATTCCACACTTTTACATTTTGTCTCCACTTTTCTTTCCATCTCTGTCTCTCGCTTTGTCTCTTTATTTATCTTTTTTTCTTCTCACATTCATAAACATATGCACACAATTACACAAACACACTTTGACATATACACAAAACATTGACTGAATTAGGCTATCTGGGCGATGTAAGACAATTCTTGAATATTTTCACAGTAGCTAGTAATCAATTAAACTATCCATATTAAGCTTTATCACCGACACATGAACATTTCTGAAATTTCACGACAGTTTAATGTAAGTCCTGTAAGCGCAAGTTCCCAACTTTTGAATTTTATTGTTTCCGGTTCTGGACCGAGGTCACAATTTTTGGGCCAGTATCTCGTTAACCTAACTAACCAACAAGAATAATGCTAATTACCAACAAATCTCTGACAATTATATCGGTGCTAACCAAACATATGCTTACAAATTTCAGCACATGTATCTCTAGTGAAATTTGAAACACATGGAAATAATTTTCCCAGTTGGCCAGTATCTAAAAATGGCCAGAGAAAGCTAAGCGTGAGGTACAATGAAGTAGCATCAGAGAACTCAATAACTTTACAATAATTTTAAATCACTCCATTAAATTGTCGAACAAAATATTAAAGTAAATACCAAATATGCTAGCGTATTCAATACATATTGCGTCCACTCATTCTAGAGAGCAATAGAAGAGTTTTATTGTAACTAATGAGATATGTTATAACTACACCAATACTGTAATTCTCAAGGCGCCTTCGTTTCATCTTCTTAATGTTTACTACTTTTATAGTACATTTATATATTAATGCTTCGTGTATATGTGAGTTCTGATGCCTGCTATTTGTACAGATAGTTCTGGAGTCGTCTAGGGGTAAGACAGGAAATACAGGGCCGGTGTCTGGAAGCAAATGTGCTAACAGCAGTGTCTACCCGACCAGTACAGTTCAGCATGACCTGACGTCCAATGCTCTCAGTCCTTTATACAGCTGTGTGGACTATACACAAGGTTTGAGACGACGCACACATACATACAGTATTAGTAAACATATTGAAAAATCCAGAGGTTCTCTAAGGTGATATAATCTTATTTAAAGATAGGAATTTAATACACATGGCAGTGTCAATCGATGGAAGTATACGTCATCTTCAGATAGTCATACGATGTGTTTATAGAAAACAGCCTAGTACGCAGCTGCCAGTTGTCAGAAATCATTTACGTTATAAATTGAATGTGTCTTGTTTTCTATCACAATTAATATATGATGCCTAGTGAATTCTTCCTTTCAAACACTGTGTTTGTTAGTCATCATTTTCATTTTAACAGGTATGGTTTTATCGACTGGTTCGATGTGTGTATTTGAAATTTACGACATACCAGTGTGTGTTATTGTCAAACACGGGGATATCACTGAGGAGCATATTGATGCCATTGTGAACAGTACAAACACTGCACTGGATCTAAATCGAGGTATGTTTTCATTTTAGTCCAGTGGGTTAACAGAAATCATCTGATTAAACCACATATTTAATTTTATTTTGCAGTTTGCAAATTCCGCGAAAACATGTACTGTATATAATTATCAATAAAAGAATAAAATAAACTCTATTCTGAACAGCACAAAAGACTACAACAATATGAAAATTAAATGTACTCTACAATATATAATATATTTCAGTTAATTAGACGTTAGCCCGACAATGTCCTTATTAACACGAGTTATTGAATAAACAACTTATATACTATTTACGGTGTTTTAAGAATTTTTGAAACACTTTTATCTATCTATCTATCTATCTATCTATCTATCTATCTATCTATCTATCTATCTATCTATCTATCTATCTATCTATCTATCTATCTATCTATCTATCTATCTATCTATCTATCTATCTATCTATCTATCTATCTATCTATCTATCTATCTACCTATCTATTTATCTATCTATCTTTCAGTCTGACCTATTTTTCTGACTGAAGATTAATGTACTCACTGCTTAAATAAATGTATCTACTCATTTATCTTTTCACCAAAGTTCAATATGACTACACATTCTGACTATTTTGCTACTCTCACTTTCTGTTATTTGACTTTTCTTTTTATCGCTTTATACACTAACGAACCCAAACCAATCACTTTAATAAATTCGTAATCAATTCGCGTATTAGATTAATAAACGGACCCAATAATTGACCCAATCAGTTATTCGTTCAGCTGGTCAGTAATTAAATAATCATTTAAATTTAATTTAATGTGTTTGGTTGTGATAGTCAATGCATTCTTTTTACTTTATTGTTGTTCCAGGGCAGGTTTCTAAGACACTGAAAAGGAAATGTGGGGAAATACTGGAAACGGAATGCAAATGTAAACAAGCGACTATAATAAAATCTAATTTGCTAAACGAAAAAATAAGTTGCAAGTATAATACAATACCGTGGTTTAGATTCAGCTGTATGTACTGTCATTGTAAATCATGATTGTCTGAGTGATTGTGAATTTTAGTTTTAATCTAGTCTCATCCCAACTTGTATCCTCTCGTCTCGCATCGTCAATTCATCCATTGTAAACTCGGGTCTATCCCAACTCATTTATCACAACATTGCTTAAATGGAATGCATGTACATTGTATTAGTAGGAAAATGAATTTAAAACAATAGTTCAAATATCAGTCACTTTGTTTCATTATCTACTGTTGTCATAACAACAATACTATATCCCCAAGGCTTACTTTTATCATAGCAATATACGCTATATGCAAATAAACACTACACTGTTTCTGCAACCTTGCCATTCTCAAAACAACAATGATCTTGTTTCAGTTGTTAATATTAGGGAGAGTGGTGTTGCAGTGACAAGTGCTCACAACTTAAATTGTAAATGGATTATCCATGTGGACGCTTCCAAGTTTCGTCTAAGCTGGGATGACTGTGTTGAAGCTGTTTTGATGGAATCTGAAAGGCTGCACTTGCAATCGTTGGCCATTCCAGCTTTTGGCACAGGTCTGGCTTACAACACTTTAATGTCGAACTATGACATAACAAACAATTTTATGGTTTCAATGCCATATATATGTTGTGTGTGTGTGTGTGTGTGTGTGTGTGTGTGTGTTTGTGTGTGTGTGTGTATGTATGTTTGTGTGTGTGTGTGTGTATGTATGTTTGTGTGTGTGTGTGTGTGTGTGTGTGTGTGTGTGTGTGTTTAAAGGTACATAGTATGTACAGTACCTTAATAATTTACAGAGTACAATGACACTTTTTCTTCTATTGCAGATTATGGTTTTCAATGCAAATACAAATATACGAAGTTGTATAATATTTTGAACAGTCATTGTAGTCTTCAGTTATACAATTTAAAGTGTTAGTATTCGCAATGTCATCAAAAATAGTGGTTTACATTTAACATTTCTAATGTGTTAGTATTTGTAGACTGTTTTTATGCAGTTGTAATGTTGTCACATATGGGGTTATTTTATCGATCCTGTCTCAGTATTAAGGCCCAGAGTTATTACTTAATAATTTGAATTATGATGACTTCAATGCTGACAACAACGGACAGCCTAATCTACACTTCAGTCTCTGTACTAAATCGCACATTTTTTTAAATGGGACAATCAAATGTGTAGTACAGCGACAAGTAGACTGGTTGACGTGCCCTGGAATTGGCAACGTTATCTTTGATTAATTACAGCATTCACATATCATATGGCTCGCTCCCAGTCAATTCCCATTTACGGTCTTTCCAAATAAATTAATCAAAATGTGGGTTTAAGTCAGCGGGAAAATAATTTAATAAGAAAACAATACAGAATAATAAAAATTCGATTCCGAATACCATGATCAACCAAGATAATCTTATTCAATAATGTACCATAGTTAATATATGTTTTTAGTTTGTCACATCCGCCCTCTCAACTGGTGACGAGAAGGAAGGTGAACGTAGACATGTGTCAGCAACGACGTCGGGCTGTGAAGTTGGTAGCTGGGGGGGGGGGGGATCAAACTTTATTATGTATTGAAAGGGGTCGTTTTGCTGATGTGTGTGCTCGTGAGTGTGCGAGTGAAGATGGGGTGACTGTTATGTGGACAATACTAGACAATACAAGACGGGCAAACGTAATGAGACAAAACGAAATTCCACTTTCGCCCTTTCAGAACAATATCGAACAAGTTTTTACGAAAAAAGATGTGATTACACACACACTCTTTGGGGAAGGGGGGAAATGGCAAATAATGAAATGTAGGCATAAATAAAATCGAAGATAAATACATATAACCTTTGCTCTCTCATTAATTGGCGGCAATGATACGGCAAAAATGCTAATACTATAATTCTCAATTTAACTAATCATAAAGTTCAAATGACCAAACTTCTCCAAAGTGTATATCATCAAAATTCATGTCAAAATTCTAAAGTTCATAGAAGTGCATACCATTAAAGTTCATGTCAATTGTTCATAGTACTAAAAATAATTAAAAAGTAGATACCATACGTGAGACCTACGGCTACTTAATATTACGTACGTTTCGTTGTTCATGTCTACTTACGTAAGTTCGTTATGACTGGGTCGTTGCCCCTGTGACCGTCCTGTGAAAAGGGTTAGGTCCTTAACGGGTTTTTTTTGTGTTAACGAATCTCGAAAACCACTTGAAGGTCAACAACAACTAGTATACTATTAATTATAGGTTGTTAAAGAAGGAATGGAAAACAAAAAATAAAAATAAGGGCAATGAGCATAATTTGTCCCAATGTCCAACTCTTACAAATGTGTACTATGCATTCGAAATTCCAGGTTCATATGGTAGAACAGCTGCTGAGTCAGCAGGAGACATGTTTTTCGGTCTGCGTCGTTTTCTCAAAGGAAAGAATCCGATTCTACAAGAATTGCGAATTGTCCTGTATGACGTAAACAAAATGTCGTCATTTGTGGATACCTTTAAGAGAATTGCCGACATGACGGATCCAAGATGTAAAATTGAATGTAAGAAAACTTGTTTATAATATTGAATGTTATGTCCTTCTTCCTCTCTGTCCAGTTCTAATACAGTTGTGTGCCGGAGAGCGAGTAATGATACAATAATTGAATTTGCCTTTTGAACAGCGTCTAAACTGAGAATTGTTCATGGCATAGTAATTACACAAATGTTTACAATGTCTTGAAGTAATCTTTATATGTCAAAGATATAGGTGACATTTTTTTAAGGATGTCACAGTTATATTGTTCAAATAGATTGTTTTGTGTTTAAAACTTTAATAGAAATTTCAAACTGCTAAGAAATAGTTTTAGAGTTTATATCTTTAACGCTAATAGTATTTTAATGGAGCATCATTTGCATATTAACCCTACAATAACAGAAATTATTTATTGTTTCTTTATTTGCATCATGTACATTCTAACTTTAATGAATGTTCTAATTTTGTTTCATGTAGTTTTGATGTGAGTAAACCGATTCCTTTGTCAATTTTACTAACATTCAACAGAACAACATAGTGAATAATTCGAAATGAGTGTGTCACTCCTAATGACGTATTATGATTTTAAAGTGAATTAATTTTTCGCACATTTCTATGACAGATATGGTTGCCGAATTTCCAAGACAAATAGAACAAATTACTCTCGTTGCACACAATGAATCAAAGCTGTATATCTATGCCGATAACCAGACCACTGTGCAGAAAGCACTCAAGGCATTTGATAATCTCGTGGCAGAAAAGATTACCATGAGGGAGATAAAAGACGAAATGATTGGAAAGCTGAAGGAACAACAAGTAGGTACCAAGTAGGCTGCACGTAGCACCCAAAGTGTGATATATCTGAGGCACTGCTCAGAAAGTCGCCTCAGCCCACAACTCTTTGTATTTAACTCATCTCACCCTGGCATTTCAGTGCGTACTTGTACACATTCACTAAGACATAACATTCTTTCTAATAACTCGTACTTTAATATGATTATATTTATCAATGTGCTCTCAAGCTAAATAGTGTATTTGATGGTGATGGTGACGGGTTTAGTACAGCAAGTAAAATCAGAAGGTAAAGATCTACATAGCAACTCGTCGTAAGTTTTGTTACGCACGACGCGTGTTTACGTCTGACTGCATACATGTACGACAGACATAACACAGAGCAGCATAATGGAACGCCTAAATGAACATTATCTATTGAAATAGAGCCTTATAGTGTAACTTAATGGAATATATCTTATATGTAACTTAATGGAAACATTAATAGCTTACATCATGAAATCTACTTTTAGATTATCAATGGAACTAGGCAGTAGAAATAAATATTACTTGAGCGCCCAATACCAAAAAATAGTTCTTAACTTAAAATCAGACGAAAGCTAGCACCTAAGCGCATAATCGTTATTTAAGAAAGACTTAAGTCAATTCATTATTGGAAGTAATAATTGTTCTTATATTTATCTAGTTAAAAAAAAAGCAACAAGATGCAGAGATAAAAAGAATACAGCAATCGTTGAAAGTTAATTTGATTTAGAGAAAGTTTAATAGCAATCAGCAATCAATGTAGCTTAATGATTACTATTTTGTTTCTTTAGAAATATGCTTAGCAAATATAATAATGGAGCTGAATTGAAATGTGTTTACCGGCTTTCAATTGTATTTGTTAATTTTATGTTAACAAATCCATTAGTTGCAAAAGATTAGACAAATCGGGAAACACCACGATGTGAACGCCATCATACAGCAATCGTTGAAGGTCATTTATGTGGAAGGAACGCGTCAAAATGTGTCGGCAGCGGTGCAAGAAATCAACCAAATGTTGCTACAAGGTAACATTTATACACATACATCTATCTAATTCAATGAACATTATGGCATATTTATGTGCTCCTTTATTCACATACATCTAATTCAATGAACATTATCACATGTTTATGTGCTTCTTTATACACATACATCTAATTCAATGAACATTATCACATGTTTATGTGCTTCTTTATACACATATATCTAATTCAATGAACATTATGACATGTTTATGTGCTTCTTTATACACATACATCTATCTAATTCAATTAAAATTATGGCACGTTTATGTTCTCATTTATACACATACATCTAATTCAATGAACATTATGACATGTTTATGTGCTCATTTATAATGTGTATTTGAACCGATACATTGCGATACATTTCTTTGTAAAATTCAATTTATTCAATATTTATATAACAGCTTCTGGTACAATGGCATTGCCGGAAAATTGGTCTCCCCATGATCTGGCTGAGAAGATGAAGCGAATAAAACTTCAGCCAAATGACAGGGAATATGGCAAAGTAGAAAGGAACTTGATACAAACACTTGACCAACAGATCAGTATTGTCTGTGTAAGGAATTCTTTTCTGCCTATTTTTCACCTCTCTGTCTGTCTGTCTGTCTATCTATCTGTCTGTCCGTCCGTCTGTCTGTCCATCCGTCTGTCTGTCTACCTACCTACCTACCTACCTATCTATCTATTTATCTATCTATCTATCTATCTATCTACCTACCTATCTATCTATCTATCTACCTATGATGCTAACGTCACTCTAATTAATGGTTCTGATTATTTATTAATCATCCATAACTAATTACAAGTTATGATATCTTCATTTATGTTATTAATATTTCTCGCATTATTGATCAGATATCTTACAACTGGCTATTGGTTGCCTCATACCGGACTGCTAAAATATTTTTTCGCAAGTAATTGTAAAAAGACTTGACTGAGTTTTTATCAACTCATACAACGGTGCGCTTAGCGTTTCTGATTTGGGTCCTACCCTACTTCAAAGGAAATACCGATGCCCCCCTTTCACCAGCTACTGCCTAGCAATAACTACGCTTGGTTGCGATTTAACAGTTTGCTCGGAAGTCCTCCTTTTGTCCACTGTCAGTCAGTCATCTGTGCCTGATGACTACACATCTAACAGCTTGAATTGGAAAGTTGTCCCTTCCGTAGACTTAGCATGTAAAGAGCGTGAAAAAATTAAATGACCATTAACACTTTGGTCTTAATTAAACAAGAGTGACTTCCCGGTGTCACATATCACAATAAAATAAGTATAATTAAACATGTGTAGCATTCTCCACAAAATTAAACTACGCTCCAGTCTCACAATCATTAAGATGATAAAATTTCGACACAATGAAACATTGTAACAGTGGTTAAACAAGTCATTACCAAATACATTTTTAACAGTTCGTGTGGTGCTCTCTACCTGTCAGATAATAATGGTCACTCAGCTGTCACTTACCAGATCCACTATTCCTCAGGCATCAGAACCTGGGGCAAGCAACATACCTATATTTAGAAACGCTGGCCCATTGAATCTATGTGGTATATGATTAATCCTTTTAGTGTGATTGTTACTCTCAGTGAGTTATCTCTCCACACTCAGATTTTGTAGAAAACAGTCAAAAATAACTTCTATTAGTATTACTTGATATACAGCATTTTTTCCAGTCATCGCCATTTGTAGGGTTATATGTTATAAAGTCTAGAAAACGTACCATTTATAGGGTTATATATTATAAAGTCTAGAAAACGTACCATTTATAGGGTTATATATTATAAAGTCTAGAAAACGTACCATTTATAGGGTTATATATTATAAAGTCTAGAAAACGTACCATTTATTCCGATGATAGCTCCATTCTTTATAGTCTCTCTGCGCTTAGTGTGCATGTCATCATGTCCGCGCACACAATGTAAAACAATTTATTAACAGGTGGAACGAATTCAGAACCCCACTCAGTACCGCCAATATCAGCTTAAGAAAGTCCAGATGGAAAAAGACAATCCTGGAATAATGAACGAGAAAACGCTCTGGCATGGAACTGCAGATACTGCCATTGACAGCATCAACACTCATGGCTTTAACCGCAGCTATTGTGGCAAAAATGGTAAGCTTTAACCGAATTCGTGTTAAATTTGTGTTATATATTTTCAATATTAAATATGTATATACTATGTTGTTTAATTGAAGCACATATAATTCACAAACTATATACTTTTAATGTGCTTGTTTGCACTGAGGTATGCGGTCAGCAGATCAAAAATAACATATAAAAGAATATTGCTGACGCTCATTTAAAAAAAAAAAATTCACGTGAATACCTTGTGCATGAGAAACATTATTACAACTAACATTACCTTTCAGTCGCTTGCAGTTTTAAACTCATGCTTGTTTGCATCAATAGCTAGAAATCAATCAATTGACATCGGTGAAAACGCTCAGGCTCCGCAGAATTGTGGGAAAGATATGGGTACATCTATCTATCTATCTATCTATCTATCTATCTATCTATCTTTCTATCTATCTGCCTACATGCATCTTAAACAAGTCAGATCATTGTGCACACACACGCACACACACACACACAAACACACACACTCACACACTCACACACACACTCACACACACACTCACTCACACACACACACACACATATATATATATATATGTAAAATTACCATAAGGATGACAATCTGCATGACAATAATATTCATTCATATTTAAAATATCGCTTTGAAAAGAATTAGTAGTAATGAAATTGCACTTGACGGAAATAGTAAATATAAAATTCACACACACACAGACATTTATCCGCACAGCTAATGAGAGACAGGTAAGTAAATAAATAAATATCCTGCACATATATTTAAATAAAACAAAAGACACTCACTTTAGTTGTAGGTTAGAGGAAAAAAGATAATATTAACCTAGCAGCACCTGCTGTGAAATGTAGGTGTAAAGATTTGCCAGTATTGATATTTTATTCATAATCAGTAAACCAAAACTGAAAACAATAACGAATAATAAAAAATAAAACAAATCAAACACCTGACAAAGTAAACTGTTTCTTGAGAACATTGTTTACTTGTTATCAAACTTTCCCTAATAATAACTTCGTACTTCAATTAATTGACAATTAATGAGGCAAGTGATTGTTTCTGTTGTGCAATGTTTTTAGCGACTGCCTACGGACAAGGAGTGTATTTTGCCGTCAACTCCAGCTACTCACTAAACCGGAAATACTCACCTCCAGACAATTCTGGAAAACGTTATTTGTACCAGTGCAAGGTTCTTGTGGGATATCCAGTCAAGGGCCACACGGAGCTAAAAGTGTTGCCAGTAAGAAAAGGAAACATTTTGTATGACTCTGCTGCCGATGACGTGAGCAATCCGTCCATGTACGTCATTTTCAACGACACGCAAGCCTACCCCGAGTACCTGATCACATTTTGTTAAAGGGGTGAAAAAATTTAGTGGAGGAGTAAATGTTAATGAAATTGTGTTATGTGCCACACCCACCCATTGACATTCTGGTGCTAGGATGTCCATATAGGACTTGTTTTGACACCACTGAAACACAACAGTAACATCATGCCAAGGTCATATTTCTCCACTCCCATTCAAAATAGTTTGATGGAAGGATAGTACAGTGATAGTGAGATTATTGCCCTGGTAATGACTTATGTAACAACAACAAATATACTTTTGCTGGGTGATGTTATAAATAACTTATATATTCAATATTATGTGATCCTTAAATCAAACACACATTATTTTTCATTTAGTATAGCGAATCTCCTTTTCTTTTGAATAAAATATCTGTGATAGCTGATTTTGAGAAAAGGAGTCCATACAATGTATATATGTATATATGATTCCTGTCTATTTTGTAACATGGATACTAAGTGACAGGGATCTAATTACAGCTGAAGATTTATTTATACTCACCTCCTTAGATAAAGTAACTTTTACACAGACGATTACATGTGCAACTAAGTAAAACGTCAATAAACACTAATATTACAGTTCTTTACAGATAAAATCATAATCAGGTAACATCGTGAACAAACAGTTCCAAAAATAAATTAAAATATAATAAACGCGCTCAGTAATATTACAGCTCTTTATAGATAAAACATAATCAGGTAACATCCATAACACATAGTTCCAAAATTAAAGCAGAATACTTCACTCTTTAAGGAGGATTAATATAATAAAATGTCTTTATCACTCACGTAACATAATTTTTTCCATAATTTCACCTTGTATATCTATGAAGAAATTCTAATGATAGGAAAGATACTATCTCTCATAAATCATTTTTTTATTATCGTAACACTGAATATTACCCTAAAATAAACATTAACCAGCTAAATTCACTGTATTTATTGTCATGTATGCATGCTGGATACACACATTAATGGATCTCGTTAACTAAATAAATACGCAAATGTTTCTTTTGTAGTCAACATAGTTCAACATTATTAAGTTAAAAATAGTTAGAAATGGAATTTATTACAAATTAAAATTTGCCAGATAGATACGAAATAAATAAAACAGGTAAATATATTTTAACCACCTGTAAATGTGTATTTTCTATACATTTGCAGCAATACTTTAGCGTTAAAAGTGATTGTTGAAACTTGTGTTGAGCACAATTGTTGTTCTCTGTACACCAGGAACTCTATATATTTGCAGCAATACTTTAGCGTTAAAAGTGATTGTTGAAACTTGTGTTGACCACAATTGTTGTTCCCTGTACACCATGAACTCTTATGTTATTTCAGTACGAATGTCTTGTGAAAGGTGGAATATCGAAACAAATAATTTTATTTCCTACAAATTCATCAAAACTATTCAAAATTCATAAATTATAAAATAGTTACATTCAGTGTTTGTATTCAGTCTATGGAAGGGCATCATGTGATACATATTGTTTACCCATTTACTCATGCGTGAACCATATCAATGGTCTGTCATGCATCGAATTTTTTTTCATTGTATACAGTTTTTCATTCGTGACGGGTATGAATGTTTGTTTATAGATAATTTGTTTAAACTGTTCACACTTTCGAATCATGCACACGTGTCACATTGCAGAGTCGTCTCGAAATATGCTTACTGTATATGTGATCTGACCCAAAATTTTCAATAGCAAGACGTTTTATTTTATAAATTTCGTTTTACAATGCACAAAGTTATACACTGAACTCTTTTCATTATCATACACCTTGTCCAGGTATGACTGCTAATTTTCTGTGCAATGTGATTGTTTATCTGAATATTGTACATATGTTGTTATACCAATTTTATAGCCAACATTTTGGGTTGAATTGAATTGCTTTCCAAGAAGTGTACGTGACTTTTTCATTGTGATGTATACGACCACGAGGAATTATGTTTTGTTTCTCACCTGAAAGTATTTTGAGGGTGTCATCATTTCATTCTGATATCGTGACTGCATGCACAATATGATGAGAGTGGTGAGAATTCTCAGAACACTTTAACAATCTCATTAAAGAAGTAATCACATTTCGTTATACGGAATGTAGAACACTTTAACAATCTCATTAAAGAAGTAATCACATTTCGTTATACGGAATGTAGAACAATGAAACTTATTCTGACGCGATTCTAATCTTCACAAGTAAAATGTGTTAATTACCGACATCTTTGCATGTCTTAATGCTTCAGAAGGCCTAATAGTGGACAATTGCAAACTCTGAATTATTGGAATTCTAATTTTGTGCACCATTATTAGACTTCTTCAAACGTGCTGTGAGTTGACAGAACAGAAAATATCATGCACGTTTGAAGAATATTGTGCATTATTAGAATTTTAAAATAGTCACTTCCATAATTCGCATTGAACGAAATTACTTTATAGATACAAGTTTTGCAGCGATCGTTTGTGATGTGCTGAAAGTTGCTCATGAAAATCAACATCCATGATAAAGTGGTTCTAATCTGGCATTGTTTTGCAGCTCAATGTTCATCGATCAACATCTCAGATAAGTGCTGATCTGTCAATAAAATACACATGGACTAAGAAATCGTTCTCATGCATTCTCTGACAGAACACTCTTACTTATTTTGTCACCATAGGTTTTGATATCATAAGCGAAATATTACAATATAAGATATAGTCAATGTCAAAAGATAAAGATGAATATTATATTATTTAGGTAAGCAAAACCACATGCCTTCATGCATTTGTATATATATATATAATGTGATTCTAAGGCCCAAAGCCAAAATATGTGTTACCTCAATGGTCAGTTGCATTTGCCTGACAATTTACAGGTGAGTTTCTAGTACATTCATTCAGGTAGACGTTCTGCACTTTGATTGGTTATTTAGAGTGAGTGTCTGGAACATTCAGGTATTTTTCCAGCCCGAGGATACGGGTAAAACGTTCTATAAG
Organism: Sinotaia quadrata; assembly: GCA_028829895.1. Taxonomy (NCBI): domain Eukaryota; kingdom Metazoa; phylum Mollusca; class Gastropoda; order Architaenioglossa; family Viviparidae; genus Sinotaia; species Sinotaia quadrata. The sequence goes on along the minus strand of CM054180.1, from coordinate 28,650,007 downwards.
GCAGATTTTTATGTAGTCTATTTTTAGAGGAAGGGTGGGAGTGGGCTACATAAACCATTATGTGACACTACTACCACTCTACGCATTTACCCACCAGAAACAACAAATACATCATGGAAATATATTATACGTGTGCGCGTGCGTGCGTGCTTGTGTGTGTGTGTGTGTGTGTGTGTGTGTGTGTGTGTGTGTGTGTGTGTGTGAATAGGCTGAATGTATGAACGTATTATTAGAGTTCTTCACATAATTCAAGACAGTAAGTTCTTTCTCTCTCAGTTCAAAATTAGAAATAGTCTGAATAATAAACGTAATTAGAATCATTTATATTTATAATAGATTGGATTAAAAAAACAACACAGGAAATCACAAGAACACATGAAACTTCATTTTCTCACTTGCATTCAAAAGTTGTCTCACCCTGTTAGCGAATGAACTTCATTTATCACTTGGGAGCAGACAAGTGATCACACTAATTCTATTCTTAGTTAACCTACACTAGCATAAAGACGTGACACATCAAGACTGTATCTTGCACTAATCTGTAATGATTATTCAATTACGATTCTAAGTAACGTCACGATGACGTTAACATAAGCTAATGCTTATTCACAATAACTTCTTGCCTGAGAGACTAGGTCAAAAACCTTTTAGCAGATACAGTCAGCAATACATGCGTTCTGTACGCGGGAACGAAATCAGTGCTGCAGCAGCAAGTTACGATACTCTGTATATTCAACATTACAACAACTTTGTAACTTGTAATCATAACTAGGGCTCAAGTGAGTGTAGCGAGGTACATTTGGGGTAAGCCCATATGAATGCTATTTAAATGTTATTGTTAAACATAGAACACATCTAGAAATGCCAGTACAGGGTATGGATTTTGGAGTAAATTAACTATCACTAACTGTTAAACTGTTAATTTGGTTAACGCTTCTGGTCCTTAAGACTCACGGCACGCATTCAGCTATAGACTGAGACGGGGAGACAAAAAGGAAACAGACGATATAAATACTTTATTATTCACGACAAAAAAACAAAAAGAAGATATGCTATACTTACACATATGCGAGACTGAAATTTAACAAAGATTTAATTTTTAAAAAAATGTTAACCATAAGGAAAATACTCTCTAATATATATCGCTAAAATAGTCTTTTCCATCATAGACCTCCTTAATAGATGATAATAATATAACGTAACAATACAAATAATAATAACAAGTTTACTTTTTAAAACTGGTTACCTTTTACTCATCATTTCCAGACGAAATATTATAGACGCGGAAAAGAACGAATAGTTACGCGACAACATACGGTCAGACTAAAGAAGTTCGACCGTCACACAGTTCCATCTCACAGATTAGTGTGAAAGATAGAACGTCACACAGTTCCATATCACAGAATAACGTGAAATATATAACGTCACACAGTTTCATCTCACATATTAGCGTGGAAGATAGAACGTCACACAGTTCCATCTCACATATTAGCGTGGAAGATAGAACGTCACACAGTTCTATCTCACATATTAGCGTGGAAGATAGAACGTCACACAGTTCCATCTCACATATCAACGTGGAAGACAGAACGTCACACAGTTCCATCTCACATATTAACGTGGAAGACAGAACGTCACACAGTTCCATCTCACATATTAACGTGGAAGATAGAACGTCACAATGAAGACTATTTCCATCTTGACTGTCCTCACTGCGGTAACTTGTTTGGTCGGAAATGCTCACAGTAAGTGCATACATTATTACTTATTTTACTAATATCAACATGTCATATTTTAAATGTTTATGCTTACCATATTTATATACAACAGTATATTCACTATATTTTATCACTTGCATAACATAATATAAAATTTACTCGCCTTTATCATGTTTTGTCTTAGCAGTTCTACAATAGAAGAAACAAGAACTAGTTCAAATGAGAACAATGTATTAAATAAAATGAAACAAAACTTCCAATAATAAAACATTATGTAACTTAGTAGTCGACTGTTTTTCATCAAATACAACTTTTAGTGATTTCAAACTCTGTGGGATTTATAACAAATATCTATACACGGGATAGAAGAGTAATTCAATTAATATTTCGAACTTGAGCAGTGAATGGAAAGAGCTGATAACTCTCCAGTCAAGGGACTCCAAATGTCCACTTCCTGTTTAGCACAGAAGCAGAGCACACAAAGTGTACTATCAGTTTTTACGTATGCATTCTCTCATTACACATAAAGAGTTTCATCACTTTGTGACATACAATTTATGAATATTAAAATGAAAATCGAATACTGGTAGAATTCCACATTAAATCTAAATCGAATACTGGTAGCATTTTACATTAAATTTAAATTGAATACTGGAAGCACTACACAATAAATCTAAATCCGATAACTGCCTACTACGACGTAGCTGTTACCATGATACTTCTGCCATTGTTTGTATTTCTAAAACTGCTGTATCACAGAAAGACACGATTTTAAGCTTTATTTTTACTGGTTAAAGAGCAAACTTCCAGAATTCCGGCATGGGCAAAGAAAGGAAAGTTTTTGACTTATTGACGAGCTAATTTGAATGTGGATACATTGTGCTAGAAATAACCGGAATTGCACATGTACTAAAACTTTGTTAACATTATTATTAGTTAAACTTCAAGTTATCAGAAGTGTATAGGTACTAAAACTTTGTTAACATTATTATTAGTTAAACTTCAAGTTATCAGAAGTGTATAGGTACTAAAACTTTGTTAACATTATTATTAGTTAAACTTCAAGTTATCAGAAGTGTATAGGTACTAAAACTTTGTTAACACTATTATTAGTTATACATCATGTTACTAGAATTGTACATATACTACGGACAAAACATTAGAATGGAACAAGAGATATTTTCAGAGATTAAGAAGTAACTGACCTTTTTTATGCTTAATGACAAGAAAACGTGTAAGACAATTTCGAAATTAATGATTTTATTAGTTTCTTAGATGTGAGTAGTATTACATATATAAAATAAAGTCTCTTTTTTTATTGAACATTTTCCTGACTACAATCCTCTTGCAAATGAGAATGCATCTTGTACTTGCATGGACAGTAAAGGGTTAAAGATACATAATCGAAATTCAAAACTAAAATAATATAGGTTAGGCATCTATATTTAATAAACTGTGTATGTAATTGTCCTTGATTTTTTTCCAGGAAGAAGTTATAAATAATGCCTAATAGAAAGTCAGTATACATACATATTTGTTATTTTGTAACAATGACATTTCTGCATATGCATGAAATTGCAGGCAGCAATTGTCAGGATGAATACACAAGACTGAAAGCTGAAAATGACGGAAGGCTTGGTACTTACCTTCCAAGCTGCGATGCCAAAAATAGCACTTTGTATAATCCTTTGCAATGCATTGAAAATGAGTAAGTCAGACATGTTTGTATTTCTTGTTGCATGCTAGAGTCAGTTAATAGAGTATTTATAAATCTCTTCTTACAAACTTGGTTGCGTGCAAATCACTTATCAGTTTGTTGCTTAAAATTGTCCTTACTTATAAAACTTTAGTTATAAATGCGCCTGTGTTCAAACCCAATTTATTTATATTTTTATTCTGCTATGAAACATACTTATGTGTAAATAAGTTTTATTTATAAATATGTGAATGTACTCTGTGTAAAGCAATTTTAATTTTCTTACAGATATCTTAGTCTATAAAGCATGAGTGTGTGTTTGTTAATTAAATATCAATTTGGTTATAAAACAATTCATCCCTTAGTTGCATTATCTTTTGCACCCTTCTTGAGCAGGTAAATTAGGTGTGTAAATATCAGCATTATCTAAGGTTTCCTCGAGCAATTTCAATTTTGTCATAGAAATTATACACATATTCCTCAATCACGTTTGATTCGATCAAAAAGTAGCACCAAAGAAACGACACACAGGTGCGTCTCTCTCTCTCTCTATATATATTATGTCCTAGTTTTCATCCTAATGCTGTATAGAGCAAGTTCAAGCCACACTGTAGTCAGTTAGTGATCACAACTTATCTCTATGCCCTGGAGTGACGTACACACACAGTAGACTCTCAATAGGACATGACATCACATCAGGAATATATTCCAAATCCCACATTGAAATCAAAGATCAAGAAGAAACCAAAACAAAATCAAAAACCAAAACACCAGAAAAATCCAAAATTCCGAAAACTCTGAAACACAAGTATTTGCAGAGTCTAGTATTTCCCACATTCATGGACAGTTTACTATTAACAATTTGAAATAATTATGCTACATGGTCAGTTGTCTTTAACCGTCACTTATAATGTACCACGCCATCATCAATCCAGTTCATTTCTAAGTGCCGCAGAATAAAGCAATGTTCGACTGACTTTCTGAATACCACTAATACACATACAAATACACACTATACATCCTAATTCACACATTTACACGCATACCACCTACCTCACACATATATACACACGTATGTCTACCTTACACATATACACATATACCTGCATACTAACCACTTCACACACTTACACATGCATATCATTTACTACATAAGCACGTATACCATCTACTTTGTATACAGACACTCCACATAAAAATACCACTTTGTAAAACACACAAACATACACTTATTATTACTAATCCTTCACATACCAATATTACAAATACACACTTGCTACTGTAAAACATTTACACATTCAACTATTTCACACACACCGCTCCTCTACACACACATTTCACTACTCTGCGCATGACAGCTGTCCACATAATCATAGTGTGTATATGTGTGTATGTGTGTGCGTGTGTGTGTTTAAATTATATATATATTTATAAACTGTCATTGTAAGTTTGTGTATTTTTCATTGTTTGAATTAAAGGTGTTATTGCGTGAATGAGAAAGGGGAGAAGCTGCAGAATTACAACAACATCCCCATACAACAACCTTCCAAGTGTGGTATGTAAACAAATTTCTACTTGTACTTTACAGGTTTGAATAGTGCGATACATATCCACATTAGGAGCGGTATTCTTCGAAATCCGAAAATGCAACCCAGACCTATTATAATTATTTTTAATTATATTTAATTATAATGTTGTGCTGTATGATCATAGCTTATTAACTCTGGGAGCCAAACCACATGTTGCTATGTTGGACTGCTGATATACTGATAAGTTTCTGGTACATTCATTGTGCGCGGTTGATCTGCACTCTGAATGGTTCGTTCTCAGTGAGTTGTTACACAGGTATCTCTATCCCGGGGGATAAGGGCCAACTGTCCTAGAGATTTATTAGTCTATTTTTAGAGGAGGGTGGGTGGGGACTTCATAAGGCCATTATGTGACAAATATATCTTCAACAGACATGAATTTTGTGTTCAACAGTATGTTAATATGTCTTCAACAAACAGTGTTGCATTTTGTTGTTCAACAGTATGTTAGTATGTCTTCAACAAACATGTAATTTGGTGTTCAGCACTATGTTAGTATGTCTTCAACAAACATGCACTTTGGTGTTCAACAATATGTTAGTATGTCTTCAACAAACATGCATTTTGTTGTTCCAGCCTGTGCAAGAGATGAAGATGAGTACATCAGTAAGAGCTTGGCTGGACAGAGATATGACTGTGCCCCAGATGGAAGTTACAAACCCGTGCACTGTATTGGATCTAAGTAAGGAGTCATACTTAATATTAAATATGTGGAACTGTGGCACTCACTGGTAATTTTATCACTTTACGCTATTTTGGCACTCGTGTTTTAGTCACATTTTTGCTTTTTTTGGCACTCACTCAAGATTTTAGCACTAATATGGCACTCAATACTGTTTTAGTCCCTGCACTCATGTTTTTATAAATGTACGCTATTTTAACACTCATGCTTTTATTACTTTGTGTTATTTTGACAACCACATGTACTTTTATCACTTTCAACTATTTTGACACTGATATTGCTATCACCATATTTAATTTTGACCCTCACTCGTATTTTATCATTTCACGCTATTTGACATTGTGACACCTCTGGACACAGCTATAGTTATTATTATTATTACTGAGTAACTTCATTTTTTTTGTAAGTTGCCTAAGATTTTTTTCAACTTATTTAGAACACTTTTGCACCACTAAATTCGAAAATGACATCCGTTTTTTTCTTATCAGGTCATGTTTTGTGCTAATTCGAGTTTTAAAAATTCCAAATTATAACTAAATTGATTACATTTTTGTAACATTATTAGGGATTTTTTGTTAATATTTCTCTTCCAAAATAGGTTTATAAATTAAATCTAACACAATTCATTTATTAAATTTTACAAGAGTTGATTAGTGTACATTGAATAATAGACATAACGGTAAGTACATATACATTGGATATTATGTCATCATTGTTCAAAATTTATAGCATGAACTTCCATCTCTTCGAACTTGTAGAATGCTCAGCGGTAGGGATGTCTCTCTTTAGAGTCCAACGTGAGTCCAACATGTGTGAGTCCAACATGTGTGAGTCCAACATGAGTCCAACATGAGTCCAACAGTCTTCATGCCTGCATCCGAGCGTCTCTGAAACCTGGTCTCCATCTCTTTCATATCCTGATGAAATCTCTCGCCTTGCTCATAGCTCATTGATCCCGGATTTTCAGGAAACCGATCCATGTGTGATGAATAAGTAATGCATTTTGATGCTCATGTTGCATCCACGTTTTCTGAAAGCAGTCAGCATAATGACGACAAGCTCTGCGTAGTTCCTGGCCTTATTGTTGCCAGGAAAGTTTTTCACGACCAGAACAAAAGCCTTCGTTCATTCTTACAGAATTTTGGACCATCTAAAATGCCAGCTTTCAGATTCTATCTTTCGTTTTACCTTCTGTCTTTCTTCTCGTCTGTTATGTGGGCTTTGGGTGCCTACCGTGATGTTATTCATGACGTGTCCTATTGAGTGCCTGCCAGCCTGTGAGGTATCTCCTGAAAATCGCCAGTTGCATTAAAGTCTGAAGCTAAATTTTGCTTTGGACAGTGACTCCATTGCGGCGTTATAATTAAATGAATTGAAAAGACATTTCAGTATAAAGTGCTAATGATGAGAAAATAGGACAGAATGTATTTAGCTTATTCTTTTTTAAATATTGTTAAACTTTCTTTCATTAAATTGTCCTTCCTACCGTCTCGCGTATCTGTTAGTACAACGTAGCTTCTTTTGTTCGTTGTCGTAACTTGGAGTAACAGTCTAATTAGTATGCCTTGTTCTCTGTCCTTATGCATGTCTCTCTCTCTCTCTATATATATATATATTATAACATCTATTTCTCGATATAATTACTGAGTGGGGGCCGTGAGTCGAATTGACACGGCGGCATTCCAGTATATTGGCGTAACAGTTACAGTTATGCATATTTAATCAGTGGTCCGTACTCTGCATCGGCACTTGTAGATGTTTAAAATCATTAACTAATTGCTAATATGTGGCATAATTCGTTAGTACAACTTCACCCCAGAGTTCATCGCGACAACCTGTTCCTGCCATATCTATGTATAGCTCTTAAACACGTGACAGTTTGGATTATATATAGCTATTGAACGAATGATACTTTGGTGTGCGTACATATCTTTTGCAATGAATGATACCTTTTGATTTATAAATAGCCTTTGAATGAATGACGTGGATTTATATATAATTATTTATGAATGACGCTTTGATTATTATTTTTACTTCTTTGCCATTCTTGTTTTCGTGTCTCTTGAAATCCTGTGCACGTGAGAGTTACTTTTAAAACAATTTTATAAACTGTGGATACAAGTCTAACATAACTGACGCCTACAGTTAAAAATAAAATAAAATAGTCAGTGCTGACTTTAAAAGATGGTTTAACTTTAAAATAAAAGTGAGTTGAATGTAATACTTTCTATGTGTAAAGGTGTTCATGCATGAACGAAGACGGACCGTTACCTAATTATGAAACATTTTTGCCTGGGAAATCAGAATGTGGTTGGTATAAATATTTATGCATCTCTCTTGTTCTAAATGGCATTTGCCTGTTAAAATGATATTTATATGAGTGTATATTGTAGTTACACGGTGTTTTTGTATGTATGTATGTATGTATCCCTATTAGTGCAATCAAAAATCACCTGGACACCGATATAATTTTTAATATCATCCAGTGCACTATAAGTGAAGTTATAAGCATATTTCATCTTGTTTTTCGTCATGTTTAGCATTACCACTACACTGTCATCGTCCTCATTCACCACCACCAGTACACTACCACCACAATCATCAATACCACTAACACCACCACCACCACCACCACCACCACTTCATCGTTCTCATCCACCACCACCAATACCACTAAACATTACCACCACCGTCACCATTTCCTGATATTTTCCAAATCCCCTGAATTTCTGATATGATATTCGATATTATAGTACTTATCTTAGTACATCCGGATCTTTGACTTAGCAAGTTAACTTTCAAATTAAATCTGGTTATTTGCATTGTTTCCTATTTACAAATATGGGATTTTGTATGATATTTCTTTATATAACATCTGGGTTTCTATTAGCAGGTCCAGTATTTTCTACGATATTTGAATTCTGTAATTAAAATCATGTTAATGTTTAATGTTATCTAACTAATTCTTCTGATATATTTGTAATTTGATATTTCATCATAGACAAGTGATGCTATGCTATTGACAGTTACAAAAATATTAACGTGAAGACTATACGATGTATGATTTTATTATTGACGGTTACACATATCTTAACGTGAGGATTATACAATGTATAATTTTATTATAGACATTTACAAAGATATTAACGTGAGGATTATACAATGTATAATTTTATTATAGACATTTACAAAGATCTTAACGTGAGGATTATACAATGTATAATTTTATTATAGACATTTACAAAGATCTTAACGTGAGGATTATACAATGTATAATTTTATCTCGAAATAATATTTCAACACCGTTTACTTCGATAACTGCCTCTGATTAATTCAGCTGTTCTTTCTGACTTAAAGCAGGGTTGATATAGTTGTCTGCACAGAATTGATGTTAATCCACTGTACGGTCTAATGTAGTTACCCGTAGAGTGTAGCAGTCTTATGTATTTCCTTCTAGCGAGAGTGGTAAACGAAATATTTCATTCTGGCGATAGTGGAAGGTAAATTACTTCACTCTAGCTAGAAAGTGGAAGGTAAATTACTTCACTCTAGCTAGAAAGTGGAAGGTAAATTACTTCACTCTAGCTAGAAAGTGGAAGGTAAATTACTTCACTCTAGCTAGAAAGTGGAAGGTAAATTACTTCACTCTAGCTAGAAAGTGGAAGGTAAATTACTTCACTCTAGCTAGATAGTGGAAGGTAAATTACTTCACTCTAGCTAGAAAGTGGAAGGTAAATTACTTCACTCTAGCTAGAAAGTGGAAGGTAAATTACTTCACTCTAGCTAGAAAGTGGAAGGTAAATTACTTCACTCTAGCTAGAAAGTGGAAGGTAAATTACTTCATTCTAGCTAGAAAGTGGAAGGTAAATTACTTCACTCTAGCTAGAAAGTGGAAGGCGACGCATTTCATTCTAGAGAGAAAATTGCAATCGAAAGTATTTTATTTTAGAAAATAACAGTCATATAATTTTCGTTGCTTTATCCTCTCACACGTGGTCTTGTAAAGTTATCCGCCAACTTTGACCTTGCTTTGTTTGCTCTGTCAGATATATTTGCTAAGTTTCTTTTGGGAATTTGCTGATTTTGCTTTTCTTCTCTCACCCATGGTCTTGTATAGATTTTCGTTAATTTTGCCTTTGGGAGTTTGATAAGTGCTATCCCCTACAAAGGTACTCTTTCATTTAGTCCTCAATTTACTCTTCAATTTAGTCCTCAAATTTGGTGTTGTGCCAAGGCACTGAATGCTTCTGTTTCAGCATCTTAACCTTCGTTGTCTTTCTCAGCCATTCGCATATTGATTGGTCTCTCTCAGCCATTCGTAGAATGATTAGTCTTTCTCAGCCATTCATAGATTGATTAGTCTTTCTCAGCCATTCATAGATTGATTAGTCTCTCTCAACCATTTAAATATTGTGTGGTCACTCTCAGTCACTCGTAGATTTACTGGTCACTCTCAGTCACTCGTAGACTGATTGATCTGTCTCAGCCACTCTATTTTTGCTGGTCTCTGGTCTCTCAGCCACTCGTAGATTGGTTTCTCTCAATCACTCTAGACTGACTGATCTCTCTCAGCCACTCTATTTTTGTTGGTCTCTGGTTTCTCAGCCACTCGTAGACTGATTGATCTCGCATAATAGCGATTGCGTTACGTTAAGAGACATCATTGCTATCGTCAAGGAGGCAGATTAATTGAAATACGCTCACGCTTCAGCAAAGGCCATTCCACATCGCGACATGGGATAATATTTACCACATGAAGTATTTTATTACATGTAAACAAGAGGGACATGTTGTCACTTAAAGTACTGTATTTACGTGTAAATTAGAGAGATAATTTGCACTTAAAGTTCTTTATTACGTGTAAGCTAGTTACATTTTACCACTTAATTACGTGTAAACTAGAGACATTTTTTGCCACATTAAGTTCTTTGTTACGCGGCAACTCGACCAGTATGCAATTAAATTATTAAATAAGCAATGATAATGATGATGATGGTGTTGGTGGTGGTGGTGGTGGTGGTGGTAGAGGAGGTGATGATGGTGATGATGGTAATGGAGTTAATGATGATGACTATGGGTTACATTATCGACATTATTGGATTAATGTATATGTTCGTATAATGTTAAGATTTTAATTGGCACTCTTCTATAGATATCGTATTTCATGTGCTTGACTTTTAATTGCATACTGGTCGAGTAATGTTATGTTGTTTTACCTCCAGGTGTTTGCTGTTGTTTTGTTGTTTCCTTTTATTCCTCTTTATTATTTCACTGCTTTCTTCCGTGGAACGTCACTGCGAACATTCGCTGTACATTGAGAACATTCACTGTACATTGAGAACATTCACTTTACATTGATAACATTCACTGTACATTGACAACATTCACTGTACATTGTTAACCTTCACTTTACATTGATAACATTCACTGTACATTGACAACATTCACTGTACATTGTTAACCTTCACTTTACATTGATAACATTCGCTGTACATTGACAACATTCGCTGTACATTGTTAACCTTCACTTTACATTGATAACATTCACTGTACATTGACAACATTCCCACTGTACATTGACAACATTCACTGTACATTGACAACATTCACTGTACATTGACAACATTCACTGTACATTGACAACATTCACTGTACATCGAGCAACTTTCTCGAACATTTCTGTAACAACCTCCTTGATTGTCAACGGTTCCCATTCTTTATTTTAACTGTATGGCTCGAGAATCAGATGAAAACACAAAACGTATTTACTCCTCCTCTGTAATATTTTATAAGAACTAAAACCACAACCACGACCACCACCGTTGTTGTATAATTATTATCGACATTGTTCTTTTAATAGCTAGAGCGGTTTCCTTAGATGTATCTGTCTAGCAGTGATAACACCTTTGAGTAGTAAAGGCATTATTTCAGTACTCGTATCAGTTTCGCGGTTATTGTCAGAATGCGACAGGATAGTGTGTAATGATTGTATAAATACATGACGTCATTACCATTATCATTTATTTATTATTAGAATGCGATATAATCATGTGTAATGTTTGCTTAAATTCATGACCTCATTACCATTATCATTTATAATATATATATATATATATATACTGTTAATGATTGCATTAAATATCTCCACTGTTTGTTTGTCTAGCATGCGCACGCGCCATGTCGGAAATTCAAGCCAGAAAATTGCAGGATGACTTGTTCTTTTGCGCAAGCGACGGGAGTTATGAGCCAGTATACTGTACAGGGAGCATGTGTTTCTGTGTGGACAAACTGGGGGAGACGATCACCCCATACCAATACAATATCCGCCATTACAATAAAGCCAAGCAAGAGTGCCAACAAGCTAGATTGGATTTGTCCAAATTTTAGAGCAGAGTCTCAATTACCACAGAGCTAGAAAGGTAGATATTTTTCTAGCTCTATATTTGTACACAACATCCGTCGACGTAAGAAAATGTATCTTTACGAAAACTGAATGTTTCTTTACATATTTTCTCAGGTATCCATTGATTTGCTATCAGAACTAGTACAAATATGCCTGTAAGCAGATTGTCGAGGGTGTGCATAGTAAGATAAAAGTCATAGAATGCATTTTTATATTGTGCAATGTTATGCTAGAGATAAAAAAATCCCTACCATTTGAAAACAAATCTAGATTCCTGCTACATTACAAACAAAACGTTTAACTTTTCTCCCCGCAGCAATATCAGGCACTCGTTTAACGTGCAGGTTGCTATGCACAGACCAGACAGAATGACCAGAACTTTAACATCAAAACCAATGTTTTAGTCTAGCAATATACCCAAGCTGTAATAGGCTACAAAGCCAAAATTATTTTCAATTATTTAATCCATACATAATTTATTTTTAGTCGAAAGTTTAGTGTTGGTATCTCCTAGGTCTAGGAATAGAAGTGTCAGACAATAGAAACATTACTGGACCTAAAGAATGATAAGTGATAGAGTTCTGTCAATGATCTATTACTTCATAAAGAATTCTTCATTTCAGATGACAAAAATATTTAATTATTCACTAAACAATGCACAATATTAATCTTCAAGTTACTTCAAAAAAACTAATTCCAGAGAAAATAATAGCCATTCCTATCTGAGCGTCGTACTATGGCTGCTTGTACGTTGTGTTATACAGCTAACAAAGCAACTTGGCTGTCATTGCATATAAAGCTAATAAAGCAACTTGGCTGTCATTGCATATAAAGCTAACAAAGCAACTTGGCTGTCATTGCATATAAAGCTAATAAAACAACTTGGCTGTCATTGCATATAAGGCCTCTTGGCTGAACACTGCTCTAAACTGTTAACAAAACCACTTGGATGTACACGACATCACACATAACAAAGACACCTGGCTCTTTACAAGAATATACAGCTAACAAAACCACCTGAATGTATATATCATTATACTCGTATAGCTAACAAAACCAATTGGGTGTAATTTGCATTATAGAGCTAAAACCACTTGTATAGCTGACAGTCATTAAAAGTAACAAGTCATGAGACTGGAAATAACTGCTGAAGAAACACTGTACATAAATCATAACAAATGTTAGCTTAGACTGACCAAGTATAAAACTAGTTCGACAAAGATCAAGTTGGATTTATAAATATAGCCTTATGTAAACTGTAAGCAGCAGGCTGACTGAGTGAGATGTAACTACTATGATATCCGTTTTCAATTTCCTTTGCATTCAAGACCAAACATTAAGTACTTCATTATTTTATATAGCCATTTTCCAGTTTGCCTTAAATAATTATTATAATTATTGATTATAATCAATGCAGAAGTGATTTCCATAGTTTGTGCAATTAAAGAGAGAACAATGCATTTCAGCAAGTTATTTTGGTTTATTTATTCACTTATACATGTGTAAATAAATTTATATCCATCCATCCATCCATCTATTCATCCATCTATCTATCTATCTATCTATCTATCTATCTATCTATCTATCTATCTATCTATCTATCTATCTATCTATCTATCTATCTATCTATCTATCTATCTATCTATCTATCTATCTATCTATCTTTTCACAATCAACCTATCTATCTGTCTGTCTGTCTGTCTGTCTGTGTGTCTATCTATCTATCTATCTATCTATCTATCTATCTATCTATCTATCTATCTATCTATCTATCTATCTATCGATCAATCGATCTATCCATCCATCCATCCATCCATCTATTCATCAATCTATCTATCTATCTATCTATCTATCTATCTATCTATCTATCTATCTATCTATCTGTTCACAATCAACCTATCTATCTGTCTGTCTGTCTGTCTGTCTCTCTGTGTGTCTATCTATCTATCGATCAATCGATCTATCCATCCATCCATCCATCCATCCATCCATCTATTCATCAATCTAACTTATATATCCATCTATCTATCTATCTATCTATCTATCTATCTATCTATCTATCTATCTATCTATCTATCTATCTATCTATCTATCTATCTATCTATCTATCTATCTATCTATCTATCTATCTAATATAATATAATACAATATTACATAATAATACAACATAACATAATATAACAGAATATAATATAACAAAATATATAATATAATGTAATATAATATAATAACATCACATAACATAACATAATATAGCATAACAAAACATAACATAACATAACACAACGTAGCATAACATAACATAACATAACATAACATAACACAACACAACAAAACATAACATAATATAATATAACATAACACAACATAATATAATATAATATAATAATATTATAATATATATTATAATATAATAATATATAATATCACATCAACTTAATGTTATTCAAGTCATCAATTAAGTACCAACTTGTCTTTAATAAATTAGTACCTTAGATGTGTTTCATATATTTCATGAATTATTTTTAAAAAAAAATTATTCCCTGATATATTTTTTACCATTTCAGCAATGGTTTTTCTTTAATAATTTATTCATGAGATGTGCTTCACTAAATTAGCACTGGGATTTGTCTTTAATAAATTATTCACAGTGGCTTTTGAAGGACTCGTTATATTTCTCTTCATTAGGAGGTATTCTTGGATTTTATTTTATAAAATTCCAAATAAGAAAAGACAGAATACCAAAGTAAAAAAAAATAAAATATAATTAGGACGTTGGATAGCTGTTACTTTGTTGTCAGGGGAGATAAGCAGCATGCTGCACAATGGACTTCCTTCGTTCAGCAATGTTTTGACACGGTTATGTACCTTTAGTCGAAATGACACCCAAGACAGGATAGAGTAATTTGTATTACATACCAGAAAATGCCCCTGTGTAACATGAAGATTTATGATGTAGTTTCATAGAAGGTGCAAAGCGAATAGTGGCATATGAATTATTTTGTCTGTATATGCCATATTGCAAAGCTTTATACTGGTGTGACGCTATGAAATCACTCTTGTTTAATTAAAGCCAAGGTGTTGATGGGCATTTAATTTTGTTCACACTCGTTACGAGTTAAAGCCGACAGAAAAAGTTGATTTCCAATTCGAGCTGTTAAACGTGTAGTCACAGAGCACAGCTGACTGACTGACAGTGGGCGAAAGGAGGACTTCCGACCAGACAGTTAAGTTGCAATCAAGCGTAGCGACTGCCAGACAGTAAGGGGGAGGGGACAAGAGATTGTTCTTTTGAAGTAGGGTACGTCTCGCTCGGAAACGCTAAGCACACCGCGTAGATGAGAATGCAGAAGTCAGGGTGTAAATGAATGGTTCCGATTAACTGACGCAAATCTCTATATACCCAGTCATGCCTTTTCACAATTACTTAAGACAAAATATTTTCGAGTTCGGTAGAAGGCAATCGCTAGCTAGTGATAAGATGTCTGATCAATAATGCTAGAATGGACTTAAATTTATTGTTCATGCATTGATTTGATATACGTTTAGATTTTTGATTGATTCATTAAAAAAAAAATGCATTGGTGAATGAAGCATGTATGAGGTTTAAACAATTCTCTTGCAGACATGTAAGCTGAATGACCAGAGAGAGAGAACGAGAGATAATGTGGAGAATCTAAGCACCACGCTCCTATGTTGCTGCAGTGGGCGAGCTTTCATTGTTTTGGCTACAGCTTCGACGTGTAACTGTTTAGCTTTCTCTTTTGGTATTGTTGGCGTCCTTGATGCAGAGCCTGTGACGTGCGTTACATCTTGAGAGAGACTTCTGTAATCGTCTGCCACGAACTCCAGGGTGGTGCGAACAGAGACAACGCCCGCCATTGCTGTCCTATTTCCAGATGATCTAGCGTGCTCAACAGACTGTGTAAACGAGGTATGTGGGTCCTGGTGTTGTGCTGACTGTATAACTTCATAGATTGATTTCTATACGACGCTGCATATACAGAACATGCCATGAACTCAGTTAATTATCTCTACCTTTCTCTCTTTTCCAACTCGTGATAGAACCGTAACTCTAATTAGAGATTGTTCCTTCAACATTAATGTAAATACGTGAACTGTTTCAAACCTAGTTGTATTTTGTGATATATGTATTTATTTTATAAAAATCTTTTATCTTTTGTTACATCCTTCTTTGCATGCACGCTGATGCATATCTGGAGCAGTTAGTGCGTGGATCGGGGTTTGTGAGTCAATTGTTTGGATGAAAGTTAGTTAATTTTGTCAAATTACATTATTCCTTAAGTAGGAAGTTCCACCTGTGAACAGATAACCTGTATGTCGGTAACGCGCTATTATAGTGGGGAATTCATGTTGGAAACGACTCCTAAATTTAACCACTGATAAGTGATTATGTTTATTAAATGATAAAGGAATTCATAAATAATAATCATAATAGTGGCAAACGCACTATAGCGGCCACAACTGGGGTTACTTGCAAGTAAGCAAGCATGGTCCCATATTCAATTTGAGCAGTGACTTTCTATGGGCCAGGTTGAGTTACGCTGTCTTTTTTAAAAAACCACTGTTGAGTGTACGCCAAGTGCGTATTTCTTTAGGCCAATGTTGAGTGAATGCCAAGTGTGTATTTCTTTAGGCCAATGTTGAGTGAATGCCAAGTGTGTCTTTCTTTAGGCCAATGTTGACGCCAAGTGTGTCTTTCTTTAGGCCAATGTTGACGCCAAGTGTGTCTTTCTTTAGGCCAATGTTGACGCCGTGTGGCTTTCTTTAGGCCAATGTTGACGCCGTGTGGCTTTCTTTAGGCCAATGTTGACGCCAAGTGTGTCTTTCTTTAGGCCAATGTTGACGCCAAGTGTGTCTTTCTTTAGGCCAATGTTGACGCCAAGTGTGTCTTTCTTTAGGCCAATGTTGACGCCGTGTGGCTTTCTTTAGGCCAATGTTGAGTGAATGCCGAGTGTGTCTTTCTTTAGGCCAAAGTTGAGTGAACGCCAAGTGTATCTTTCTTTAGGCCAATGTTGAGTGAATGCCAAGTGTGTCTTTCTTTAGGCCATAGTTGAGTGAACGCCAAGTGTGACATTTTATTGAAAAGTGCCTAGCGTACGACACATGTGGCTTACTTTAGTCCAGTGTTGATGTTGAGTGTATGCCAAATGTGACTTTCTTTAGACCAGTATTGTGTGTATTCTATGTGTGACTTTCTTTAGTGCATTGTTGAGTGTACGCCATGTGTGTTTTTCTTTAGACTAGCGTTGAGTGTACTACAGTCTGTGTCTCTCAGAGTCTTATTTTGGTGCAGTGATTCCGAGAAAACATGAAGCTACAAAACCTCAATGGAAGTTCATGTAAACAAAAATGTGTAAAGTATTTTGTTTAAATTAAGGCGTTATTAGTGTTAATCAGTTTTACATCTTTCTCACTGCACGTTTAACTGCGATATAAAATAGCATTATCTTTGACACAAACTGCTGAAGTGGAATAATATATTAATGCAAATTGCTTGTATCCTCCTTGAGTTAAAACTTTTGCAGGTGTAAAATACAATATATCTACAACAACCTGGCTGAATCTCAATAACAAGCGCATTTTGTATCTGTGCGAACTTGCTTCGCTAAAGTTGAAGATATAAATTTAAAGTCAATTCAAAGAAGGCAAAGCAAAATACAACAGACTCCATTACACGTCGACACTTTAATCTGACGTAGGAAAATGATACACAGTTTTTTTTTTTAATCACTGGAAAGAGTCTTATTGTACGGGCGTCACTTAACGTTTCAGTGACATCAGCTGGCAGATTTTGCAGAATCAGTCTCAAAATCCAACAGTGTGCTTGCAGAACAAGGGCAAAGAGGAGCAGTGTTAAATAATTGAATGTTGGCCTCATGAAGGCAATTTTAAATCAATTAACTGATTATATTATTGCCCTTAAGTGTTAAATGAAATAATTGAATAAAGGTCTGATTAAGTGTTTAATTAAATACTTGAATATAGATATTGTTTATCTTTTTAAAAATAAACAAATTAACAATATTTAAAAAGCATTAAAAATAATTGAATATACGTCTGCTTCAAAGTAAAATAAATTATGTAAATATAGCTCTTATTAAGATAGTATTAATGAAATTAATTGAATATTGTTCTGATTAAATGTTTTAAATATATTAATTGTACATAGGACTGACGGAGGCAGTGTTAAATAATAAATTTAATATAAATCTGTTTGAGACAATGTTAAAAACATTTGGTTTCTTTGAGGCATCATTAATAAATATAGGTTTCTTTAAAAGTAGTTTTGAGTAGCGGAAAAATAAAAAGACATTTATAATGACCATTTTAAAAAATCGTATCAATATAAATGTAAAAGTCTGGAGTGAAATACATGTGGTGTGTGTGTGTGTGTGTGTGTGTGTGTGTGTGTGTGTGTGATTATTAATAAATTAATTAATTAAATGATTATTAGGCGTATTTCGTTACGTCCAGTAGCGGGGTACCAACACTGACAGATTTGAGTAAATAATAATAATTAATAATGGCAATAGTAGTAGTAGTAGTAATAGTAGTAGTAGTAGTAGTAGAAGTAGGAATACTAAATAGAATTATGAAAAAACGTTTTTACCGATCACCATTCAATATATTCGGGAATATTTCCATTTGAAACAATTATAGTATAATTTTTTACATTAGAAAGGGAGATTTATAATATAATTCAGAAAGATACCCTTTACTTCAAACTTTCATATTCACTTTAAAAAAATTGAATGCAATATTTTCCATTTGGCAATCAATTATGTATTTTTATCGATTTTATCTACTACATTTCTATTTTGTTGAAGGATAGGTTTACTGTCTGGCTGAACTCTCAGTCTTACGTAATGAACATTGTATCATCATGATGATGTCAGCATAAGCACGTTTCCTCTAAGCTAACATGAGATTGTAACTATTAATTATGTTGTTGTGAGCAGAGTATAGCTGACTACTGTTGCTTATTTTTTTAAGCGTAATTTTACTTCTACAGTTTTGTTTTAATTTGTTTTGAACAGTTCAGTTTTTGTTTAGTGTAAGTTGCTTTAATGTAGTACAGCTGTAATATTTATTTTTGTTCTGACATAAAAATATCATTGGGATAAAAGTTGTTATATGTGTGACATTTTTCAAGTTGCAGAAAATGGAGAAAAAACTATGCTGGCTTTCCAGATTCTGATAATGCTGCTCGTGACAATTCCAGAGGTCCAGATGTACGTAACACTATTATCTTAGACCAACATATTTTTGTTTTTCGTTTCGCACGTATTCTTTTTTTTCATCTATCATAAACAATGATCCTTATTTCTTTGCCACTTTAAGCCCATGATTTAAATGTGATCAAAGGGTATAAGATATTTCACTGCTTCTAGCTCCAATTTATAAATAAATGTTTAAAATCGAACAAGATGATTCATTTACACTTCGACAATAATGCCTCATTGATAGTTTCCTAACTCAGCTTATGTTTGTTTCTCCATTACGAATTTGCCACATTAATATTTTAATAACCCGGCCTGTATTTATTTCTCCATTACGAATTTGACAGAGTATTATTAATTTACTAACTCGGTCGGTATTTATTTTCAATAAAAATTGAATGTTTTCATTTATTTAATCCATACATTTTTTTTATTAATATTGCAAACCTCATCCACAAGAAAGGTATTTCCATACTTAATTTATTTTGACTTAAATTTACACACAAACAACATTTTTGAAAACTCTAAATTCAGCACAAATGTTAAATAGGGAAAACGTGGCTGAAACTAGGTTTGTTTGAATAATGAGTGTCACTTTTCATAATGTGAACAGACTGTCAATTTTGATTGCATATTTTGTCCACATGTCTACATAAAAGTTTCAACTAAAGGCAATACCTGGAAAAATATTGCATTTTTGTGGTCGCTGACGCAATTGCATCTATATAATAATATTTATGTAACGAAAATAAACTAATATTTTGTTTTCTAACTTGTACACTTAATTTTCTACCAAATGATTAATAGAGCTTAATGCATTACCATCCAATGCTCATCATATGTTTGTGATATTAGTAATCCGTTATTACAACAAATTCGAGAAAGTCAAAGTATGTGTATGTGTCTGTTAGTAAATAGCAAATATTCCTACTTAGACAATCTCAGATACAGTCCTCAAATCAGGAGAACGGCTCGTGACGATAAAATTGTAGTACAATGACATAAAGCTGATGGCTGTAGCAGGGTGGAGCCGATACGCTCGTTAGTATAAATGTATATTTTTTTCCTTTTCTTTGTGCCTGTATATATCATTGATTTTAATAGTAATAGTAGTAGTAGTAGTAGTAGTAGAAGTAGTAGTTGTTGTTGTAATAGTAGTTATAGTAGCTAGTAGTAGTTGTAATAGTAGTAGTAGTAGTAGTGGTAGTGGTAGTAGTAGTAGTGGTAGTAGTAGTAGTAGTAGTGGTAGTGGTAGTAGTAGTATTAATAGTAGTAGTAATAGTAGTAGTAGTAGTGGTAGTGGTAGTAGTAGTAGTGGTAGTGGTAGTAGTAGTAGTGGTAGTGGTAGTAGTGGTAGTGGTAGTAGTAGTATTAATAGTAGTAGTAATAGTAGTAGTAATAGTAGTAGTAGTAGTGGTAGTGGTATGGTAGTAGTGGTAGTAGTAGTAGTAGTAGTAGTGGTAGTGGTATGGTAGTAGTGGTAGTAGTAGTAGTAGTAGTAGTAGTAGCAGTAGTAGTAGTAGTGGTAGTGGTAGTAGCAGTAGTAGTAGTGGTAGTGGTATGGTAGTAGTAGTATTAATAGTAGTACTAATATTAGTAGTAATAGTAATAGTAGTAGAAATAGTAGTAGTAGTAGTGGTAGTAGTAGTAGTAATAGTACTAATAGTAGTAGTAGTTGTTGTAGTAATAGTAATATTAGTAGCAGTAATAGTAGTAGTAATTGTAGTAGTAGTTATTATTTTTATCCTCATCATCAACATTCTAAGTACCATCGACATCTTGTTCTTTACAATTATTGTCTTTAATTTGTATACCTTATTTTCTCCGATATATTTAATCCTGGCGAACTGTTGTTTCGTTAATCTGTATACACTCTAAGGATTAGCTTCATTGTCTATGTAATTGTTCTACCATAAGTCGACTTGAAACCGCTCTGAACCTTATTTGTTCTTTCATTTCTCTCTATTCTGTAACTTTCTCTCTCTTTCTCTCACACATACACACCCACCATGCACACACACAAACATTTCAAAGCACAAATAAGCAACACACACAAACTAGTACACACAAATCACCAACACTCAAACTCGCACAAATAATTAATCAAACACACACACGCAATCACGCAATCACGCACACACATACGCACTCACGCACGCACCCCTTCCCCCTTTTTTTTTCTACAATACATTTAAAAAGAATAAGGGTCATTAGTCAATTAGCTGTTTGAACCTGACAACTCTCTCTGTCAGTGTGAAGTGATCCATATCATAACCCATGGAGTGACAAGTAAGAACATTATCACTAATTCTGTTTAGTTCAGATTTAGTTTTTGTAGATGTTGAATTAATAGATTATATTATATTTTCAGGATTTATTGCCTACGCAATTACGCCGATTGTAAGCAAGATCTTGATTGTTGTTCAAAGTTTTGTACAATGACCACTTTCTTTCGAACGGAATGTCGAGAGAGACCTAAGACAAGTACGCCAAGGACCTAAACACATGGAGAGCAGGAAGAGTTTGATATTTTAATTTGTTTACTTTGTCTCCTTTCAAGGTTATTTTTTGTTTACTAGCCTGGTTGAACGCATTAACGTTTTGATTACAATAGATAAAACTGGACACAAATAAAGATTTTTGGTTGAATTATGAATTGTTTATTTTGGGCATGAAGTTTGAAAACTATTTCTGTGGTAGAGTAAATTTGCCTATCCCAATTTTAATACTTAATTGTTGTATAAATTGTTAAATTGTTAGAATAACCCGACCTTGGGCATCCTTATGATGGTATTTTTGTAAGTGTTAGAGTTGGAAGTAAACAACCGAGTTGAGAGTTTGCTAGAAATTGCTGAGATAATGCAAACTAGTTCAGCTGGGTGAGACGTTTTTATTATCCAATGGCTATGATTTATGAGAACAGGTCCAGTCAATTGGCTGATATCCAAAAGTTTACATGCTGTAGGAAGTTCAATTGTCTGATCACTTGAAATTGGTGGGAAAAGAAATCCGGCCTTGAAAGGTGGCCGTTAGCTTAAAGGTGAGTTAAGTGACTGTTTGATTGAGAATGGAAATAGTTCATGTACTTTTGCTATTGATATGCTATATTGGTAGTTTATGTAGAGATGTATTATGTGACTAGACTATTATTTCTACAAACGTTTGAACTAAGCTGTTCGTATGTAGTGTGCTGACACTTGACATTGTTTGATATTCTATATTTATTATGCTGTGTGCATATATCGGGCTAATAAATACACTAACAGGAACCTGTATGCTGACACTGGAATGTAAGAAAGAATGGAGTTATAAGCGATAAAGTGGAAACGTAGGTCTGCTCCCTGATTATATTTTTCAGAGTAAAGCAGACTTTTCTCTCATGTTATTTGAATCTTCTGATTCACTGATTGTAAACTCCTATGACTGACCGTGGTAGAGGCAGGTAGCAGTGTGTGTAAGTGTACGCTACACTCCTCTGATGTATCATGACAATGTGTGCTGATCACATCGGGCTATTTCTGGTACCTTGAAGTTACTAGAAATTGATACAAGTATTTTTCTGCTTGAAGGAACTGACAGCAAAATATGGCGCTCAAGCTGGCTTCAAGAGAATAACAATGCTTCAGTGTTTTCGATGTGTGTGGAGAGAGATAGTGTTGACATTGGCAATGGATATGTGTCATTGTTGCAAAGACAGGGAAAGACATCCCTTAATTCAGTTTATGTAAAAACTAATATTGCTAACTCTAACAATTCCATTTCTGTTCTCTGATAAGTATTATCCTGTGATTTGTATTAAATTGTGTATATGATAAAGACTGTTTAAACAGATAAATTATTTGAATGTGGTTTCGTGGAAATATTGATGTCAATTAATCTTTTTACATTGTATTTGTCTTATGTATATTTGATTGTTGATTTAATACATTTATTGACTTTCTTACACATATTGATAACCTTATGCTGGAGGAGAAATTGGATGGATGTAGGCTAGCTAAATTTAGATTAAAAGACGGATGTCGCGGTGCGTGGTTTTGTCGTTGCTGGTTTGTTGCTGGCCCCTATCTCCTCCTCGGTGGGTAGGGGGGGGGGGTCAGACCCAGTAGCCGTGACTTGCCGGGATCACATCGAATAATCAGATGTTGATGATCATTCTCACACTCAGACACCACGAATAGTCTTGTGGGGGATAGGATTAACTTTATTCTGAGATGTGGGGTAAAATGTGAAAAGCCGGCGTGAGTGTGTGTGAGCAGGCATGTGAATGTCGTGTGAGGGACGTACGGAACGAACAAACAAACAACCGCACCAACATACACTTTCAAAACCCGAGAAAGGAAGCCCAACTCTTGAGAAAGAGTTAACAAAGAATTTAATTTTAAAAAGGATTTTAAAATGGAAAACAGGCTTAACTCTCACACGGTGTTAGTCATTCATTCGGTAACATCTACACACGACATCCATGGGACGGGGAAACATGAGCGATGGAAAATGAAAAAATAATTAAAAAAATATGATGAATAAACTACAATAATCAAACAATAAACGGTGATGACCGTTCTTACTACTTCCGCCAAAATCGAGTGGCACAAAAATACTTTGGGCGTAGCCCCACTACAGCACAACCAGCGGTAATGACCGCAGAAAAATATCTAACCTTAGAATTTACTAGCTTAAAATTAGTGGGTGGAAAAACCCAACGTCAACGAATGCTAATTTCACTTAGAACTGCGGCGATAACCGCAAAAATTATTCATTAAATAAAAGTCAAAGTTAAATGTTCATGAAAAATAGTTCAGTGATGAAAAATGTTTATATTCTAACTAACCTACCTAGTAATGCACCTCTAATAAAAGTTTTCCTACTTACTAGTGTTTGAAATAGGCTGAATTGTCGACGCAAGAACACACAGCACAAAAACGAAATAGTCACAATTGCCGACACGCTGGCGAACACAAAAAGTTACAGTTTCTGTCCTCTGAAAAATAACATGCTTGGCGATGAAAACTCGGTTCACGGAGAGTGCAGTACGTACAAACTTGCGAATACTCGTCCCACGTTGCTTAATGCTGGGGTATCCAGTTCTATGATGAAGAACACGGACGGCTGTCTTCCACAACAGTAACAAAATGGAGCTCACAGACACCTGTCTTCTGCGACGGTTCCAAGATCCAAAATCTATCAACGGAGGGCTGTCTACAGCGGCAGCAGCTCCGACACGTGAGTGGCGTGGAATATTCTTCTCTCGGTGCAATCCTGGTCCCTTCAGCTCATTCCCCTGATGGCCAGCTATTGCCCAAGGTTCGGATCCAAACGTAGAATAATAAGGACAAGCTTTATAGGCTGCCACGACGAATTGAGTGTGACCAAAACACACGTCTAATTCTATATTCTACGTGGAGAATATTCAGTTCATTTCCTCTCCAGTCATAACTGTGATGGAAAGATTGTCCAGACTCAGTGTAGGTACGATGGCCTTACACCTCTCTGTAGTCCAGACAGACGCACACTAAATTAAAATAGCTCCCGTCAGTCCTTTTATGCAAAATCATTTCTCACTCTCTCAAAAGGTGCATTACGCTGAGGTGCAATACTTCTAGTGATATAGTCCCTAATTAAATTTGTAATAATAATTGATAATAAAAATCAAACACATTTTCAAGATATTGTAATCACAATTTTTGAACATCTAACTCAAATAATTAATCAATTGTATTTTTATAAAAATATTGGAAACATGAAATTAACAAACTTGCTGATGGTGTATTCAAACAAGATTAGCAGACTTGACAGTAAATGTAAACAACCCCCTGACTGTGCACGTAATTAATTACGTCATTTAGCTAGCAAACGACACTTGCTAACGAAATGGCCAAGTGGAGATAATCGAGGATAAATATTAATTTTCTGATTACCTCTCTTATTTTTTCGTGACAACGGATTTATCTTCTCTTTAGTAAGAAATGTTCCACTTACGGAATATTGTGTGACGGTAAATGTCTAAATGTCTTAAATTAAAATGTTGTGGAAGAGAGGAAACGTTTACAGTATACGCATATCCGCCAAGTGAGAGAGACGAGAGGTGACTCCTGGAGAATTATTAATAACATAAATTAAGATTCTCCTCACTTGTAATTAGTTATGAATGATTAAATAATTAATAATAATCATGACATTATATTTAAATAAATGGCTTTGGCATCACAATTTCAATATGGTTCTAATGGTCTAATGACAGACTAATTAAACATAAATCTTTCTTTTGCTTAATTAGAAATGGCAAGAACGTTTTGTATTAGTTGTTCTTGTAAAGTAAAGAATGTGATAAGCAACTATAGTACTACAGACATCCCTAAACAAAGAGAGAAATAACTATACTACAACAAACAGCCTACTATACAGCGATAAATAACTATACGATAACATACAGCCCTTTAGTGATAAAAAATATAGGACAACAAACAGCCACTTAGTGATAAACAATTATACGACAACAAACAGCCTTCTACACAGTGATAAATAATTATACGACAACAAACAGCCTGCTACACAGTGATAAATAATTATACTACAATAAACAGCCTGTTACACAGCGATAAATAATTATACGACAATAAACAGCCTGTTACACAGCGATAAATAATTATACGACAATAAACAGCCTGTTACACAGCGATAAATAATTATACAATAAACAGCCTCTTAGTGATAAATAACTATACGACAACAAACAGCCTCTTAATGATAAATAAATATACGACAACAAACAGCCCGGTACACAGCGATAAATAACTATACGACAATAAACAGCCTGGTACACAGCGATAAATAACTATACGACAATAAACAGCCTGGTACACAGCGACAAATAAATATACGACAACAATCAGCCTGGCAAACAGCGATAAATAACTATACGACAACAAACAGCCACTTAGTGATAAATAACTATACAACAAACAGCCTCTTAATGATAAATAACTAAACGACAATAAACATCCTCTTAGTGATAAATAACTATACGACAACATCCTCTTAGTGATAAATAACCCTACGTTAACAAACAGCCTGGTACACAACGATAAATAACTATGCGACAACAAACAGCCCTCGACAGAGCGATAAATAATGATAGTACAACAAACAACCCCGTGCGAAGCAATAAATAACTATACGATAACAAACAGCCCCATTCGCAGTGGAATGTACCCCCTCCCCACGAACAGACAAAGAAACATGGAAGAAAACAGCACACATTAGCAAATAGACAGAGCCAAAAACTTCTCTGCGGTCAGTTTGTGCAACAAGAAGGTGAATTATCAACAAAACAATCAACATTCAGATGATTGACAGAGAGAGGCAGGTTTGAAAGCAGAAACAGAATCACTACTAACAGATGCACAAGATCAAGCACTAAACAAGAAATCACACAAAACCAAAATCATGAAAATCTCAAATGTCTCCAACTGTAGACTTTGCAAAAACGTAAATGAAACAGGAGAACATATCCTTTCTAGAGGTCAGTTTCTGGCTGGAATAGAATATGTCAAAATGCACAATAGTGGCAAAAGTCATAGAAGGAAACATATGTGAGAACTGTGGAGTACAAACCATGGAAAGAGCATACTTGCACCAACTGGAAGCAGTCACACTGAAACAGTAAGATCAGATATTGTAGTTCTCAATAAATCTAACAGAACTGCAACATGCATCGATGCTGTCTGTTCAATTTATAGAAATATAAAAGCAAAAGAGAGAGAAAAAATAGAAAAAGTGTCAGGATCTTAGATTAGAAATCCAGAGATTGTGGAATGTAAAATTAGAAGTAATTCCTGTAGTGATAGGATCTATGGGGAACATAACACCTGAATTGGAAGGATATCTGAATACAGTACCTGGACAATACAGAACTACCCCGCTACTAAAGGCAGCATTTCTTGGACGTGCTTACATCTTCCGTAAAAGCTGGGATCTCAAAGAATAATGGTACAATTCCAAGATATTGGTTCATGACCAATAGTCAACACAACAACAACAACAATAATAAAAATAATATTACTACAATTAAAATGAAATGAACAAATGAAATAAATGAAGTGGAAAGAAAAACAAGAAAACTACTCACAATACATAAAGCCTTACACCCCAAAGCATATGTAGCAGGCTCTATGCATCTCGAAAATTGTGAGGCCGAGGTTTCTAGAAAATCAAACGTCGTTGAAAGAGAAGTCATTGGTCTAGTGGACTACATCTGGAATAACAAAAAAGATGATCCACTCATAGAAGCAGTATAGAAATGAACGCAAAATCAGTCCACTAATCAATACTGTCAAGATCTGCAGTGAGAACATTAAAATGAAATTTAGCCTTAAGAAATGTGGAAAAATTATCGTCTAGAGAGGCAGGATCAAAACAACAGAAGGCCTACAATTCGACATCGGAAAAATAAATGATTCTTCAATGGAAAAAGGATATAAACACCTGGTGATGCTACAACATTCAGAAACTATGCAGAGTGAAGTCCAAAGTTAAGAGAGAGTATGAGAAACGGGTTACAAAAGTCCTGACGTCCAAGTTAATGGTGATAGCAAAATAACAAGCCCTTAATGCATATGATATACCTTTAATCAGCTACACTAGAGATATAATAGATTAGACATCAAATGAAATAAATGAACTGGACAGAAAAACAAGAAAATTACTCACAAATACATAACGCCTTACAGCCAAAAGCAGACCTACAAAGGCTGTATGTATCTCGGAAAATGGGAGGCAGAGGGAAAAAGAAAATTAAAGATATCATTGAAGGATAAGTTATAGGTCTGATAGACTACATCTGGAATAACAGCAAAGATGAGCCACTGATAGAAGCAGTAAAGATGAGTGGAATATTTATACCTCAACAGTCAAACAAACATGGAAGAAAACAATGAAACAGACATTACAAATACTTAGCACCAAAATACTCTCAATGACCAGTATGTACGACAAACTGATGAAACCGCCCAAATAAATAGCATGCAGATGGTTAAATGATGCAGGATGACAGCAGAAACAGAAGCACTCATAACAGCTGCATATGATCAAGCACTAAACTTGAAGTAGCACAAAACAAAAATCATGAAAATCTCAGATGATTCCAAATGTGTGTAGTCTGCAAATAAATGGATGAAACAGCAGAGCGTATACTCTCTGGATGTGACGTTATGGCTGGAACAGAATACACTAAAAGACTTAATGAAGTAGAAAACGCACAAACAGAAATCTATGTGAGAACTATGGAATAAAAAACCTGGAAATAGCATGGATACACCAACCGGAAGCAGTCATCGACTCAAACGAAGTCAAAATACCGCGGTGCGTTGAAACAAGGAAGGGTCGAGTGATTCCTGCAAAAATATCCGATATTGTAGTATATATTGAGAGATTGGTTGTTAAGTAGTTTAGAAGATAGGAGAAGATAACTAGGAGAAGATAACTTTGTGATCCAAAAGGCAATGTTAATTATTCAGCTCGTGATTGTGTTAAGTTGAATAATTTTCCCACTAGATTATTGCAACAGGAGTTAACACAGTGATAGAAGGTGTAGGTTAGGCCGTGGGGTTGTTATTAGTATTGATATATTGAACGTCAAGGATTAAAATCTCAATAATTAATACTATAACAGGGTCATATTCAAACTCCACATATAACAAAGTGCATCTATTTTATTGTGGAAACGAGTGGATTTTAGTTCTAGACAGATCAATCATATGAACATATCTCTTTACTAATGAAGGTAATGTGAATTTTACAATGCTTTCAGTAAGAATGACAGAAGCATGTTGTTATAATAATACTATTTTTTACTGGACCATTATCTACACAAGTGCATATGTTTGAATTATTTATCTTTTAAGTTCTGTATTAAATATATAGTAAAGAGACTAGAAGTTCTTTATTAAATATAGAGTAAAAATTAGAAGTCTTTATTAAATACAAAGTAAAATCTAGAAGTCTGTATTAAATACAAAGTAAAAACTAGAAGTCTGTATTAAATACAAAGTAAAAACTAGAAGTCTGTATTAAATACAAAGTAAAAACTAGAAGTCTTTATTAAATACAAAGTAAAAACTAGAAGTCTGTATTAAATACAAAGTAAAAACTAGAAGTCTTTATTAAATACAAAGTAAAAACTAGAAGTCTTTATTAAATATAGAGCAAACAACTGGAAGATGCTATTTGCTTTCATTGCGACAGTGTACAATTTGCCTTTACACAACATATGTGGCAGACATAATGAACTTCCATTTTCAAGAATTTGGTAATACATTTTAAACGCAGGTAATATGATTCCAGTGTTTTAATTCATAAATGATGGCATGGGTGAGGAAACATGCACAGGTGTTGCACCTAGGTCCATTTCAGCCAACACAACATTCATTTCACACCGCCTTCAAAAAAGCGGACTAGGCAGTTTGTAGAACAACATATATATAAATAATTCTTTAATGAATAGAATTTGGAAGCTGAAATATATTTATCACCTAAACTGTGAGATAACGAACATTACGAAAAAAATTCAATTAGCGTAACATTTGAGGATAATACATAATGTCCTCTAACTGATATAAAACACTAATATAAATATTGTTTACTGTTGATAGTGTTAATTCAAGTGAATGTATTGGTACTGAAACAAATTAGTCACATGGCATTTCATTAATACATCTGAAGAATATTTGTTAAATTGCAAGTGCAAATGAACTCTTAACTCATAATGGCATTGTTCAAACTGTTTGTTTTGATAATTTTCGAAAGCAAAAAATCATGTATTGCTAATGGGTGATTGTGTAAATAATGGGAATACATTGCATGAAAATGAAAAGTGTAGTGAGGATTTAATATTGAAGGTTTTATAGCATCTGCGTACTTGTGGTTAATAATGATTAGGATTCATAATGGGGCACACACATTACATCAGTTTGGATACTTCCACTCCTCTCCTTCGCATAATGTTAAAGTAGGTCTTGACACTGTGTCGTTAATCGAAGGTCATCTATACATCTGAACTATAATAAATGCAATATATCATAAATATAATAAATTTTAAAATATCGATCTATTAGGATTGTCTATTCCAGAGCTTTAATTACGTGAGATTATCATGCTGAATGGTTAATCCTAATCAAATAGTGGTTTACAGCAGTAGGGCACCAATAAGTAGCTTAAGCTGCTAATTAAAGTATTTATAAATCATACATAAAATAGACACCTTATTATAATCCCAAAGGGTATTACACCAGTTATTTGAAGCGACATTTTTATGAGGTACTTTGAACTCATCATCCGAAAGTTATTGACACATTGAACAGTAAAGTATTGCAGCAGAAGGAAATTTGAATGTGGAGAGGAAAAGTGGAACATCTGAGAATGGATTCGTTCTTTTTAATATAATCATTACAATAAAACAACGATGAAAATCTAAAAGTGACACATACTATGTTACGTTTCCAGTATTTATTTAAAGACCCTGCTTAGAATAATTAAAAGACTTTAAATATAATTAATTCTTCCTCTCATATTCTACGCAGACTGGTTGCTCAATTTATTATCTGACTAATTAAAAGTGCGTCTTGTAGTTCAGACGACAAATTTACAGACTAATAAACTGCGAACTTTTAGCTAGATTTGAAAACAGTTAAATCCCTCTAAATTAATATGCACTCGTCATCAATCTTTCTGCTCATCCGCCCCCATTCAAATCTAAGAATTAATCTAATTGGTCTATTGTGCATAGAAATCAACTACTAAGAGGTATTAACAAAGAAAATAAGATTTAATAAAGTTTAACAAATTAACAATAAATCGAATGCAACGCGAATAGTCTTCACTCTGTCTTTACGCGCCTATGCCTGATTTTTGTCAATCTAAATTGCCAGAAAAGTGTTCCTTTGAGATCTGTACACTTGATCTTGCACTTAGCTCTATTCTTGTATCCTTGGTCTCAACACTCAATCATGCTGATTCGTTCCCTCAGTCCCCCTTTAACGACACACGTGGTGCATAAGGAATGATGTCCCTTTGTTAGTGGCTAGGAACTGGAATTTTTGCAGCATGGCCCTCAGAGTGGATTTCGACACGCTTACACCAATAAGCTAATGCAGGTGAGGCATGGGTGAACATGAACCATGAGCCGACCTGTGGATGCAACGTGTTTGGATATAATTCTCAACCTAACAGGTCCTACCTAGGCATGGCTCAATTAAATGCGCTGAACAAAGAGTTTCGACCTCGCGTCGCTTACAATTAGATTTTAGAAAAAATATAATCGTCTCACATGTGTTCCATTTAACAGTCATGA
This sequence comes from Sinotaia quadrata, assembly GCA_028829895.1. Lineage (NCBI taxonomy): Eukaryota > Metazoa > Mollusca > Gastropoda > Architaenioglossa > Viviparidae > Sinotaia > Sinotaia quadrata. The sequence continues at coordinate 28,618,332 of CM054180.1, read as the reverse complement.
CGTATGAAGCAATAAAATAGATACAACGTTAAATTAATGTTCATACAAGAGGTAATTCAAACCGACAGAGCGCTTCACAATTTACAATTAAAATTACACGCAATAATTGAATTACATGAAGAATTCATATCGAGCGCAGCATTCTGGCTCTTAGTGAATTAAAACAATATAAATTAAAGTACAGAAATGGAAAAATGGTTACAATAAATTTATATTCCGTAACATATAGGTTTTCAGCTATTTCTCTGAACCATGCTCAAGTGTATATGGAAATCATATAATACATAGCACAAATACATACTTAAACAATACATAGGCAAATACTATTAAATAAAATGATACCTTTGAGAGAAGTCGAAGGGTACCTTGATTCTCTATGGCGCCGGCTGCCTCTCACGACCCGAGTAAGCTGATGGAATTAGCTAAAATGTGCTCGAAGTGAGGGAGCGGAAGCGTGTGGGTACATATATAGAAAGGTATATTGCGTATCACGTGACTGTTCGCAAAGCATGTGGTTGGTTCGAGAACTGGACAATGGTCCTAAAGTTACATAACATCTTGACCTGTTCTAGAAGCACCTGGAAAAAGGAAGCTTTGAACAAAGGGCCAAGGGTTTCAAATATTCGAATTTGAAGTAAACAAGGCAAGTGGGTCATCAGGTCGGACATTTTTATCAGACTTGTGACACCCCCTTGCTTTTGAGGCGTTTATCTTACCAAAGATAAAATGCCTCCTACAAATTATGTATGATAAAATGTAGAAGTCCACAATGAAGAAAAATTTACACAAAAAAAATTTCAACATTCCTAGAAATAAAGTGTGCAACTATATTTCTATTTTACAGGAAGGAATCCGTAGGGTTCAGTTAATTGATTAAACAACATTCTATCAGTACCGGCACTTGATGGCATCAAGCACGACTCATGTAATCTGCGCCAACATTCAAAGACCCTTTGATGTAATGAATATTTGCGTCATACTGTGTCAGAAACAAAGACCAACGCATTAAACGGCTGTTCGTAAATTGCGCCTGTCCGAGAAAGGCCAACGGCTGGTGATCGCACTCAATGACAAAGGTTTTTCCGTACAAATAGTTTTCGAACTTTTTTATGGCCCAAACTATTGCAAGACATTCCTTTTCACTGGTGGAATATTTCTGTTCAGTAGTTGTGAGTTTACGGCTTGCATATGCAACTGGGTGTTTGGTGTCATTGTGTTCTTGTAATAACACTGCTCCTAATCCTGTGTTGCTAGCATCAGTCCTTAACAAGAATGGTTTTGTCAGATCTGGCAGTTTAACAACTAAATCTGAAGTCAGTCTAGATTTCAGTGTGTCAAAAGCGTTTTGGCATGCATCAGTCCACACTACTTTTGTAGGCATATTCTTACGTGTCAAGTCAGTCAGAGGACATGCAATGGCACTAAAATCAGGTACGAATTTCCTGTAGTAATTAGCAAGACCAAGAAAACTTCTAACTTGTGTTTTTGTTAGCGGTTGTGAAGTGTCCTTAAGTTGTGCTATCTTAGCTTCACTTGGCGACATAGTTCCATGACTCAACTTGTGTCCCAAGAAGTCTAAGGAGAATTGTGCTATTTCACACTTCGTAGGGCGGGCAGTGAGGTTGGCTTGTTTTAATCTGACTAGCACATCTCGTAAGAGTGTTAAGTGCTCCTCCCATGTCTGGGTGCCTAGAATTAAATCATCCATGAAGTTCTCAACTCCACGTCCGTACAGTGGTTCTAACAATGACCGCATCATTTTAGAAAAAATGCTTGGAGCGTTTGAAACTCCGAAAGGCATAACTTTCCATGTGTAGTTTCCTACTGGTGTAGTGAAAGCTAGTATGTGTCGATCAGTGTCCTTGACCTTGATTTGCCAAAAACCGCGTGACAAATCTATTTTGGTATAGTAATGAGCGTTAGCTAGCTTAGTGAAGATGAGATCCGGATCAGGAAGAGGTTCGGCACAAAACTCTGTCACTTGATTGAGTTTGCGGTAGTCTACGCAAAAACGGAACGAGTTATCACGTTTTTTAATCAACACGATGGGTGATCCGTAGGCACTGTCAGTCTTCTCTATGACCCCTAGATCTAGCATAGTCTTAATCTCACGTCTAACGTCATCTATCTTAGCGTGTGGCAACGGATACGGCTTCAAACGTATCGGTTTGTTGTCAGTCAGCTTCAGTGAAAATTCTATTAAGTCTGTCAACCCTGGTTTGTCTGTCAGAGTAGATGAGAACTCATTAAGCAATTCATTCACTTCTTTTTTCTGTCTTCCTGTCAAGGCTTCATTTACCCTAACGTCTTTGACAGTTTCGTCCGTCTGTAGAGGACAGTTTGGTAAAGTACCAGTGACGCAATCAGTATCCCCCTCGTCTTCTGTAACTATCGTCGCTACGACAAAATCAGCTTGAGTGGTTTGATCCTCACGGCTTATGTACTTTTTGAGTAGGTTAACATGAAAGATTTTCTCTCTCTTTCCTGTCTGCACCTTATAGTTCAGTCCCCCTAGCTTGGCGGTAACTACAAAGGGCCCCTTCCATTTCATCTGAAGTTTGTTATGTGCTTCAGGAAGCAACAGTAACACTTTGTCATTAACTTCAAATTCTCTAGGTTTGGTGTGCTTATTGTAATATTCTGCCTGTCTAGACTGAGCTATCGTCAAGTTTTCCCGTGCTATCTTGCCTATAGTTTCAAGACGGTTTCTTAAGTCAGTGACGTATGTGTAAGTTGTTTTAACTTCGTCATCTGTCTTTTCATCAGTCCAAAGTGCCTTCAAAATCATCATCGGTCCGCGTACAGTACGTCCGTAAAGTAGCTCAAATGGTGAAAACCCGGTGGAAGATTGTGGCACCTCCCTATATGCAAATAGTAGGGCAGGGATGTATCTGTCCCAGTCTTTCGGTTTATCTGTGGCGAGCTTTTTAAGTGCTGTTTTTAATGTCCCATTGTATTTTTCAATCAGACCATTTGCCTGGGGGTGGTATGGTGTGCAAGTAAGATGTTTGATGGAAAGTAAACGATTTACTTCCTTCATTACGTTGCCTATGAATTGACTCCCCTGATCCGTCAAAATTTCAGTAGGAATTCCAACACGACTCCAAAGACCGAAAAGGGCTTCGGCGACAGTTTCAGTATCAATATTTTTCAATGGTACTGCGTCGGCGAATCTTGTTGCGTAATCAATAGTGGTCAGCACGTATCGATTACCTCTCGTTGATGTGGGTATTATAGGCCCAATCAAATCCAATGCTACGCGCTTGTAGGGTTCACTGATCAGTTCAGGCTCTCCTAACGGTGCGGGTCTGATTGAATTTTTAGACTGTGTTCTCTGGCATGTGTCGCAACTTAACACGAATCTACGGATATCGGCAGTGATGTCCGGCCAATAAAACTCACTTGTAATACGACTAGTTGTTTTTTGTACACCCATGTGTGCACCAAAAAGACTCTCATGACCTAATCGTAATACGTCATTTCGTTTGGTTTGTGGAACGACTAATTGTTTCCGAAATTCGTCTCCCACTTTCGAATAGCGGTACAATAAACCCTTTTTCAGAATAATGCACGCTTTCTTATTCGAATCGTCAGTGTTGACGTCACTAACAAGTACAGCTTGCCTGCGTAACTTGTCTAGTGTTTCGTCCTCAGCTTGTAATATTTTAATCTCGCTAACTGTTGCTTTATCTACGGCTGGTGCGGCAGACATCGGTGCAGTCACAGATTTGTCTTTACTACTCGCTGCTCTGGTTACAGCGTTAACCAGTGGTGGTTCGGTTGAAGTTTGTTTTTTGCACGGCAAAACATACTTGCAACCAAGGATCACGTCATGCGGTGAGTTTTCCATAACTGCCGCTTTGACTGTTCCTTCTACAAAGTCTGAAACAATCGAGACTTCAGCTACTGGTAAAATGTCTTTTTCGCCGTTTGCAAAGGTGACAGAGATTGTCTCCCCTGTGTAGTCGGTACGGTTAACTAATGATGCATTTACAATAGCGTCTAGCTCACACCCTGTATCAAGCAAAGCGATTGTATCGTGACCGTTTGCCTGTACTGGTGTTCGATTCGACTTTTCTGTTTTAGGTGTATGACTTTCTACTGCGTAAACTTTAGCTGTTTTCTTTTCAGGACATGTTCGTGAAAAATGGCCACTATCACCACAAGTGTAACATGCAAGATTCTTTTTATCTTTCTGTTTGTCGGACTTGTTTTTAGTGTCGGGTTTAGATGTTTTATCATCACGCTCATTAGGTGCCTTCCCGTCATTTTTCTTATCCTTTCGAGTCTGCGGTTCGTTCGGTCGAGACTTGTTGTTCGCGTGTGCGTTCGAGAATTGAGAATGTGCGTCATCAAAGCGATCGGCGGCGTTGCCTATCTCCTCTAGCGTAGATTTTTCCCTTATTGCTAAGTGAATCAGTAGATCTGATTTGTACGACCCGAGAATGTGGTCTTTTATCATTTCATCCCTAAGACCTGCGTACGTCTGTGGAGTTTCGGCTAGATCTATCCATCTTTGGAACAAGTCAGCTACGCGTCGTATGTACTGTGCGTGCGTCTCTGAACTGGCTTTAGTGGCCTGTTTAAACTTACGTCGGTATGTATCTGCTGTGAGTTTGTAACGTTTCAATAATGCGGCCTTGACTGTGTCGTAATTATCTGACTCAGAATCGCTAAGCTTATTGAACTCGTTTTTCGCACTGCCCTGCAATAACCCCGATAAATTTATCGCCCAATGTTCCGCTGGAATGTTTGTTGCTCTGGCTAACTTTTCAAACGTTTTTAAATACGCGTCTATTTGATCTTTGTTCTCATCAAATGGGACCATATTTATCTTTGGAATGATATTTTCAATTCTACTGTGATTATTTCCATCGCTAGAACGCGAATCACCACTGCTTCTGCGATCACGGTTTGGATTGGTAACTTCTAGTTTCTTTACTTCCCATTCTAACCGTTTTATTTCCGCGTCTGCCGCGATGCGTTTGGCTTCTGTGTCCGCTGCGATACGTTTTGTTTCGATGTCGGCTAATCTTTCAGCTTCTAACCTTTTAGCTTCTGCGTCAGCTGCGATGCGTTTAGCTTCTGTTTCGGCTAGTTTTTCAGCTTCTAACTTCTTCAACTCGCGATTAGCTATACGTTCTTCTCTTTCCGCTTTCTCCACTTCCTCTAGCTTAGTTCTAACGTAGCTAGTCAGTTCGTCACCCTGATATCCTATCATGATACCGGTTTCTTTCAGGTCTTCGAGAACCTGTTTGCGATCCATTTTACTGTCTTAGCGCGCTGGCTACAATAAAAATGTATCTCGTGAATTGTGTGTTTTTTAACCGTCGGCGATAACTCCGCTTATCCCGAAAATAACTTTTAGGCTACAACCTTACAAAAATTATTTAATTTACTCAGAACACCTTCCGAAATAAATTACGCGTTAACTCTTTACACGTTTCACCTGCTTGTCACAGTGTCCGCTGTTCCAAGACTTCCGTAATGTCACGGCTCCTACCATACAACATTACACATTATATCTAGCACCCTAAATATAATAGTCCGAAGTCTGTTACTACCGATAACTCTCCTAGCTGGCGGTATAACCTTCGACTCCTCACAATGAAGTACTCAGTAACACAATACTAAATAAATCATTCAATAGCTAACATGACATATTTAACTACGCTTAAATATATCAACATTAACTAACATGCACGCTACTCTGCAAAAGAATACATGCACATGTCACAACAAAAGCAAAGAAAATCAGTGATACAAAAATCAAAAGAACAATTGGCAATTTCTTTTCGTTCGTTCGTTTCTAGGTTATGATGCGCCCTATGTATGAAAATGTTACAATTTACAATTTAATACATATCAATCCCGGACGAGCCCCCACTTGTTACGTTTCCAGTATTTATTTAAAGACCCTGCTTAGAATAATTAAAAGACTTTAAATATAATTAATTCTTCCTCTCATATTCTACGCAGACTGGTTGCTCAATTTATTATCTGACTAATTAAAAGTGCGTCTTGTAGTTCAGACGACAAATTTACAGACTAATAAACTGCGAACTTTTAGCTAGATTTGAAAACAGTTAAATCCCTCTAAATTAATATGCACTCGTCATCAATCTTTCTGCTCATCCGCCCCCATTCAAATCTAAGAATTAATCTAATTGGTCTATTGTGCATAGAAATCAACTACTAAGAGGTATTAACAAAGAAAATAAGATTTAATAAAGTTTAACAAATTAACAATAAATCGAATGCAACGCGAATAGTCTTCACTCTGTCTTTACGCGCCTATGCCTGATTTTTGTCAATCTAAATTGCCAGAAAAGTGTTCCTTTGAGATCTGTACACTTGATCTTGCACTTAGCTCTATTCTTGTATCCTTGGTCTCAACACTCAATCATGCTGATTCGTTCCCTCAGTCCCCCTTTAACGACACACGTGGTGCATAAGGAATGATGTCCCTTTGTTAGTGGCTAGGAACTGGAATTTTTGCAGCATGGCCCTCAGAGTGGATTTCGACACGCTTACACCAATAAGCTAATGCAGGTGAGGCATGGGTGAACATGAACCATGAGCCGACCTGTGGATGCAACGTGTTTGGATATAATTCTCAACCTAACAGGTCCTACCTAGGCATGGCTCAATTAAATGCGCTGAACAAAGAGTTTCGACCTCGCGTCGCTTACAATTAGATTTTAGAAAAAATATAATCGTCTCACATGTGTTCCATTTAACAGTCATGACGTATGAAGCAATAAAATAGATACAACGTTAAATTAATGTTCATACAAGAGGTAATTCAAACCGACAGAGCGCTTCACAATTTACAATTAAAATTACACGCAATAATTGAATTACATGAAGAATTCATATCGAGCGCAGCATTCTGGCTCTTAGTGAATTAAAACAATATAAATTAAAGTACAGAAATGGAAAAATGGTTACAATAAATTTATATTCCGTAACATATAGGTTTTCAGCTATTTCTCTGAACCATGCTCAAGTGTATATGGAAATCATATAATACATAGCACAAATACATACTTAAACAATACATAGGCAAATACTATTAAATAAAATGATACCTTTGAGAGAAGTCGAAGGGTACCTTGATTCTCTATGGCGCCGGCTGCCTCTCACGACCCGAGTAAGCTGATGGAATTAGCTAAAATGTGCTCGAAGTGAGGGAGCGGAAGCGTGTGGGTACATATATAGAAAGGTATATTGCGTATCACGTGACTGTTCGCAAAGCATGTGGTTGGTTCGAGAACTGGACAATGGTCCTAAAGTTACATAACATCTTGACCTGTTCTAGAAGCACCTGGAAAAAGGAAGCTTTGAACAAAGGGCCAAGGGTTTCAAATATTCGAATTTGAAGTAAACAAGGCAAGTGGGTCATCAGGTCGGACATTTTTATCAGACTTGTGACATACTACACTGCAATTAAAGTTACACAAAGTTATAAAAATAATGAGGCACCAGAAGGTAAACTAAGGTATTTATTTAATGCGTGCGATTTATTTAAATCGATACCAGAAGATAAACTAAGATATTTATTTAAAGCGAGGTGATACTAGAGACGAGTATAGGTCTCCTATAGAATGTCTATAAAGAACAAGTAGGCCACAAAAACACAAGAAAAACTGGATAAATATTATTATTATCCGAAATTCACCTTGTATAGTAATATATATATATATATATATATATATAATGTCTATAAAGAACAAGTAGGCTACAAAAACACAAGAAAAACTGGATAAATATTATTATTATCCGAAATTCACCTTGTATAGTAATATATGAATATTAAACACACAAGAGCGGATGTACAAATTGAGAGCACAGGTTTCGCTTTAGGTTCGCTGATTAGATTCTATTTTTAATTTTAAAAGTACTAGAGAAAATTATCCACTGTAAACTAAAATCTACTTTCGGTTTCGAGCAAATAGAACAAAAAACAGTGCATTCATGGTGCAGTTAAAATTTATGTCGGCTTGTTAAGGTAAGCGTGCCTTTCTTTTCAAGGACAGTGTATATAAAACGTATAAAGAGTTATGTAAGTCAGGTGTGATTTCGACTGATGATTAGACTTTATCATTGTGTACTCGCAGTACGTCAATATCATTTGTTGTTCATTTCATTTGTTAATCTCTCGCCTGTAGGCAAACCTCTAATTGTCGTCAAGAGGCGTTCATACCTGGAGACTGGTGTGTATTCCCATTTATGATATTTTATGTTTTTTCTTTCTTTTGTGTACATTTTGAGATTTATGATGCATTTGAATGTTAATAATAATAAGCGAATTGAAAAAAGAAGACATAAAAACAAGATTTAAAGCTGAAAAATAATCTAATTTAAATACACATCAGTATCATTTCATGAATGTTTCTACTTTCGTTTTACTCCACAAGTGTCAGTAAAGTGCAAATTAAAATTCTTTTGTATTATCAACATTTAATTGCTTGTAAAACGCACTGAAAAGTGATTAAAGTTTAAAATTATTAGAAATAAAGTTTGACATGTGGAGTTATAGAGCTTAAAAATATTGTTAAAAGTATGGGAACAGAATCATGTTATATTTATTTATTCAATGGAATTAAATGCCATTCCAGCTTTACATAAATTCCAGTCTTAGCTTTCACTGCTGCTTGCGGCATTATAATGTGCTAGTGGTAATGAAAAGATTCTTACTGAAAATAGTAATACATCTGTATGCTACTGCAATCACTCAGCTACAGATTCTAATATTGTATTTCACGATTATATGCGTATGCTAAGAGAAATGAAAGATGGTTATCTTGAAGGGAAAGTTACGAAAGGGAGATAGGCATAGTAGTATTTGCCTCTTGGTATCGCTTTTGTAGTTAAGCGAAGCCAATGTTCATTGCAGTTCCCTAAACTGGATGTGTAAGTGATGACGTATAGATCATTTGTTATTTTGTTACAGTTTGGTTCAAATTTGCAATATGACGTTTCAAACTTTCCAGTCGTAGACAACCTATTAATCGTATAGCTTGAGGTGATATTTCAGACCACAATGTGTAGAGAATTGTAAATAGTCTACATTTTCAAAAGATGCAACATGTATTTGGTGATGATTGAAAAGGTTTATTTATTACTTATAATACTTTCGTTTGTTTTCTAAACAGTACAATGACTAAGGTCTAATCTCTAGCGACATATTCCCCAGACATTCTACCCCACCCACTGTAGTATTCAGAGTAATTTATTTGTGTGTTAGCAATCTCGAATGAAAAGACAGCGGAAAGAGAAGGGCGCTCCTCTCCTTTTCTCTCTCTCCCTCATTTCTGGGGTGTCAAAATTGAGAACAACAATATTTATTACCTTAATACTCACTAAATATATGTTCAGAATTATCAACATTTATTGCTTCTTAAAGGAAGAAAAATGTATCAATTTGCAAGATTAAATCCTAGGAAGTCAGATGTACCAATTATGAAGCATCAATATTGATTAACGTCTACTGGTAGTAATCAAATAATTATATTTAAAATTGCACTTGTTGTTTGTTTGCCGTTGAAATACTCTAACTTATATTTAATTGCATTATATTTCTTTATATAGCGTCTTGCTGAGATGATATGAAAGTACATTTATTAAAGTTAATAATAAAACGAAAAGCAAAACAAAGCACAGTGATATTTATCTATAATACTTTTTAAAAAGGTGTTTGTACATTGTTCCTTGAATTACCTTTTATCCACGATTAATAAGATAGATTTCACATTTTGCGAAATATATCTCACAATTTTATTACGTATTGCTTGTTATATGATTGAATCTTTCTTATACTCATACTTTTATACATTTATCATACTTTATTTGTCTCTGGTTTTATTTACAGTTAATTAAAATGGCGGAAGTTTGCTCAGAACCAAACATGATGGAGTGTTCAATTTGTCACGAACCATTTACTGACCCTAAGATCCTTCCTTGTGCACATTTGCTTTGCCGTAATTGCCTGGTGAGTTTGATCAAATCCGACGGCGAGGTACTCTGCCCACTCTGCCGTGAGGTCATAGTTAACAGACAAGCATGTAATTCAAAGAGCTGTGACGAAATTGCGGACACTCTACCAACTGACCACACGATGTCAGACTTGATAAAATGTGCAAAATTACTTGACACAGATCACGTGTGTTGCGCTCATAATACAGTGGCAGCTGTGTCTCTCTGTCTGCATTGTGGGGATATGCTGTGCCAGTCTTGTGTTGATGTTCACGGTAGGTTTTCAGCCACACGTCATCATTCAGTACAGATGCTCAGCACGTTGACGCCAGAAATATTGTCTGCAAATAAGCAGACAACGTGTCTTTCGCATCCTGAGGAATCATCTAAGCTATTCTGTTCCTCTCACGGCATTCCGATTTGCATTTTGTGCTCCTCGTCCAATCACAACTCGTGTCAAGATGTAATATCTTTCAGTCAAATGATGGATGATTCCAAGCAGATGTTGTCTAACATGGAACAAAAACTTATTGATGCCCAAAATATCTTTTCTCAAGCAGCAGCAGCATTTGAGAAGCTGAAGGATATTTCAGAAAGAAACACACAAACTGCTTTCAAAGAAGTAGACTCAATGTGTGACCACCTTAAGCAATCTATAGAAACATGTCGTCATCGTCTCAGACATGACCTGCAGACTGAAGCCGAGGAGGTAAACAGTATATTGACTAGCAACATTAAACTAATGCAACAAAAGCTTGGAAAAGTGATATCGCACCGACTACTCTTTCAACGTGTGCAACAAACAGCTTCTAGCTCCTCCATACGTGTCATGCTAAATTTGTTAAATACTCGTTTAGCTAATCTTGATTTGAAGGTATCCTTGCCTTTAGAAGAAATGATGTCCTTTAAGGAAGGAAAAATAAACGTTATTCATGAAGACAAAGTTTCATGCATTGACAAACTACTTACCGACTTAAATGCAAAGGTAAAGTTAGCTGCTTGTTATTTTAAATAATTTATTTTGGAGACTGGCAAAGTAAATTTTCCTATTTCTAAACTTAATTTTTATATAAATTGTTAAATGTCAAAGTGACCTGATCATGGGCACTGCATGTGATGATATTTTTGTAAGTGCCAAGATTTGGAGTAATCAACTCAGGTGGAGAATATGCTAGGAATTTGCTGATGAAATGCAAACAAATTCCAACTAGATGAGTATTTTTTCTGATTAATAGTCTCACATATATTCATAACAAATTCAACCAATAGGAATGGACCGAAATTACTTTATTGAAGAAAGTATATATTCTAATCACTTTGTTAGCTTATAGTAAATTAACTGACTAATAAAGAAAGAATGGACTGTTAATTATTTCATACATGTTTGGTATTGATCTATGATTTGAATTGGGGGATCCTTATGTGAATGAACCATTACCTCTATGTTCACTAATTTAATTACGTAGTACATCATACTTGTGAATTTTGATTTCTTATGCTCCTTGTGTATCGGGTTAATGAATATTGTTGCAGGCTTTGTAACTTGCGAAAGTGTGTAATGGAGAAAGGAGTTTAGAGATGAAATATGCCTGAAATTTAGAGCTTCCTTAATTTGATTTTGTCAGAGAGGAGTGCGTCTTTTTTCTTTGATGCTTTGATCTATTTCTGTCACGGAGACATAAACAATTTGATCAATGAAAGAGAGACACTTCAATCTTCATAAAAATGCATAAATTTGATATATACAGGTTTTTAACAGTTAAATTACGTTTACTGAAACTATTGCCTTGTATTAGAGTTTTTCTTCAATTTCTCTGTAACAGAGTAAAAGTATTTAATCCACGTAATTATAAAATAATCTGTTTACGAAAACAATAGATTTACTTATACTATTTGCCTCTTAGTTGACATCTGAAGATTACCATTGTAAACGTGGATACGTTGCCGTGCTGTAAAGACGGTAATAGTATAATGCTAATAATTATAATTACACTTTCTTTCAATCAGGGACGTAATGATGTCATTACCCAGACAAGTTCCCAAGTGACATCAGCCATGCGCCAACACGTCTCAGCATCCAGATTTGATAAAGGTATGCATTATGGAATGTTACATTAGTAATCACAGATATATATTAACAACCCTCCTTTTTGAGATGTTAACTATCATGTTAACATTTGCTCTAGTAGGAGTAAGTTTCAACATTACCGGTAAAACATTCACCATGATATAAAATGAATGACTATTTATAAGACAAAAAATAAATGTCGGTTTTAAGATATGCATAATTAATTTATCAAAGTTGAGAAATCAAGATAATGTAATTGTAAATGCTGAAATACTCACTGAGCATTAAAGTATTAAATTATATAATATTTTCTTTCATTATAAGTTTGTCTGGTTAAGCATGGAGCCAGAATGAATTTTGTTTTTTTTCACGGTCTACACAACAGTGAATTTTCCGCTGCGCAGAATGCGGTATTTATGCATTTTGGGTTTTGCGTGTGTGCATGTGCTGATTAATAGCCACAGGGCTTAATCTTTCCCTTTGTCTCAGCCTTTGTAAAATAGTCACAGTTGACTTGTCATACTCTATAGGTTGCTATTCCTGAGGTAAGCCTCATGTCTTGGATCTGACCGTAGGTGTGCTAGGTGTCTGTATGCGCTCTGTGATGTGTGGGTGCTTACGCAATCCGTCCATCCATTTGGTGTGAGTACTCGAACCGTCTGGCAAGATGAACAGTTGCCATTCAATTTAGCCACTTTGTTCTATCAGTCAAGATCAGAGTCAGCGGTCTCTTCTCATTGTTTACCCGGATTTGTACGGCAAAATTTAGACTAAATTTTGGCATCAACAAGAAATAAAATGTTAGAAAATTTAGAAAAATACATTTAATTAATTTAATGTATTACTTTGCATTTTTCATGTCACAATCTGTATTTATGCACAGTTTTCCATATCAAAATCATACACTTTAGGTTTAAAATTGCACTTATTAACAAAGCATTAGCTTTGTGCATATGACATATTTTTTATAACAATTGTTCTGAATATTTATGTGAAGTTTTAAAATATAGGCGAATATTGATTAGGGAAACCAAAATACATTGTATAACGCATGAGTTAAATACCAAAATAAAATTCCAAGCAATTTTTTTGAAACAGTTTATGGAAGACGCCTTATCCCTCATGAGATACATTGTGAATAAGCGGGTTAAACTTTTATTATATTATATAATTTGTCAGAGGAAGACATTAGACAAGAGTACTTAAATGCTAACGTTTATTTATGTGCATTAAAAGCGCTAAAATAACAATTTACTATTTTTTCTTCTCATTCAGTGCACGACGGTGCTTTGGGGGAAACGCACGTGATTTTCCAGAATATTACTGTCAGACGTTACATGGAATGTCTTGGGTTGCTTGGAGGGAGTCCTGAATGTGACGTCACACTGACAAAATCTCTCACAATGAAAGGTGTCGACTCGTATAAAGTGGCCTTTGTTCGCCACTCATCCATAGCACAAGGTGACTTCGTGCGTCAGCTGTCATTTTGCCATGCTGTGCCCAAGTTCGTGAGAAACACCCTGACAGTGGAGTGCACACTGACGTCATCTGTTCCCAATGCACAAATTCTCGCGAGATCTTGGGCCCAAGATGTGAAGCAAGCAGTTAGCAAATATATGGATCTAGTGGATGTCCACACACTGAACATTAACCCGGAGGTATGGAACGAAGTGGATATGGCTGTTAGTAGTATTAATAATAAAGAGAGTGCTGCATGTTTCTTAAATCCAAAGGAAAAGATTGTTCGCATTGTTGGCGTTAAAACCATGGCCAAGGATCTTTTTCAGCAAATCAGTACAATTGTAAAAATCATTGAGGAGCAGGATGTTGATAGGAAGACGGAAATTAAGGAAACAAATAAGGTTCTTCAAACACATCAATTAGCCATGTCTACATCAACAGGTGCAGAACAACGATACAAAAGTCTTAAAATAGACAGGGCCAGAGAAAGGAGAGATACATTTCCATGGAATTCTGCAGAATTTAAGGAAAGCTCACACTGAGATGTATAATCTTCTAGTGACGATCAGGTCTGACAGAATTACTGAACTTTCTCAATTACAAAATATGTTACTGGGTTAAAAAGACACACTCGTGACTTAATTGAAAAAAATGGTTCAAAACTGAGCAGATAGTTGCTGAGTTGGAGCAGACACAAGAAGCCATCTTTGTGCATGCCTTCACAGATGCAGTTGTTGTGCAAGCAGTACGCATTGTACGTAAGGTCTTGCATAGGTAATGTGATTGGTACACATCTAGGTAAACTGATGATTGTTTTGCTAATGATATCTAATAAATATTCAATAAGCCATTATGGACCATATTAATAATATTTGGGGGATATTATAGAAGATCAAGCCTTGCAAACAGGAAATATAATCTTCTATAAACTTGTAGTACAATCGCCTAGTAAATGCAGACAATACAATTTACTTTCAGCAACCAATTAATTTAAGACCAGTATATTTCACGTAAGAGATGAGAATTCTTGAAAGAACTAATTATATAATTGGAATTAAAAGATAAAGTTAGAAAAAGATAATATTTAGCAAATATCGTTTATATAACCCTACATTAGTTATCATACCAATAATATATGCATTTTAAATCTGTAAACATTTGCACAGTGTGCATATGTATGGGGGCGCGTCGGTGTGTGTGCGTGTGTGTGTGTGCGCGCGCGCGTGTGTGTGTGTGTGTGTGTGCGTGTGTGTGTGTGTGTGTGTGTGTGTGTGTGTGTGTGTGTGTGCGTTTTTGTGTGTGTGTGTGTATGAGTGAGAGAGAGAGAGGGAGGGAGATTAATTATCAATGTCATCGTTAATATAATGTCCCCAGTCATACTTCTTATCCTCATTCTCATAATGTAGGCCACTAAAAATTCGTTTTTTCCTTTTTTGATTCCCGTAACATTGAAGCCTTCTCAAAGATATGCTTCCTGTTCATATACCTACGTTCAAGAATATATTTAATCTTGAATAGGTTGGGTGTTACCTCTGAAAAAATGTTACGTTAATCAGATCACTTGGACTGTAAGATGAGTTGTTTTCCTTCTGACAACAGAAATAAGGATACAAGAAAATATATAGTTTTCCTGTCAATGAACTTTCCATAATTGATTTTTCTAAACATTTTACTCAAATATATTTAGCTAAGTATTTAGCTTGTGAGATGGTGTTTTCTTCTTTCAACATATTGCAATTTATTGTTTTAACTTTTCTACTTTCTCATACTGTAAATGTTCCCATTTAACTTTTGTTTCTGTATGATTATTTTTTCAACCACTGCTATCTTTCTTTTAAAAAATACATTATTTTAATAAAATACTTTAATTGTGTTTGTATTAATTGTTTGCATTTAGATTTAGACTACTACTATTATTAAATGTGTATTCGTTACACAATAATGTTCTCTAACTAAATTACATATTTGTAGTAAATTATCTGCTTAACTGTTCTGTTATCTGTTTTACTGATTATGAACTTATACTTATTTTAGTATGATATTATCTTTGTACAAGTACGCTGTACAGTTGTTCAATCAGTTAATAAGACATCGTGCTCATAACTTAGATTTTTAATGTCAGCTACACAGTTTCCAACCTGCTAGGTTAAGTAATGTCATCTAGATCTATGCAAAATGTTAGCAAATTACTTCATTGCACAAATGAAAAGTGGCACTTAAACATCTTATCTCTTTAAATAATGGACATGCTGATCAAATGCAAGACATTAAACAAACCAGAAACCTTGCCCGCTTGGAAAAGGAAAAACAACCCTGTTTATGAAAGATTTAGAGAAAGGCAGAGCACCAAACAATTATCGTCCAATAACGTGCATATCAATTACCTGGAAATTACTATCAGGAATTATATCTGATAAAATAATGTCTCACCTCGAAACAAACTTCTAACTAATGAACAAAAGGGTGCAAAAGTAGGCAACAACAGAGCGAAGGACCAATTGATAATTGATAAAGCCCTAGTTAATGACAGCAAGAAACGAAGAATAAACCTTGCAATTGCACTGATTGACTTACAAAAGGCCTATGATTCAGTTCTACATTCATGGGTACTTGAAATAATAAAATGTATAATGTAGCACCATCAGTAGAGGAAGCAAGAAAAGAAGCAATGAAAGACTGGAAAACCACCGTCACATTCAACATCACATAAATTGCAGATATACCAGTAAATTGTAAACTCTTTCAAATTGATTCTTTATCACCATATCGGTTCTGCATTGCCTTAAATGGACTCAGCCAAGTCGTCCAGAAAACAGAATTAGGATACAAATTGAAAGCTGGACATGTTATCAGAAATCTAATGTATATGGACGAGCTAAAGTCATTCAGTAGAAATGAACATGACATCAGTCCACTAATCAATAATGTCAAGATCTGCAGTGAGGACATTAAAAGAAATTTAGCCTTGTGAAATGTGGCAAAATTATCGTCTAGAGAGGCAGGATCAAAACAACAGAAGGCCTATAATTCGACATCGGGAAAATCAAAGATGTTTCAATGGAAAAAGGATATAAACACCTGGGGATGATACAACATCAAGAATGTATGCAGTGTGAAGTCCAAAATTAAGAGAGAGTATGAAAAACGGGCTACACAAGTCCTGAAGTCCAGGTTATTGGTGATAGCAAAATACAAGCCCTTAATGCATAAGGAAAACCTTTAATCAGCTACACTGGAGATATAAGAGATTAGACAACAAACGAAATAAATGAACTGGACAGAAAAAACAAGACAATTACTACCTATGCATAAAACCTTACAGCCAAAAGCAGAACTACAAAAGCTGTATGTATCTAGGAAAATGGGATGCATACGGCTCAAGAAAATTAAAGATGTCATTGAAGGATAGGTTATAGGTCTGATGGACTACATCTGGAATAACAACAAAGATGAGCCACTGACAGAAGCAGTAAAGATGAGTGTAATATTTAAACCTCAACAGTCATGAAACATGGAAGAAAACAATGAAACAGACAGCAAATACCTGAAACCAAAATACTCCCCATGGCCAGTAAGCGCGGCAAGCTGATGAAACCGCATTAATAATTAGCATGCAGATGGTTGAAAGATTCAGGTTTGACAGCAGAAACGAACATTCATAACAGCTGCATATGATTTAAGCACTAAACCTGAAGTCTCACAAAACGAAAATCATGAAAATCTCAAATGATTCCAAATGCAGAGTCTGCAAATACATAGATGACACAACAGAATATATATACTCTGGATGTGACGTTCTGGCTGGAACAGAATACACTGAAACAACAGAACGTATACTCCCTGGATGTCACATTCTGGCTGGAACTGAATACACTAAAAGACTCAACGAAGTGGAAAACTCACCAAAAAAAAAATGTATGTGAGAACTATGGAATAAAAAACCTGGAAATAGCATGGATACACCCACCGGAAGCAGTCATCGACTCAAACGAAGTCAAAATACCGCGGTGCTTTGAAACAAGGAAGGGTCGAGTGATTCCTGCAAAAATATCCGATATTGTAGTATATATTGAGAGGTTGGTTGTTAAGTAGTTTATTAAATAGGAGAAGATAACTTTGTGATCCAAAAGGCAATGTTAATTATTCAGCTCGTGATTGTGTTAAGTTGAATAATTTTCCCACTAGATTATTGCAACAGGAGTTAACACGGTGATAGAAGGTGTAAGCTAGACCGTGGATTTGTTGTTAGTATTGATATATTGAACGTCAAGGATTAAAATCTCAATAATTAAACCATAACAGGGTCATATTCAAACTCCACATATAACAAATTGCATGTATTTTATTGTGGAAAAGAGTGGGTGGATTTATATTTATTTTAAAATAAAAGAAACAAGATACAATTGATTATAAATGGTTATAAAGACAGCTTTATCACATGAACATAACTCTTTACTATGAAGGTAATATGAATTTTACAATGTTTTTAGAAAGAATGACCGAAGCATGTTGTTATAATAATATTAACTTTTGCTGGACCATTATCTACACACATGCATATTCTTGCATTATTTATAAATACAAAATAACAATTAGAAGTCTTTATTAAATGTAGAGTAAAATCTAGAAGTCATTATTAAATGTAGAGTGAAATCTAGAAGTCATTATTAAATGTAGAGTAAAATCTAGAAGTCATTATTAAATGTAGAGTAAATTCTAGAAGTCATTATTAAATGTAGAGTAAAATCCAGAAGTCATTATTAAATGTAGAGTAAAATCTAGAAGTCATTATTAAATGTAGAGTAAAATCTAGAAGTCATTATTAAATGTAGAGTAAAATCCAGAAGTCATTATTAAATGTAGAGTAAAATCTAGAAGTCATTATTAAATGTAGAGTAAAATCTAGAAGTCATTATTAAATGTAGAGTAAAATCTAGAAGTCATTATTAAATGTAGAGTAAAATCTAGAAGTCATTATTAAATGTAGAGTAAAATCCAGAAGTCATTATTAAATGTAGAGTAAAATCTAGAAGTCATTATTAAATATAGAGCAAACAATTGGAAGATGATATTGATGCTTTCATTGCGACAGTGTACAATTTGCCTTTACACTAAATATATGGCAGACATAATGAACTTATATTTTCAAGAAGTCGGTAATTCATTTTAAACGCAGGTAATATGATTCCAGTGTTTTAATTCTTAAATGATGGCATGGGTGAGGAAATATGCATAGGTGTTGCACCTAGGTCCATTTGAGCCAACACAACATTGACTGAGGAGCGAAGGGAGAGACATTTTAAAAAAATCACTTCACACCACCTTCAAAAAAGCGCACTAGACAGTTTGTAGAACAAATATATAAGTAATATAAACCATTAATGAATAGAATTTGGAAGGTGAATTATATTTATCACCGTAACTGTGAGATAACGAACATTACGAATTAAAATCAATTAGCGTAACATTGCTAATGGGTGATATGATTTGTGTAAATAATGGTAATACATTGCATGAAAAGTGTAGTGGCGATTCAATATTGAAAGAATTTTAGCATATGCGTACTTGTGGTTAATAATGATTAGGATTCATAATGTGACACACACACGTTACATCAGTTTGGATACTTCCATTCCTCTCCTTCGCACAATATTATAATAAGTCTTGAAACGGTGTCGTTAATCGAAGGTCATCTACACATGTGAACTATAATAAATGCAGTAGCATAAATATAATAAAATTTAAAATATCACTTTATCAGGATTGTCTACTCCAGAGCTTTAATTACGTGAGATTATTATGCTGAATGGTTAAAACTAATCAAATAGTGGTTTACAGCAGTAGGGCACCAATATGTAGCTTAACCTGCTAACTAAATTATTCATATCTCATACATAAAATAAACACCTTATTAAAATCCCAAAGGGCACAACACCAATTTATTTTGCAAAACATGACAATGATATTTTTATGAGGTACCTTGAATTCATCATCCGAAAGTTATTGACACATTGAACAGTAGATCATTGAGGCAGAATGAAACTTGAATGTGGCGAGGAAAAGTGGAACATCTTTAGAGTGGATTCGTTCCTTTTAACATTAAAATAAAACAAGAATGAAAATCTAAAAGTGACACATACTAAACTGCAATTAAAGTTACACAAATTTATAAATATGAATGATGAGGCATCGATTACAGAAGATAAACTAAGATATTTATTTAAAGCGAGGTGATACTAGAGACGAGTATAGGTCTCCTATAGAATGGCTATAAAGAACAAGTAGGCTACAAAACCCCCCACAAGAAAACTGGATAAATACTATTATTATCTTGTATTCGAAATTCATGTTATTTAGTAATATATGAATAATAAACACACAAGAGCAGTGATACAAAGCAGAGAGCACGGGTTTCGCTTTAGGTTCGCTGATTAGATTCTATTTTTGATTTTAACTACACTAAGGGAAAAATATCCACTGTAAACTAAAATCTACTTTCGGTTTCGAGCAAATAGAAAGAAAACAGTGCATTCATGGTGCAGTTACAATTTATGTTGGCTTGTTAAGGTAAGCGTGCTTTTCTTTTCAAGGACAGTGTATATAAAACGTATACAGAGTTATGTAAGTCAGGTGTGATTTCGACTTATGATTTAGACTTTTTAATTGTGTACTAGCAGTACGTCAATATCATTGTTGTTCATTTCATTTGTTAATCTCTCGCCTTTAGGCAAACCTCTAATTGTCGTCAAGAGGCGTTCATACCTGGAGACTGGTGTGTATTCCCATTTTTGTGTACATTTTGAGATTTATGATGCATTTGAATGTTAATAATAATAAGCGAATTGAAAAAAGAAGACATAAAAACAAGATTTAAAGCTGAAAAATAATCTAATTTAAATACACATCAGTATTATTTCATGAATGTTTCTACTTTCGTTTTACTCCACAAGTGTCAGTAAAGTGCAAATTAAAATTCTTTTGTATTATCAACATTTAATTGCTTGTAAAACGCACTGAAAAGTGATTAAAGTTTAAAATTATTAGAAATAAAGTTTGACATGTGGAGTTATAGAGCTTAAAAATATTGTTAAAAGTATGGGAACAGAATCATGTTATATTTATTTATTCAATGGAGTTAAATGCCATTCCAGCTTTACATAAATTCCAGTCTTAGCTTTCACTGCTGCTTGCGGCATTATAATATGCTAGAGGTAATGAAAAGATTCTTACTGAAAATAGTAATACATCTGTATACTATTGCAATCACTCAGCTACAGATCCTAATATTGTATTTCACGATTATATGCATATGCTAAGAGAAATGAAAGATGGTTATCTTGAGGGGAAAGTTACGAAAGGGAGATAGGCATAATTGTATTTGCCTCTTGGTATCGCTTTTGTAGTTAAGCGAAGCCAATGTTCATTGCAGTTCCCTAAACTGGATGTGTAAGTGATTACGTATAGATCATTTGTTATTTTGTTACAGTTTGGTTCTTGTAATATGACGTTTCAAACTTTCCAGTCGTAGACAACCTATTAATCGTATAGCTTGAGGTGATATTTCAGACTACAATGTGTAGAGAATTGTAAATAGTCTACATTTTCAAAAGATGGAATATGTATTTGGTGATGATTGAAAAGGTTTATTTATTACTTATAATACTTTCGTTTGTTTTCTAAAGAGTACATTGACTAAGGTCTAATCTCTTGCGACATATTCCCCAGACATTCTACCCCACCCACTGTAGCATTCAGAGTAATTTATTTGTGTGTTAGCAATCTCGAATGAAAAGACAGCAGAAAGAGAAGGGCGCTCCTCTCCTTTTTTTCTCTCTCTCATTTCTGGGATGTCAAAATTGAGAACAACAATATGTATTACCTTAATACTCACTAAATATATGTTCAGAATTATCAACATTTATTGCTTCTTAAAGGAAGAAAAATGTATCAATTTGCAAGATTAAATCCTAGATAGTCAGATGTACCAATTATGAAGCATCAATATTGATTAACGTCTACTGGTAGTAATCAAATAATTATATTTAAAATTGCACTTGTTGTTTGTTTGCCGTTGAAATACTCTAACTTATATTTAATTGCATTATATTTCTTTATATAGCGTCTTGCTGAGATTATATGAAAGTACATTTATTAAAGTTAATAATTAAACG
Source organism: Sinotaia quadrata (assembly GCA_028829895.1). Classification (NCBI taxonomy): domain Eukaryota; kingdom Metazoa; phylum Mollusca; class Gastropoda; order Architaenioglossa; family Viviparidae; genus Sinotaia; species Sinotaia quadrata. Next base: position 28,596,654 of record CM054180.1, on the reverse strand, counting down.
AAAAGCAAAACAAAGCACAGTGATATTTATCTATAATACTTTTTAAAAAGGTGTTTGTACATTGTTCCTTGATTACCTTTTATCCACGATTAATAAGATAGATTTCACATTTTGCGAAATATATCTCACAATTTTATTACGTATTGCTTCTTATATGATTGAATCTTTCTTATACTAATACTTTTATACATTTATCATACTTTATTTGTCTCTGGTTTTATTTACAGTTAATTAAAATGGCGGAAATTTCTTCAGAACCAAGTAAGATGGAATGTTCCATTTGTCACGAACCTTTTATTGACCCAAAGATCCTTCCGTGTGCACATTTGCTTTGCCGTAATTGCCTGGTGAGTTTGATCAAATCCGACAGCGAGGTCCTCTGTCCACTCTGCCGTGAGGTCATAGTTAACAGACAAGCATGTAATTCAAAGAGCTGTGACGAAATTGCGGACACTCTACCAACTGACCACACGATGTCAGACTTGATAAAATGTGCAAAATTACTTGACACAGATCACGTGTGTTGCGCTCATAATACAGTAGCAGCTGTATCTCTTTGTCTGCATTGTGGGGATATGTTGTGCCAGCCTTGCGTTGATGTTCACGGAAGGTTTTCAGCAACACGTCATCATTCAGTACAGATGCTCAGCACAATGACGCCAGAAATATTGTCTGCAAATAACCATACAACGTGTCTTTCGCATCCTGAGGAACCATCTAAGCTATTCTGTTCCTCTCACGACATTCCGATTTGCATTTTGTGCTCCTCGTCCAACCACCGCTCGTGTCAAGATGTAATATCTCTCAGTCAAATGATGGATGACTCCAAGCAGATGTTATCTAACATGGAACAAAAACTTATTGATGCCCAGAATATCTTTTCTCAAGCAGCAGCAGCATTTGAGAAGCTGAAGGATATTTCAGAAAGAAACACACAAACTGCTTTCAAAGAAGTAGACTTAATGTGTGACCACCTTAAGCAATCTATAGAAACATGTCGTCATCGTCTCAGAAATGACCTGCAGACTGAAGCCGAGGAGGTAAACAGTGTATTGACTAGCAACATTAAACTAATGCAACAAAAGCTTGGAAAAGTGATATCGCACCGACTACTCTTTCAACGTGTGCAACAAACAGCTTCCAGCTCATCCATACGTAGCATGCTAAATTTGCTAAATATTCGTTTAGCTAATCTGGATTTGAAGGTATCCTTGCCTTTAGAAGAAATGATGTCCTTTAAGGAAGGAAAGATAAACGTTATTCATGAAGACAAAGTTTCATGTATTGATAAACTACTTACCGACTTAAATGCAAAGGTAAATTTAGCTGTTTGTTATTTTTAATAATTTATTTTGGAGACTGGCAAAGTAAATTTACCTATTTCTAAACTTAATTGTTATATAAATTGTTAAATGTCAAAATGACCTGACCTTGGGCACTGCATGTGATGATATTTTTGTAAGTACCAATAGTTGGAGTAATCACCTCATGTACAGAATATGCTAGAAATTGCTAATGGAATCCAAACCTGTTCCAACAGGATGAGTATTTTTTTCTGACTAATAATCTCACATATATTCATAACAAATGCAGCCAATGGGTGTGTGTGTGTGTGACCGAAAATTACTTTATTGAAGAAAGTGTATATACTAATTACTTTGATATATCTCGAGTCTGGTCATAAAGGCGATTGTTATCTTATAGTAAATTAACTGACTGTTTGTTATTGATCTATGATTTGAATTGGAAAATGCTTATCTCTATATTCACTGATTTGATTACATTGTACAATATACTTGTGAATTTTGATTTCTTATGCCCCTTGGGTATCGGGTTAATGAATATTGTTGCAGGCTTTGTAAGTTAGGAATGTGTGTAATGGAGAAAGGAGTTTAGATTTAAATATGCCTGAGATTTAGCGCTGCCTTAATTTGACTATTGCAGATACAAATGGTGTCTATTGGAGACTTATTAATGACATAAATTAAGATTCCCGTCACATGTAATTATTTATGGATGATTAATTAATTAATTAATAATAATCATAATCATTAACTAAGTGACGTTGGCACCACATATTCTTACCGTTATTGATTATGTTATGTGAAATCGTGAGGCACGTGTGCTTAGCACGATTAGTTCCCTATTGGTAGCAAATGCACTGTTTACCATTTTCTTGCATACAAGGTTCCCAAAAGGAAACTTGTCCAATATGAATAGAGCGTCTCAATTTACGAGCGAGCTAATGAAAGACATTAATCATCTTTCGAGGGTAAAGGAGCGTAATACTACTCCTTACCACCCTATGTGTAACGGTTTAGTCGAAAATCTGAATGCTACTCTTACGAAGTCATTGATTAAATTGTGCATGGACAGACTACGTGATGTATATGTGACAGGTCTTTTGTGCGCATTGCGTGAAGTACCACAAGACTCAACTATTTTCTTGCCTTTCAAGTCTTGTACGGTTAGAACCATTAACGTTACCCATGTCTATATAACGAGTATACTGGACAGATAGTGGTCTAGCAGAATCCATTAAAAAGTACGTATCAACATGTTCATGAATTCGCTAACAGTATTGGCACTAAATGTCAAAAGAAGTATACGGAATAAAAGCCAGACAATCGTAAGACAAAATCGTCTAACATCGAAGTCGGCACAAGGTCGTTGCTGCTATTACCTCTTCACCGTAACAAGTTAACAATATCATGGCAAGGACCATATGACGTCATTGTAAAATAGAGTGAGTATAATTTCAGAATTCAGACCGGATCCAAGGCAGAAATTTTTCAAGCTAATCTAATGAATACGTATAAGGAAGGCCCTGATAACATGGTTGATACCATTATTATAGAGGACAACGGACAACACCACCTCTAATCCTGATTCAGAATCAGTACCCCGCCCAGGCTTAATGGATGCTGAAACTATATAAATATTATAGTAAACACAGAACTACCATACTATGACTCTCAACAATTATGGAGCGTGATAAAAGAAACTCGTGATGCTTTTTACCGTTAAGCCCGGAAAAACGAGTCTGTGTGAAATTACTTTCTCACGACAGGATCATAATCCAGTCCGCATGAATCCACATGTTCTTCCTTATGTTAAACGGGATTTTGTTAAGAGGAAATTCACTCTATGATAGCCTTAGGTATGACTGAAAAGGTAGAGTCCCTGTATAGTTCTTCTATTGTCCTAGTTATAAAGGACAGATACATTGATTTTGCATGGACGACCGACAACTAAATAAGTCAGTAATTTTTTCAGCTGAACCAAAGCATCTGGTTGCTAGACTGAGTGGATCTGAATATTTTTCAAGCTCGATCTTGTAAAAGGTTTTTTGGCAAATTCAAGTCTGTGAGGCAGACAAGCAGAAATTAGTGTTTAGCACACCTAATGGCCATTATCAATGGCGGGTGATGCCGTTTGTAATCATTTCAGCATCAGCTGTTTTCACCAAAATGATGAGATTGTTCATCAAACCCATGAAGGGGAAATCTGTATCTAATATCATGGATGACATTTTAGTAGCTACTAAGATTCTAGAGGGATATATATCAGTGTTACAGAAGTTATTCCAGCGTTTGAGTGTAGTCTTACTGCTAGGCCAACCAAATATGGGGGGGGGGGTTTAAACTTGAATATTTGGGACATAAAGTGGGGCAAGGTCTCCTGTGGCCAGAAGCTTTGAAGGTATGTAGAGATGGTGAGGCCAATCTCGAAGACAAATGTTAAATGGGTTGGGGGGATTGACTTGTTACTATCGGAAATTCATCCCCAAATTCAGCACTATTGCCAAACTAAGTATTGATTTGACGGGTAAAAAAGCGGTCCAGAGACAGTGATCTGATATGAGGGATGTGAGACCAGTTTTACCAGTTTAAAAGACTATCACAAGGTCATCTTCACCTGCCAGAGTTTGATAAAGAATTTGTACTCTATTGATGTAAGTAATGCAGGGTTGGGTGCATTATTGATGTGATATTCTATATCTAGTTGCTTACTCTAGCCATACGTTAAATGTGGCCAATAAAATTATTCAATTTAAGAGAAGGGAAGTCTTGGAACTGTCTGGGCTGTCCAGAAATTCCAAGCCTACCTATATGATAAGTATTTTGTCATTCAGACAGATAATAAACATCTCGCCTACTGGGCATATTCAACTAAAGCATATGAACGTCTGACTAAGTGGTCGTTACTATTACAGCAAACCCACCGACAATGTAGGAGTTTTTTCTTTGTCCAGAGCAGTAGAAACAGAAGGATAAAGATTCTAGTGTATGAGTTGCCTTATCAAATGCTGTTAGTTCTTTGGTTATATACTTGTATTCCCTCTACCATTTTAACATATTCGTCTCTATGATGCTAAAGTGTATTTATATGTACTTATCTGATAAGAAGAAAAGAAACACTAATAATTTGTGCATATGATATGTGTTTGTATTTAATATATCCACACAATAGGTCATGTCTCTAACCTATAACAAATGAAAATTATAGTAATTTTTCGTGGTAAATTGTTCTTATATCTCATGTTCCAGCTTAAAATAAGAGAAATTAGTATGTTCCTTGATGTTCAATGCTCAGTTATTGTTGAAGTGTCGTATGCTGCTACTCTCTCTAATCGGTCAAGGTACTCTCTTTCTTGCTCTCTTACATGCTTATAAGCATCTTTCCCTTTTAACCGATACATTTCAACTGCCTCTGTGTGCCATTTCACCTTTAACTCATCTAACGTAACGTTTTCCATATTTGCGGGTTTGGACTTCTATCTCCCTTCCCTTGAAGGTAAACAAACCACTGTTCACAAATATTTCTTTCACACCTGTGCAGTACTAGACTCTTTCACTAAATACTAGCACAATCAAATATACTATTAACTACTTCTAATAGTATATTACCATCAATATACACTATTAATTCCTTCTAATAGCATATAACAATCAAAATACACTATTAATTCCTTCTAATAGCATATAACAATCAACATATACTCAGTTAATTCATTTAACTAGTATACTATAATTTCCAAGCTTGCTTCTCACACTCACAGTATTCTTACTGATGAATGCACAAGCATACAAATCATTCACAGATGCATAAATAAATATTGCTAACTATTAACATGCACAAGTTATTATGCAATAATATGAGCAATATACATCAATCAAAATGCATCAACATAAACAGAGTTTGCTTGCTTGTCTTCCTTTACAAAATTAGCGCTACAAGTTAGATTCAAAAATTTTTTTTTTTTTGTTTCACGCTAACAACTAGTCTAGAGGTATCCCGGAAATATTCAGATCCGTGACGATGCCCCCATATGTCGTATGCTGCTTGGGGTGATTCGTAATAATGCTGATTAGCTCAGATCTATTTCAGCTGGCACACTAATCCATCTACGAATGCCGATACAAACAACAAGACTTTTTATGGGGCGACGATCTGACTATTTACTTGACTCGTCAGCCCCCAGCAGAATAACTGCAGATACTAATATTTAATAACAATATATATAACAATGACGCTAACTTACAAGGCACTACACTACAATGGTGACGCGAATTTACAGTACATCAACAGTTACATTTAACATTAAATAAGACGCGTAAGACGTATGAACAATTAACAATAAAACTTTAATTAAAGAAAAAGAAATAATTAAGATTTATCGAAGTGTTTTCTCAAGTCTCTTCATAGATCGATTGTCTACAGTATCTCGAGTAAACTGTTCATGTTTCTTTAATCTCGAACAACCAAGGAAGACAAGGGCCACAATTCCTCTTTCGTTTTAACTTAACTGTAGCGGTTCGTGAAGCTCTGGCCACGCCCAGATCGCTCTCGTCGATGCTCTCGCCACAAGTTTTAACGAAAGTACTTTGTTGTACCCCAAGTCTCCTTCTTTCACTGAGTCCCTGAAATTCATAATTAAGAGGCCCTAAGTCTTTTCCTCGAGACTAGATACGTTTATCCTAATTAAACATATCGATCTCTGACTATCTTTTCAATCAATACAAAAATATCTATAATTAAAAATCTTCTTTCCTTCATCAATCATTTATTTACCTTCAACAAGGGTGCAGCTTTCTCCCAAGCTATAGGGGACAACGGCCAATCTCCTAGGTTCCTCTAGTAGGCACATGTGTAACGGTCAATGGCACAGAAAGGTATTTATACCATCACAACACCCACGCATCTGTCTAAAATTAATTAACGTGACACTGCCTACGCTGCTTTGTTTTCCCCCTGTACCCAAATGTTTTTGTTTTACGCCCACGCAAAGGTCCAACAACCCCCATCCCTCTCTATTCTTTCCGTTACGCCCACGCAAAAGCTCAACAACCCCCATCCCTCTCTTCCCGGAAGTTCGCACTTCCGACTAACGACTCGTTCACACTGAATACTTTATTTATTTAATTATTTTACTTCAATTTTAATTGTTCAAACAAAATGAAAGCTGGTTTCATGACATGAAGCATATTGAATTACTAATCTCTTATTTTTGAAACTGTGTTGAATTAATTCTTCGTGTGTCTTAAAAGCAACATACACTTATTTTGTCTTATGCATTAATTAATCATATGTCTTAAAACCGATATATTTTTGTGTGTCTCTTATAAATAGTTATTTATCTCATATTACGGTGAAAGGTTCACCACCAGTAACATTTGAAATTTACTCCTAATAGAACAGATGCCGACAGGATGATTAAACATCTCAAAAAGTTGTGTGTGTGTGTGGGGTGGGGGTGGGGGGAGATGTGGCAGAGGAAATTTGACTATTGCAATTACTTAACTAAATTTTTATAAAATTGTTAAATGTCAACGTGACCCGATCATGGGCACTGCATATGATGACATTTTTAAACATGCCAAGAATTGAGCTAAACAATACATGGGGAATATGCTAGAATTTGTAAGCGGATGAGTAGTTTTTCTGACTAACAGTCTTACAATTGTTCACAACAACTTTATCCTATGGGGGATGACCGAAAGTTATTTTATATAGTTATATAAAGTTATATACTCTAATCACTTTGATTTTTACATAACTCGAGTCTGGTCACAAAGGCGATCGTTAGCTTATAGTAAATTAGCTGACTGATAAATGGATAGACTGAAAGATTGGATAGACATATTTTATACATGTTTGCTATTGATCTATGATTTGAATTAGAGAATGATTATATAATTGAACATTTATTTCTATGTTCACTGAATTAATGACGTTGTACATTATACTTAGGCCTAATAATTTTGACCGATTATACATTTCTTACGCTGCAAACGTATTGTGTTAAATTATATTATTGCAGGATTTGTAAGCTGAGAATGTGTGTAAAGGAGAAAGGAGTTTAGAGATGAAATATGCCTGAAATTTAGACCTTCTTTAATTTGACTTTGTCAGAGAGGAGTGCGTCTTTTTTCTTTGATGATTTATCCATTTCTGTCACGGAGACATAAACAATTTGATCAATGAAAGAGAGATATTTGACCGTTGTATCTAATACTTCAATCTTAATAAAAATACATGAAATTGGTATATACAGGTTTTTAACAGTTAACTTACGTTTACTGAAGCTATTGCCTTGTATTAGAGTTGTTCCTTCAATTTCTCTCCGTAACAGAGTAAAAGTATTTAATCCACGTAATTATAAAAAAGAATATGTTTAGGAAGACAATATGTTTACCGTGCTGTAATGATGGTAACAGCATAATGCTAATTATTATAATTACACTTTCTTTCAATCAGGGACGTAATGATGTGATTAATCAGACAAGTTCCCAATTGACATCAGCCATACGCCGACACGTCTCAGCATCCAATTTTGATAAAGGTATGCGTTATGGACTGTTGCAGTTTTTAGTCACAGATTAAAGCTGAGAGGAGATATACATTTGGTTTGTTAACATTTTGTGCATTAAAAGCGCTAAAACAATTTACTATTTGTGCATTAAAAGCGCTAAAACAATTTACTATTTGTGCATTGTGCATTAAAAGCGCTAAAATAATTTACTATTTGTGCATTGAAAGCGCTAAAACAATTTACTATTTGTGCATTGAAAGCGCTAAAACAATTTACTATTTGTGCATTAAAAGCGCTAAAACAATTTACTATTTGTGCATTAAAAGCGCTAAAACAATTTACTATTTGTGCATTAAACGCACTAAAATAATTTACTATTTGTGCATTAAACGCGCTAAAACAATTTACTATTTGTGCATTAAACGCACTAAAATAATTTACTATTTGTGCATTTTTTCTTCTCATTCAGTGCACGACGGTGCTTTGGGGGAAACGCACGTGATTTTCCAGAATATTACTGTCAGACGTTACATGGAATGTCTTGGGTTGCTTGGTGGTAGTCCTGAATGTGACGTCACACCGACAAAATCTCTCACAATGAAAGATGTCGACTCGTATAAAGTGGCCTTTGTTCGCCACTCATCCACAGCACAAGATGACTTCGTGCGTCAGCTGTCATTTTGCCATGCTGTGCCAAGGTTCGTGGACAACACCCTGACAGTGGAGTGCACACTGACGTCAGCTGTTCCCAATGCACAAATTCTCGCGAGATCTTGGGCTCAAGATGTGAAGCAAGCAGTTAGCAAATATATGGATCTAGTGGATGTCCACACACTGAACATTAACCCGGAGGTATGGAACGAAGTGGAGAAGGCCGTTAGTAGTATTGATAACAAAGAGAGTGCTGCATGTTTCTTAAATCCAAAGGAAAAGATTGTTCGCATTGTTGGCATTAAAACCATGGCCAAGGATCTTTTTCAGCAAATCAGTACAATTGTAAAATTCATTGAGGAGCAAGAGGATGATTGGAAGAAGAAGGAAATTAATGAAACAAATAAGAGTATTCAAACACCTCATTTACGCTTGCTGGCAGCTATTTCTTTCCACAGACTTGCAGAACAACGATACAAAGGCCTTAAAGTAGACATAAGGCCAGAGAAAGGCGAGATAATGTTTCAGGGAATTCTGCAGATTGTAAGGGAAGCACAAATTGAGATGTTTTCTCATCTAATGACAATCAGGTCTCGCAGAATTCCTGAACTTTCACCACATCACAATAAAAAGGACTTTATTGAAAACGTGCTCAAACATGAGCGGGTAGTTGCTGTGTTGGAGCAGATACAAGGAGACGTCTTTGTGCATGCCTTCACAGATACAGTTGTACAAGCAGTAAGCATTGTACGCAAGGTCTTGCTGAGAATATAAAGTGAATGGGATCGGGGCACACGTAAAGTAAACTGAAGAGTGTTTAGATAGCTAACAAATATTAACTATGCCAGTTAGGACCCTATTAATAATATTTGCAAACATCAAATACAACATTTTTTTATAAACATGTAGGACACTCGCCTAGTAAATGCTGACAACACAACTTACTTTTAGCAGCCAGTCCACTTAAGACCAGTATATTTCACGTATGAGAGGAAAATTGGTGAAAAAAGTAATTATTTCCACTTTTGGAGAAAATGTATGTGTTTTGCATAATTAGCTATTAGGTTAGTTTCATGAAGAAATTTACTAAAGATCTGGACATACAAAGGTATAGAAAAAATCGATGGAATATTGTCATCATTAAAAGATAATAGTCTTCACCTTCCATACATATCATAGTGGGTTAGGCTAATTTTCTTTTCATCCATAATGTTCAGTCTGTCATGTTTTTATCTGGTGAATTTTAAATGTATAATTAATATTCATTTTGAATGAAAGAATTTATTAGCATTTGGTAATATTCAATTCGTAATAAATTTAATATTTAACACTAGTATCGGGGTAATTCCAAAATACATTAATTGTCATCAGTAACGTCTATCCATAAAATTACACACGGCTGAATATCTTTGCATCATACAAATACATTTTTTCTTATTAACGTAAATGAAAATACACACACTCAAATCTGAATGTTTAAAATTATTATATTTATTTCAAATTATATCATAAGTTAATAGTCTCGGGTTTTACTTAAGTATCTATTATAACTGACGGAAGATATCAAGCTCTTTCTTTGCAAATGTGTATTGATCATGTAAGTCCTGCTATAGTCTAACTACATTCATTTATGTACAGATACAATTGGAATTATTCGACAAAGTTATAAAAAAATAATATTTAACAGATATAGTTTTGATATGTCCCATGTTGGCTATGCCTGACAGTATATCAGTTTTATTTTATTGCAGTAGTTTGTGTTATTTCTTGTGTTGGCTATGCCTGACAGTAGACCAGTTTTACAGTTGTATTTTGCTATTGTAGAGCGTACTTTACGTCAATGTTAAGTTTAAGCATAGATATGTATGGAGCTAAGTATTATAACGGTGTGTATTATACTGGCATTTGCATTAGGTTATCACTCTAATGTCAGTGTTAATATGCCTTAGCTGTTAAGTGCAGTGTTTGATTTAACAAGTTATACCAGTTTTGAAGTCGCTTGTGCGTTCACTTTATATTTTTGATGAATCATAAATAAACCACACACGAACATTACGGAGTAATCAGTGTTTAATGGTAAGAGTGTTTTGTAACGTTACGAGTAAACATCGTCTTTTATTCCTTAGCAACGTGCAACCGGAAGTCTGTACCTCATTCTGTCCGTACCCGGTGATATTTTTAACTCTCGCTTACAGCAGGAAGACATTTATCTTAAAATTAAGACCGTGGTCTACATTTGTAAATCCTTGGCCATTGATCGGTATTGTTTGTTTCCACATTTCTTGCTTTCTATTAGAGTTTATTTGTTAATCGTGATGTTTCGGGATTTATTTATTTGTTCTAACAATAATCACAGATTTAAAGATATCAGTCATATTCATTTCCTACGATCATATTTTCTCCGTACTGGTACGTAATAATTAATACTAATTTTATTAACCTGTCTGCAGTTTTCTTTTCATTTACAAGTGTCCAGAATTAATGCACATTTAAAGTTTACTCAGATACACATTTAAACCTTATTAACTTATATATTTTAAGTTGTTAGGCGTACACACCCGGAGAGCGTCACTGAAAATATTACTACGTGCTATAGTTTTGAAGTACCAGAACAAAATCAGTCATGCGTGATGACACCAATCGATGTAATGTCCACACCATTTTGCACGTCGAGTAGTGGGCTACATGTTTGCAATCATGTCGAAGTCACGAACACACTTTTGCTTTCTACAATATTATATGCGTAGTTCAATGGCAAGAATAAAATAATAAATAATAATAATAAAAGCCGTCTATATTTATTTTACTAATTGCCATATTATAATCTACTACAGTTCCTAATTCGTATCTACAATATTACTGAAAATTCAAATTTTCTTCATAGATGATGGTCCTGTATTTCTGGAATCTTTATTTTACAGTTTGATAAATCAGAGCTTTGCATTAAGAATTTCATCAGAACAATGCTATTTTCTAAGGATTTCTGTCAGTAGCAGTCTTTCCTTTGTATTTATGTACATTATAGGACACATACGGTAGTATAATTTATTTATTTATTTCATCTCAAAAGGTATGGTTTTCTAATCTCTGTTCCGTCCATCCATCCGTCCGTCTGCCTATCTATCTATCTATCTATCTATCTATCTATCTATCTATCTATCTATCTATCTATCTATCTATCTATCTATCTATCTATCTATCTATCTATCTATCTATCTATCTATCTATCTATCTATCTATCTATCTATCTATCTATCTATCTATCTATCTATCTATCTATCTATCTATCTATCTATCTATCTATCTGTCTGTCTGTCTGTCTATATTCCTGTCTATCTATGTGATTTAGTGCTAAACAATGTTTAAAACAACCAGGAAAACGTTATTTGTAGGATTGGTGGTTATTCAACGTTGAAAACAGGAATGAAAACAAATATTTCCCGTGACGTGATGACACCCACATTGATTTATATGATGTGAGCTGACTTAATCGATATTCATTCAGAACCAAAAGTAAGACTTTTTAAATTCCCGGAAAAAGGGTTTTACCTGAAAGCTCTTTTGAAATGACCATGGAAGAAATAACTGCCTTTCATGTAGATACTTTAAATCTTCGAAAGGTGAGAGACATGTCTTTTATTCTGTCTGAATTTCTTATAATTGATCTAAAAACAGCCTTATTTAGTTTAAATCTCTGGCTGGTTTGAGATGTTCATTTATTCTGTTTTAGTGTCTTGTAATTAAGTGTACACGTATTTGTCTCAATAACTATTATAGTGTGAAGTTATATCAAAGTGTACACGTATTTGTCTCAATAACCACTATAGTGTGAAGTTATATCAAAGTGTACACGTATTTGTCTCAATAACCACTATAGTGTGAAGTTATATCAAAGTGTACACGTATTTGTCACAATAACCACTATAGTGTGAAGTTATATCAAAACAAATACCAATGAGAATGAGAACGATAGCATCGTTTTGCTTTTGCTGATAAGTAAGTGTAACATTGTAATTTGTCTGATAAGTAAGTGTAACATTGTAATTTGTCTGATAAGTTAAGTGTAACATTGTAATTTGTCTGATAAGTTAAGTGTAACATTGTAATTTGTCTGATAAGGTAAGTGTAACATTGTAATTTGTCTGATAAGGTAAGTGTAACATTGTAATTTGTCTGATAAGTAAGTGTAACATTGTCATTTGTCTGATAAGTTAAGTGTAACATTGTAATTTGTCTGATAAGGTAAGTGTAACATTGTAATTTGTCTGATAAGGTAAGTGTAACATTGTAATTTGTCTGATAAGGTAAGTGTAACATTGTAATTTGTCTGATAAGGTAAGTGTAACATTGTTATTTGTCTGATAAGTTAAGTGTAAGATTATAATTTGTCTGATACGGTAAGTGTAACATTACAATTTGTCTGATAAGGTAAGTGAAACATTGTAATTTGTCTGATAAGTAAGTGTAACATTGTCATTTGTCTGATAAGTTAAGTGTAACATTGTAATTTGTCTGATAAGGTAAGTGTAACATTGTAATTTGTCTGATAAGGTAAGTGTAACATTGTAATTTGTCTGATAAGGTAAGTGTAACATTATAATTTGTCTGAGGTATTTCAGATTATTCGCTGGATATTACTTATGTGAAAAAATTCATACACTTTATTGTCGAGTTTCAGCAAGAAAAATATGATATGAAGTAAATAGAATTCAGAACTACTTTAGAATTCAGTCTAAAGTACGTCAACTTGTGAAAATTTCGCACTTTCTGCTCTTAAGGCACGTGAGTATACCTGTTAAGTTCCTAATGTCAAGTGCAAACGTGATTCCTTTCTGTTGGGACAATATAATTTAAATATGTGCGCGCGCGTGTGTGTGTGTATGTGTGTGCAACCGGTTGTACGAATTGAATCCATTTGGTGTAAAACTATCAACACAGTAGACAAAAGCAAGAAATAAGGAACCCGACCGCTGCCGTACATTTTTGTTTTCGTAAGACTTTTCCATGCTTCACCGTGCGTGTTGGGTTTCATTTGATTAGTGTCAGAAATCTTTACAGACTTTTATAACAGAATGAGACTGTAGTGATTAAGTCGTGTAAAACTGCTTATCAAGATACTTTAAACCACTTCTTACAAGACCGACTTAAATATCTTGACTAACTATTTTATTTTTATGAGATAGCTCCATTTGCCATAATATATATTCAAGAAAATATTCTTTTCCGATGCGACTGAAATGTAAGTCTGCATGTTTATTTAGTATTCATTTAAGCGTTCTTACACACCGTGTTAAGCTGTAGTGGGGCAATAGTAAACATAGTGACCATGACAACATGTCTATATTGATCCTTGTGCCACTAAGGGGGCAATAGTAAAAATAGCGACCATGACAGCAAGTCTATACTGATCCTTATGCCAGTAGCGATGATGAATTAGGCTCAGGACTATTAAAAGCAATGCATGTGACAAGGACAATTCGTTGTGGATGACTGAACATAGCAACGTTCACTTCACCTAAAAATATCCACAAATCAGTGCAGTGCACTTGGCTTTCTCCTCAGTGAATTCGATCAAGCATGCTCAAACAAGGACCTTAACCCACCTTTTATAATTCTCTGTCCTCAATATCGATTCTCCTGCCTGTAAACATATTGATTACTCTGTTTTAGTATAATGGTGAAGACAAAATGATAGTGTTAACTAACATTTCTCTTTATTTTGTTATTTAAGGATTGTATTCCACTTTTAGCATTTCCAAATCTTTAACTTCAACATTGTACGATCTTTCAATTTTCAGTTGAAATAAATGGGACCTAATTAAACTGACAGTAAAGTTTCATTTCCTCATTATCCAATTAATGTTCAATAATTTGATTCTTTTTTGCAAACATCCGTCTCAATTGTAAGGACTGATTAATTTGAACAATTAATATAATAAATATTAACAGTTTTACCAATCTTTTGTTGTCTTTCACTAGTGATAAGTGACAGGTAACATCCTACTCCTATTCTTGAATCAAGTTATCTCCCATAAAATAGAAACAATTAGCGCGTGTATATTCTCACAATCTGAATCAAGTTATCTCCCACAAAATAGAAACAATTAGCGCGTGTATATTCTCACAATCTGAATCAAGTTATCTCCCACAAAATAGAAACAATTAGCGCGTGTATATTCTCACAATCTGAATCAAGTTATCTCCCACAAAATAGAAACAATTAGCGTGTGTATATTCTCACATTCTGACTTTGCATGCTTTCACTCTCCGCTTTTCGTTCAGAGCTACATACCTAGGCCCTATATGAAACACACTGTTCTTCACTGAACAAAAACTCGTAAACAAAGTCTCTACAGTAATAACAATAGTACTTGTACAAATAATTCTTAATATGAATTATGTACACACCAGAATATCATTAATGAATATTGTAACTAAAGCAAAACTTCGACTGTATTATAACAGTAATGTTTTAATATTATTAATAATATATGTATACAAAAATGTGTTTGTGAGTTTCAACAAATTAACTTCATTAATTTCTAATGAGCTGAAAGAAAAAAACAGTCCCTTCGGCTTAAATGAACCAACAAACCGAGAACAGCTTATATTAAACAAGTATTCATGGCTTTTGCGCCTTTAAATAGCGGTGAGGAAAACATAAACACTTTTCTATTGTTATCATACTGACTTAGAACACTAAACAGAGGTTTGTGAGCAAACGGCTCAAAAGACGGTTCATGGAAATGGAAGTTTTACCAAAAGAGAGAAAGACTGGTCTCGTACATCTAAATGGTTATTTTATCATCAGACCTAAATGTAATACGGTTATTATTAAATGGTTATTATTTTTTCATCAGACCTAAATGTAACACGGTTATTATTAAATGGTTATTATTTTTTCATCAGACCTAAATGTAACACGGTTATTATTAAATGGTTATTATTTTTCATCAGATCTGAATGGTTCGTATAATTTGAGAAGACAAAACAGAACATTCAAACTGACTGTTACACATTAGGTCTGACAAGCAGTCCACACGACCTCACGTAGCCAGCACCATGAGCACAAGGGACGAGCACAATCTGTGTCTAGCAGCTGAAGGGTTTCCATCAGAAGTTCAAGCTCTTCAGGTAGCAGAATACATCTTCCTAGCATATGATGTTGGAGTTCGCAAAGTGGTACCTATCAATATTAATTCGTGCTTGGGTCAAAAACGCTGGATAATCTGTTTATATTCTCCAGGAGGTGAGTATCTGACAAATAATTGTTTTTCAATACATTATTCATTTCGAAGATGCCTCATAGTCTTTATAAAGTTGCCGCACATTTAACAAAGAACCAATTTTCTCTTATAACTTTTTAATGAGCTTTATAATCCTGACTCGTAAATTAATCAAGTAACATACGCTGTATATACGCATTGTCCCACAACTGGTTTGTAATGTAGGAGACGTGTCTTTAGATTTACATGGGTTATTAGGATTAAATATTATTTGTCTAAACATGATTCACAGGCAACAGACCAATATTTTTCATTTGAATAGACAGTTTCTAATAGTCTTCCTACATACATCCGTATATCAATTTATTTTCTCTATTGTTATGAGAATACATAATGATAGGAACAGATCTGTATTAAGTACAAATTATTATAATATATGCAGATTAGTTTCGTTTACATTATTAATACTACATTTATCAAGCACATACCTTTTAACTAGTCAGTGTAGTGTTGGCTCCACAATGCCTAAAAATAACACAAGTGTTGCAAAACATATTGTGAACTCGTCAACAGAATAATCACTAGAATAATGCACTTTCTTCAATTTATAAAGAAAATGTACCAAGCTTGCAAAGACTTTGTACCATAGTTATTTATAACATATCACGTTGCTTTTGGACCACTATCAAGTATAACACTCCTTACTTTCAAAAAATAGCTCCTCTTTAGATTATAATCAACGTTGTATTCACACTGTTGCTAGACAATTATTTTATTTTCGTCTCTGCAACTTAAATACAGTAAATACACTTTCTTACACACATAGGCTAATATCCTTTGCATTAAAATTATTTCATATTAACCAAAAGAATCATAAACTAAATTAACTTTTTAAATATACATATTATCGTTTCTTGTTTCAAAGATTAAAGCAAATTACGTTTTATTTCTCTAGATCATTCAAAATGTCTCTCGCAGAAGAATGCACCGTTGTTTACAAGCAATGGAATTGAATACTCCATTCAGCTTCGCTCTGCAGACAAGGATTGTCTTCCAGCTGATGACCGCTGGACATTCATAAGATCGGTAATATAGTTTTGTGAATGTGAAACTGGGTAACAGCTCATCTTGTTCACTTCGAACTTTGTATTTTACAAAATTAATCGTTGATACAAATCGAACACGTAACTAAGCAATATAAAACATATGTATCATTCAAATAAAAAAATAATTAAGGAGAATTTTTACCACTGTTATATACATTTGTGAAATGTGACAAATCTTTCATTTGGCTGAAAATCGCTTAGAGCACTAAGAATTAAGTGTCTTTTTAATTCATCATCATCATCATCATCATCATCATCATCATCATCATCATCATCATCATCATCATCATCATCGTCGTCGTCGTCGTCGTCACCATCATCATCTTCATCATCACCATCATCAATATCAGTTATTACCATTATCATTATTATTATTAGTAGTAGTAGTTTTGTTTCACCTTCATCATTAGTGTTGATGTATCCTGTATTTATTGGTCTTAGTGCTGTTGGTTTGTTAGTAATACATTATGACAGTTATTAACAACAGTGGTGACAATAACACACAGTAAAATCACTATAATCTCTAGTTATTTCTTTTAATAAGTCTGGACACTATGTTGATATCAAACCGCATCAAAGCAGGCCCAACACTACTGGGTCTGTCAGCTCTGTGCTAAGTACTCAAACCCATTTTCAAGAAAGGCAGGAGAGACCTGCCCAAACCTCTTGAGATTCATATTCAAGTAAAAAAATGCCAGGTAACGCAGGGCTAGGAAATAGCTCTAGATCTCCTCGTCCAAACAACTATGATCTCAGGCCAAAGCAATCACAGTCCTTTCAAAAGCCTCAAAATGAACCCAATACACCAATCAATCAATATTCTGTCGACAGAAGTTCCAGGGACCATTTACATAGGTCTAATGATGTAAAACATGAATATTTTATACGACCACGCCCAAATAAAATTCGTGATACATCAGAAGAATTCAACCGACACACACCACTGTCACATGACCAAGATGCCCAGACATGAGCTCAGTATCTGTCGTATACACATTGAGGTCATCTGTACTTTTGCAATTAGCTAAAATGTATTTGTCCATCCTGCGTACTAGTTCACCTACAAGTACCGATGCAAGTAATAAGACATGGATTTATGGGGCGACGTCCTGACATATTTGAAACCAGGTACATTTTATTTGTCTCTCCAGACCCAGCACATATAACATATAAATATAACAATAAACAACAATCATGCTAACGTTACATGACATACTACACTACAGTTATGATGCGGATTTACACTTACATTTAACAGTTACAATAAGAAAGATGTGTAAGAAGAGAAATGGTTAACAAAAAAATTTGTAAATTAGTTTATTAAAAAAAGAATAAAGAAATATGATAAGACTGGATTTCTCAGTGACCACAAAAGTGGTTCTTCATTTGTCTTTTTTTTTTTTAAGGAAGACAAGGGCTGCAATTTCGTGTTTCACTTTTAACACAAATTTTGGGTTAGGCTGTACTGACCTCTGGTTCACGTACACAGCACACGTCAGTGTCAATCAAGCAACATAGTGTACACTTCAGTTCTACACCAGGACCCTGAATTATAGAAGCTCGACCAGTCTAAATCCCTTCTTCAACACTATGTAGATTGATCCTATTTACATTTACTGCTCTCAACTCTTTCCCTTTTATGGAAGTCTCTGAATATGGACATATTCACACTGACTATTTAATTTATCCTTTACTTCAAATTTGGATTTGCAATTCTAAATGAAAATTCCCTTTATGACAGTACCAGGATGTCAAGGCGAGAGCTCCACAATACCCAGATGTCCAGGCGAGAGCTCCACAATACTCAGATATCCAGGCGAGAACTCCACAATGCCCAGATGTCCAGAAAAATTCACAGTATCCAGATACCAAGACAAAAACGCCACAGCGCCCAGATGTTCAGGCAACGTATAACGGTAAGTGATGATTATATAAGAGCTGGTTTTCATGGTGGTCACTTTGCTAGGTTCCACCAAAAGAACACCAAAGTATCAAAGGGTTTGATACAAAAATGTAATACAAACTTACACCATTTTTTTAAAAAGTGCTTTCTCCGACCAATATCTACCATTTAAACGTTAGCATGACATGTCACTTAAATGTTTTATCCGGTATCTGTCATGGAATACTTTTCATTGGTTGTGTGAACAGTACATAAGACCAATGGAGAGACAATGTGTCGATCACCAATTTATTGTATTTTTCAAATTTTTCATTTTCCATATATTTATCTGATGTACCCTTACAGGATTTAATTTTATTTCCACGACAAGGAGTAAGATTTCCCACACAATAAAACTGATGTATCTCATTATAGAATTAAGGGCGGGAATATATATAATTGAATTTAAATATGCTGGAAATGGAAAATTATTTTATGCAGCTGTAGGTGTAGAGTGGCTGAAGGCGGCACATTTTGTGTGATTGTCTTCCATAAATTGCAATTTTCGTGATACAATTTAGCTTGTCAATGCATTATTACAATTTATAAAAACAACAAGGATTTTAGAATTGAAACATGCTTTGTATATTCTAAGTGAATATTTTGATTTCTTTTTTTAAATCAGAATGATCTATTTATTCTTTATGAATCATCTTACATTGTATCTAGCTATACTACATATATTAAAGAGTGCATTTTGGATTGATCTCACTATGCATTTCTATACTTCTTATATTACTTAAGCATTATTTAAGTACTTGTAACTGACTGCAGTAGCACATAATTAATCTATTCTATTCATATAGCAAATCAGCAAGATCAGACCAATATCCAGTTAAGTGCAGGGGAGATTATAGAAACCAAGAACCTAAAGATGTACGAGTTGCGTTTGCTGAGGGCTATACTTTTCAAAAGAGATGCAGAAAAACGTCATAGAGGCCTTAATGTAGAGCTGTGGAAAAAGAATTGCAGAATTACTTTGAAGGGCATGGCAAATGATGTCAAAGATGAACTAAAGGAAGTGGAAAATATTCTCAAAAATGTCAAGTCACGTGCAATTCCAGGAATGTCTTTGCCTCAGAGAAAAGTTTTAGAAGGCAAGAGCGTGCACCAGTATATAATCAATAAGTTTAAGACTAATCATTGCATTGCTGTATTGGAAAATGATCAAGTGGTCACAGTGTATTCATTCAGTGATGACGACCTTCAGAAAAACGTGGCCATAATTCAGGAGAGTATTGTCCAGCGTCTAATTTCTCTTCCATTGGAGTCCTCGCATCTCTTACAGACCCAAGGGTGGTGTGACCTCAGGAAATCACAAGAAGATAAACATTCAGACAAATTAATAATTGCACCTGACCAGAGTAGTCAAAAGATCACTATTGCAGCGACCGATGAGATCATAGATGATGTAACAGCAATCATTCAATGTTTTATTGAAGAAAACACAGTCTACACAGAAGTCTATTGCTTTTCACCAAGTCGACAAAGGTTCATCACTTTTTATTGGAAGGACAGGATCATAACAATCGCAGATCTCCTAAAGACGTATAAGGTGCAAATATCCATAGAACGTGATGGTAAAGAGATTTGCGTAAAAGGTACAGCTAAGGGGTTGGACCTATGCAAACAACAGTTACAACTTCTGAAACAGAAAATCGTATATCACGTGGAGCCACTGATAGATCAGAACAAAGTGAAGTTCCTAACCTCTGAAAACTTTACCAGGGATTTAGACACACTAGGAATAAGCAATAATTGTGTTCTGGGTAAAGACGAGGAAACGGACGATATTCAGGTGAGTGAATATTCAAACATTTAGAAACGTACTTAATGACATTGGTTTAATGGATATTTGTTAAATATGTATTTAATTTGTCCAAATGTTTGCTTAAATAGCAGGACACCCGCTGAAAATGTTAAAGTTCAATCTCTTGGACTGGCATGTATTACAGAACAATAATAGAATGCGTAAAGTTTTCTCGCTTAAATTAGTGCACCCCTAATATAAACCTGTAGTTTACAAACAGATGTGCGAAAACCGAAATACTTTTTCAGTTATCTAAGACTGCAAAAATATGCTTTTCCACATGAAGATTTTCTGAAAACTAATTTGCTTTTAAAGCCGAACACTGACAGAACCATTTCTACTTATATTCTGTGCGAATTAATTGTGTATCAGATTTCGCTTAATGAAGCAATTAGGTTTTATTTAAAAGTCCTTGCCATGTATTCAGATAACATTTATCCTTAAAGCACAGAACGGAAATTTTGAATATCGAGTCAGTGTTCACAGTTAGCCCTTGCCTGTGAATTTAGGAATAAATATCGAGTCCAGGCTTGTTTCGAAAGAAATGGACATTAACATTGAGCGGATAACTCCTTGAAACTTTCCAAATTATACTATTAGAATTAATGAACATTTATAAAATATTTTTGATTTAATTGGTTTATTTGTTAATTCCAAATTATACAATTTTAATTAATGAACATTAAGATAATATTTTTGCTTAAGTTGTTTCGTTTTGTTATTTCTAAATTATACAAATAATGTTAAGAAACATTTAATTTATACTAATGGTTTAATTGGCTTTAATTGTTATTGTGGCGCAATATTTAGAACTGAAATGCGTAAAATAGAAGCAGACAGTCGTCGTATAATTTGTGTGTGTCTTAACACTCAGTTATTCTTTTCGTAAAATAGTGTGTGTCTTAACACTCAGTTATTCTTTTCGTAAAATAGTGTGTGGCTTAACACTCAGTTATTTGTCTTGTAAAATAGTGTGTGTCTTAACACTCAGTTATTTGTCTTGTAAAATAGTGTGTGTCTTAACACTCAGTTATTCTTTTCGTAAAATAGTGTGTGTCTTAACACTCAGTTATTTGTCTTGTAAAATAGTGTGTTTCTTAACACTCAGTTATTCTTTTCGTAAAATAGTGTGTGGCTTAACACTCAGTTATTTGTCTTGTAAAATAGTGTGTGGCTTAACACTCAGTTATTCTTTTCGTAAAATAGTGTGTGGCTTAACACTCAGTTATTCTTTTCGTAAAATAGTGTGTGGCTTAACGCTCAGTTATTTGTCTTATTAAATAGTGTGTGGCTTAACACTCAGTTATTCTTTTCGTAAAATAGGGTGTGGCTTAACACTCAGTTATTTGTCTTGTAAAATAGTGTGTGGCTTAACACTCAGTTATTCTTTTCGTAAAATAGTGTGTGGCTTAACACTCAGTTATTTGTCTTGTAAAATAGTGTGTGGCTTAACACTCAGTTATTCTTTTCGTAAAATAGTGTGTGGCTTAACACTCAGTTATTCCTTTCGTAAAATAGTGTGTGGCTTAACGCTCAGTTATTTGTCTTATTAAATAGTGTGTGGCTTAACACTCAGTTATTCTTTTCGTAAAATAGTGTGTGGCTTAACACTCAGTTATTTGTCTTGTAAAATAGTGTGTGGCTTAACACTCAGTTATTCTTTTCGTAAAATAGTGTGTGGCTTAACACTCAGTTATTCCTTTCGTAAAATAGTGTGTGGCTTAACGCTCAGTTATTTGTCTTATTAAATAGTGTGTGGCTTAACACTCAGTTATTCTTTTCGTAAAATAGTGTGTGGCTTAACACTCAGTTATTTGTCTTGTAAAATAGTGTGTGGCTTAACACTCAGTTATTCTTTTCGTAAAATAATGTGTGGCTTAACACTCTGTTTTTCATCTCGTAAATTAATGTTTGGCTTAACAGTCGTATTTCTTCTCCTAGAATAGTTTTATTGATTTAGCAATTAATTTCACTCGATTGTAGATTTTCAAACATTGCTTTTCCAATCTCCTTTCAGAATAGGAACAGATCATAATATTTATTACTCTTACAGACAGCGGTATACAGATCATGATATTTATTACTCTTACAGACAGTGGTATACAGATCATGATATTTATTACTCTTACAGGCAGTGTTATCCAGATCTGAAGTGTCCTATGCAACACAGGCTGCTGGAGACACTCGATTATGTGATAGTGTCGTCGACACCATGAATGGTTTGTGTTTTGTAAGAGTAAATGTAGATGTGATAAACAAATGATATATTTCACCCAATTTGTGACACATAACAACATGATATGATCAGTCAAAACACACTCAAGCAAAATTGAACGTTCCTATGACAAAGGCAATTTATTGCAACCCAACAAGCAACCCACATAGACAACCCACACATGCAATCCACAAAGACAACCTACACAGACAACCCAACAGACAACCCACACAGACAACCCAACAAACAACCCAACAAACAATCCACACAGACAACCCACACAGACAACCCACACAGACAACCCACCCAGACAACCCACAAAGACAACCTACACAGACAACCCAACAGACAACCCACACAGACAACCCAACAGACAACCAAATGTCTATTCAATTTACTATTATACATCTAACACAATCACACAACGTAATGCTCCGTTCACGTGGGTGCACCGAGAGAAAAATGAATAAATTGTAGGGATTACAAAACAGTTGACAAAGTCATACATTGCTGATAGCAGTCGTATAAGAACTATATGTAATTATCAAAATCACAAATACACATTTAAATGCACATTTATATATCATAAATTGTAGGATAAACAAAACAGTTCTAACAAACAGCACACTGTCTTACAAGAAATACGATTTCACGTACATACGACAGAGTTAGCTAAATCAGTTATTGTGAAATAAATTCAAAAACACAAAGCATAAGATCTGTAATCAACGTCATCAACTTGATTTTGTTCTTAAGTTACATTTATCATATTATCCTAATACATATTCATGTATCGAAATTATTCATTATAATTTCACATTCTATTTTGTGGGCCATATCTTAATGACAAAAATATGCACAATTGACAAAGTCATACATTGCTGATAGCAGTCGTATAAGAACTATATGTAATTATCAAAATCACAAGTACACATTTAAATGCACATGTATATATCATTCATAAATTGCAATTTGATATTGATATTCACTTCAGATAAGTTTGAAATTTCAGATTTCGACTGCCGTCTTAACGCATGCGCACAATAGCAGTTGTCCGGGGCTTCACGAATATAGGAGTCTCATGTTAATCTGCGAATGGTTATGACTTGCTGTCAGTAAATAAGTAGGTAAGGCCCCAGTGCACTGCTTTGACCGTGGACGTTTAATGCTGTTAGGACGGCCCTGGATTAAGATATATATTAACCCATCAAATTGTTATAAAGGGTATCATCTACAGTACAGTGCAAGTTATTACCCTTGTTGGTAGATCTATACCCAAACATTAAACTTTTTGGTACGCGCTTTAACACTATTTCGCTAATTAATTCTTTATTCATTAGAGCTTACTTTATCTCACGACCGTGAGTTTGAATTTAACGTTGCTGGTGTGCGATTGATCATCAAGGAAGGAGACATTTTACACGAAAACGTTGACGCTATTGTGAACGGCTCAAATTGTGATCTAGATCTAAATCGAGGTATGTGTCTGATATCTAGATTGTTTTTAACGGTAACTCTAAATGTTCAAATTGTAAATACTGAAAGTGTATTCGAGTGTGTGTGTGCGTGCGTGCGTACGTGCGTGCGTGTGTAGTGTGCAGTTTTGTGTTATGTATAACTCAATAACCTAACACATGACACCGTTGGAATCTTTGTGTTCAAGCCCTTCGTCTATAGCCTGCTGATATAAAGCTGACTGTTTGTTAGACGTCATGCCTGTTGATATAAAGCTGACTCTTCTTTGTATGTTAGACGTCATGCGTGCTGATATAAAGCTGACTCTTCTTTGTATGTTAGACGTCATGCGTGCTGATATAAAGCTGACTCTTCTTTGTATGTTAGACGTCATGCGTGCTGATATAAAGTTGACTCTTCTTTGTATGTTAGACGTCATGCCTGCTGATATAAAGTTGACTCTTCTTTGTATGTTTGACGTCATGCGTACTGATATAAAGTTGACTCTTCTTTGTATGTTAGACGTTATGCGTATAGTGAACCGCTAATGGATGAGAGATTTGTAGAAGTAAACTTGCATTGAGTTCACCAAAGAAATGTATTGTGTGCACTATGTACTTGACAGAACAAAAGTAGACTTCGTTATGAAGTGTTTTGTACTAAGTGAGATTTTGTATTATTTTCCGGGCATGCGATCGTAGATTCTGACGTAAAACCCTATCAGAAGTGATCATATGATTCTGACGTAAAACTAAATCAGAAGTGATCATTGAATGTAGTATTGTAGTAACTGTTGTTCACTCAAAAATGCCCATTTAACAGGCAAGGTCGAAATTACAGAGATGCAGACTTAAATTGTTTTTAAGACAACAGGTGGGCTTCAACGTTCACAGAACTTTTCACAACTGCCTGCATTTTAAGTCCCTTAAATCCATTGAACACTTGAAGTTCAAGTCCTAATATGTCTACATATAATTTCGTCAGTGACGGACGACTTTAGTTTAAACCGTTAAAGCCTAACACTTTGTTTTAAAAAATTTTGTTTGTTATTTGTAGAATTATCTCGTCTACTTTCTTATATTTTTAATTTGATTACAACAAGTCCTTACATCCCACTTATGTCTGTCGTTAGATATGATAAAATATCTTATTACTTTGTGTTTATTTTTCAAAATTAATTCTAAGAATGAATTATAAATTTCATTCTGCTTCATTACAGGTTATATTTCTAGGGCCCTGAAACGGACCTGTGGGCCTGCACTGGAACAGGAATGCAAACTTAAAGGTAACTATTTAATTTTTCATATTCCTAACATTATCAAACAAAACATAATGTAGACATTGGACTATTTTAATTTACTTTAATGTATTTATGTGTTCAGTGTATGCGGCAGTTTATTCATATGCAAGATATTTGTATGATTATTGTAATTGTGATGCTTACTTCAAAGTTGCCAGTTATTTTTCATTTAAACAGCATCACATAACTCTAACGTACATAAGCAATAACATAGCGTGTTAATCTAAGTATTTGGTTTGTGTAACAGGGTAGAAAACATTTGACCTCATTCGGCATCTGTATGTTAGTAGTTCGTCTGTTTCCTAGTATTCATTCATAATTATTTATTTTACGCTTATATAGATATAATGTTAATCAATACATTCCTTCTATTATTATAATATACCTTATCTTATACTGTATCTTTCTCCTTACCTAGTTTATATTATTTACAAAATATAATGTATCTTGTTTAATCTGACCCTCTGCAAAATGAACCCTGTTGCAGTGGCAGACATGATCCAGAGTGGAATTGCGGTGACAAATTCATACAACCTGAACTGTCGTAAAATTATCCATATTGATTTTTCAAAGTTCAATCACAAAGTAGATGAATGCATTCATGCTGTTTTATGCGAGTCTGAAAAATTGCAACTTCGCACAGTATCAATTCCAGCACTTGGAACAGGTAAGACATTTACACTGACTTTGTAATAAGTAATTGCTAAGAAATGTAATTTTGTAACAAAACCGATTAATTCAGATATACTCATATTGGTGTGAATAAAAATGTTATTGTAATTGTGTTTGAACTATATCTCTATAATAAACATAAAAGCGTATTTAATTAAGTACATGAAAAATACATATATGACTTTATTACGTTCACGTGTGTAATTTATTCCGCGTGCAGCCATGATCATTGCTAAATGGGTCCAAAAGTATGGCCCTTATCAGACAGGTT
This sequence comes from Sinotaia quadrata, assembly GCA_028829895.1. Classification (NCBI taxonomy): domain Eukaryota; kingdom Metazoa; phylum Mollusca; class Gastropoda; order Architaenioglossa; family Viviparidae; genus Sinotaia; species Sinotaia quadrata. Next base: position 28,570,190 of record CM054180.1, on the reverse strand, counting down.
TGCCAAGACTATCAGCACCCATATTTTATAATGTCAGTTTTTTATGAAGCTTTAACTAAGGCTAAGATATTGTTTACGAAACAGAATTGATTATAGTGTCTGGTGTTATAAAATCAACGTGATGTCTTTGAAAGATACACTGACATAAAGAAAAGTAGTCAAGAGGTCCTTTGGATTTCAGTGTTGAAATCCTTAGGGTCATATATTATTTTGATCTTTTATCTCGACACACCGTCTTATTTGCTTTGAATTGTCCGAACTGTGGCCATGTCTAGATACCTGAAGACAAGAGACACTAATCCAAAATACATTAACATTCTATTAGTACTATTTCTACTACTACTATTAATAGAACCCATAATAATAATGGCGACAGCTCTAAATGTGTAAGCGTTAAGGAGCTATAAGTGCTTTATAATAATAAATACTCATGCACTCACGTATACAGAATAAAGGTAAAATATGTTAAAATAGCACATGGCATATGATACCTATTTCTCAGGAAAGGTGGTATATATGACCCTGATATAATATAAAGTATAAAAGTATTAATTATTACTTATAATATTAATTATAATATTAATTATTAAAAACTATAGGTTTAGATTATTAATATTAAAATTACTAACAGTTCCCATTTGAGTGTCTCTTCTGATTATTATATTAATGTCAGATGCAATAACTATGTGGAGAAGGTATTCATCTTAATATAGTGACGAGAAGCGAGTTAACGTTGTCTCTAGAATTGGCGACGTATTATTCTCTCCTCTTAGTTGAAGCGAGTTAACGTTGTCTCTAGAATTGGCGACATATTATTCTCTCCTCTTAGTTGAAGCGAGTTAACGTTGTCTCTAGAATTGGCGACATATTATTCTCTCCTCTTAGTTGAAGTTAATTCATCAAATTTGCAGCTTGCTCCCTGTCACATAATAGCTTCTGTAGCCCACACCCACCCTCCTCTAAAAGTAGACTACATGCAAACCTAGTTCTATAGCTGACCCATATCCCTAGGCTAGACAAGTGAATGAGTTTCAACTCACTAAATTAATCAATGAAAGCACACTCAACCATGCACAAACGAATGTGCCAGAAATCTACCTGGACATCGTTAGTCTAATGCAGGTCGACTGTGGATGCGACACACTTGGCTCCCAGCCTTAATAAGTTATAACCATATCACTAAATCTTATTGCCGGTTATCAATAGCAGGAATCTTCTTTGTATATATTTGTAACAGAAAAATTATGCAAATTAACGATCCTAATTAATTAAATATATTTTTTCAAATTTTTTATATTAATTCTTATTTATGCCAAAATTAGTTTTAAATTTTGTCAGTTAAATTTTGATCAATGAACATTTAACTTTGATGAAATATTTAGAATAGTCTAAAACACAGAGTCCATGCAGGAATAATATCTCTTAATCACTGCAGTTTGTCACGGCTCTCTCTCTCTAACCCAACTCTCTTTAACTCTTTCTCTCTTTAACTCTCTCTTTTTTTCTCTCTTTAACTCTCTCTTTAACTCTCTCTCTTTCTCTCTCTAACTCCCTCTCTCTCTTTGACTCTTTCTCTCTCGAGATCTCTCACATTTTCCTTAAATACTCGTGTTCTAGAAAGTTGTAGAAAAGTCTGGATTTTCGTCAACATCAGCACGGTTAAAGTGTGCACAAAGAGAAAGTTACTAATACAATGTTTTCATGGTTCAGTCTTGGCTTATTCTACCTAGTTAGTCTCGGCACATTCTGACTCTATCACTGAGCATTATTATAAAAGCATAAATATATATTACTATACAATCATACCTCAATGAATAATACTTACACATGCACACAAACGCATACCTACACAAAAGAACATACATATGTGCTTGTTGTCCTTTCATAACATGATGGAACAAATATTGCACTCTGAGACCAATGATACTAAAATAATTTTTAAAGGAATACATTTTGATGGATTACCTCCCTTCCTCCGTGACATATGTTTTGAATATGGAAATTAGGGCCTTCACAATTTAAACAATCGTCGTTTGTGCTATACTTACTTCAAAATGTGCAAACATATTTATGAAAACAGTATCTTTGAAAAGAAGTATTATCATTTAAAGTTTTAAAATATATGTTGTCTTAATACTATTTTCAGGTACTATAGTTCCTATCAGTACATCATTTAAAATGTTCGTTCTTTGTTTAACGGGTGTTCTTATTGATATTAAATAAAGTACATTTGGTTACGAAGTAAATTATTTGGTTTTTGGAAAGTAAAAAATCATTGCAATCATTTGTTTATAGTATATTTAATAGTATTTATGCAAATGGAATTCCAGGTATTTTAAAGCGAACACCAGCCCAGTCAGCCAATGACGTATTCATCGGGCTGACTTGCTTTTGTAGTGGCAGGAAAACGCTTCTTCAGGAACTGCATGTGGTTCTAATTGATTCAGAAACAGTGAAATCTTTCACTGATACTTTCAGGCAGGTGATTGAAACAAATAAAAATCCAAGCTGCGGAATTACACGTGAGTAAACTGTTTTTTTTATAGAAAGTTTACTTCTCTCTCTCTCCATCTTCAGTCGTTGAATACTGAAACCTAGAATAATGTATTATTGAAATCGTTAAATATATGTTAACTTCCTGTTTAAACAAACCAATATCTTTACTGTCTCCATGATTTAGACACTTCCTCCCCCCCCCCATTTTATATAATGCCAAACACAGCGTCACACAAAAAAATTGAAAGTTGTCTAAGATTTTTCAACTGATTTAGAACAATTTTGCAATGCTAAATTTGAAAATGACACCCGTTTTTTTCTTTTAAACAGGTCAGGTTTGTGATCTAATTAGATTTTTAAAAATCCGATCTTATAGTTAAATCGATTACATTTTTGTAACATTATTAGACAATTTTTGTTAATATTTCTCTTCCAAAATAGGTTTTTAAATTAAAAAAATAATTAAATTAAAAAAAATCGTTTTCTAACACAATTCATTTATTAAATGTTACAAAAGTTGATTAGTGTATATTGAATAGTAGACATTGATATCGGTACATACATATATATTCAATATTAGGTCATCATTGTTCAAAATTCAGGGCATGAACTTCCGTCTCTTCGAACTTCTAGAATGCTCAGCAGTAGGAATGTCTCTCTTTAGAGTCCAACAGTAATGAGTCATCATGACTGTATCCCAGCCTCCCTGATACATACCCTGATGAAATCTCTCCCCTTGCTCGTCGCTCATTGATCCCAGATTTTCAGGAAACCGATCCATATGTGAGAATAAGTAATGCATTTTGATGCTCACGCTGCATCCAAGGTTACTGAAAGCAGTCAGCATATTGGCAACAAGCTCTGCATAGTTCCTGGCCTTATTGTTGCCAAGAAAGTTTTTTTCACGACCAGAACAAAAGCCTTCCACGCTTCCAGTTCCACTTCATTCATTGAGTTTTCAAACTCTGGATCTCTGATTAGCTTACGGAGTTGCGGACCATCAAAAATGCCAGCTTTCAACCTCTCAATGGTCAACCCTGGAAAAGCATGGCACAAGTAAGCGAAATAGCCACCATCCTTGTCCAGAGCTTTGGTGAACTGTTTGATTAAGCCAAGCTTAATGTGCAGTGGTGGAAAAAGTATCTTGTCTTTGTCCACCAGAGGGTTGTTTATGAGGTTCTTTATTTTGCAAGGTACCAATTCCTCCCGTACAGACCAGTCCTGCTTCGTGGAATGCTGTGCTACACATGCACAGAAAGTACGGCTACTTGGTGAATCTAGACTGTTGTCCCAACAAAACGTTTACCATCTTCAGGTCAACACAAAGTAACCATCCTTGCTGATCATAACGAATTTTCTCCAGCACGTACTTCACCCCTTCATACTTCAGTGTAGTCGAGTGAGCTAGAGGTACAGAGGCAAACCGATTACCATTGTGTAGCAGAACACATTTCAGTTATCGCTTGCTGCTGTCAATGAACAATCTCCAATCTTCAGGTTTATACTGTGGCACTCCAAGCTTGTGTAGAAGCTGCGCAATATCTGTACAGTACACCAGGTCTTTATCTGTAGAGAAAAAACTGAGATAATCTTGATGTCTGTTGCATGCGAAGGTGATGCGAACACTGTCAGAAAGGACGTTTTTTCTCCTCAATCTGGATGCCAACAGTTCAGCAGATGATTTTGATAAGCTGAGATCATGAACTAGATCATTTATCTCCTTTTGTGAGAAAGAATTGGAACATCATCATCAAGAACCACTAATTCTTCTATTATTATTCTTCAACACTAGAGAAATTTTCTTCACTAATGTCGGTAAGTTCTCCAGGGAATTTCATCACAGTGAGCTACTGGAAGACATGCTGATTCAAGATCGGGATACTTAAGGCTGCTCTGGTTTTTTCTGTTAATCCCAGTCACATCAATAGTGCACAAGTAGAAATCAGTGACATGGTTTGTCGGTACCATCCAAACCATAGGAATTCCAAACTTCAGACAACTCTTCTTACCCTTGGTCCAACGACGAAGATTCTCGGTGAATGTCTTGCATACCAAGTTTTATACCAAAATAAGCATGGTATGCACTCTTTATAAAACCTGTTGCTGTATTCCCGTTAGGAACAATGGTGTATTCGCCGCAGAAGTAGCAAAATACATCGGGTTTATTTTTGCAATGTCTTCTGCCGATTCCATTTCATTACCTAATGAAGAAAAATATCATTTATATTAATTATTCAAAGATTAGCTAATGTAACCTCTTCATAATTATGTAAAACAAATTATAATTTGTTTATTTAAAGAAATGAGAAAGAAATTTACATCATATAAATAGAAAATACCCTTACATGTAAAAAAAAAAAAGGAAAAAAAATAATGTCGCAATAGATCAAAACGTTGATAAAAAATAGCTTAAAAATCCGTCAAAAAATCTTAGATGGCAAATTTGTTGTTGCCCAGTGTTATATTCTTTCCGCCTGGATAGAAATTAACGTTTAATGAGGAATACTTGTTTTAAAGGTAAAGAAGCGAAACTATACATCTATGCTCTTAGTCAGACATCTGTACCGCGAGTACTTCAAGAGTTTGATAAACTAGTGGCAGACAATTATACCAAGGACCAGATCAAGGAGCAAGCTGTATGTTTCATGTCTACTTCACAGGTATGTTGTTAACAGATTCGTATCAAAGATTAAATACAACGCACTAACTAATTTCTTTTAAATGTATTTTTATGACCTTTTTTAATCCAATATTGATGACACGTTAGACGAAATATTCGCCGTTCTTAACTAATGTAATTACATTATATTATGAATATTTTTTATTTCTTATGTTAAAATGTTGGACACATTCTTTAAATACAAACTATACTGTCTATAATATAATGAAACATAAATACTGAATTTATTTATTTATTATAATCCTGGAATTCCGATTAAAGTTGAGAACATTATTGGGTGCGCTCTATTAATTATGTTTGGAGCCATCAAGTTGAAAATGAAGCAGAATGAATGAGGAAGGACAGTTGTTGTGAAACCAGAATATTACAGGATACATAGAACTACATAACGTATGCCGTATTCGAAACATTGAATAGTTGGAAACAGAATTATTATAGACGTTGTCGCCAGCTTTTCTTGTAGCCATTTGAATATCATTTGGCTTTTCCTTTATTGACTATGTAAATTGTTTTATAAAAGATGATATAAAAGTAATCAGTTCTCTTTTAACAGATTTATTAAATTCCTAATTCATTTCAATAAAATCTGAAAAACAAGAATGGGAATTAGGAAGTTTAAACTTCGTCATAAGAAAAGAAAACTTAGACATGTATAAAGCTCTTTCCACGTTATTTTCTCAGGTACAAAAGATCGGCAAGTCGGAAAACAACATGATGTTGTGGTGGACATATATAAAGATGTTTCCATGTTATTTTATCAGGTACAAAAGATCGTCAAGGTCGGAAAACAGCATAATGTTGTAGTGAACATCAACCAAGTTCTGGGAACTATTGACTTAGAAGGAACTCGATTAAATGTTTCGGACGCGTTTAAAAAAATCACCAAAGTTGTGATGAAAGCGGCAGCTGAACAAGGAAAGAAAGATGCAGCTACAAAACTCGAAAATGTTGTCAAATGGTGTTTTCTTGAGGTATATATCACATTGTAAAAAATATTAATGTGTTTGTGTGTGTGTTCTTATATTCACGTTTTAATAATAATACCTAGAATGTGTGTATCATCATTAATATTTTTGCTGCAACTTTACTGGAGCTGTAATTATTATTATTTATGTTTTGTGTTAAGACATTATATGATATAGATTCTCGCACAATATAATTAGGGCAATGTTTACTGGCAAAGGAAATATGTGTGTAGGAGTATGTACAAATAACGTACTTCACTAACAATCTTAATTTTTCAACATATTCACATTTAAAGCTTGAATGATATTATCAAAATATATTCTTATTTTTAAAAAAACTAGCTCTAGAGTCTTTTTCCCTATATCGTCATAGTTCCTATCTATGAAACATATTTCCAATATAAATTACTGTACAATGATAAAGATATAATGATTAAAATTATGTTTTATTTAAATTAAATTTATTTAAACGGACAATACGATCAGCTATCAGCGCAGATTTTAAAATGTATTAGTATCTTGTATCTATAATAACTTGGTAGAACAGCTTTCCTGTGAACTCCAGTACTGAAGAGGAAGAAATCACCGAATTAACCAGTGAACAAATTAGCATTTAGTTTTCAGTAATAATCTAATGCATCCATGATATGTTATTGGCAATCCAGTTAATCGAAACGTAGAAAAAACCCACTCATATTTACAATTATCCACTGTAGGATTATTTATGTTACCATAGTAACATTTAAAGCTTGTATGAAATGTATAAACATGAAACAGCATTTTGGCGTAACGTTAATAAATGACAACACGTTTTGGCATAACACTCTTTTGCATTTCATAAACCTTTTGACATATTAAGGGAGACATTGATTTTAAAGAATTTTTTCTTACCTGAAACTTTTACTGTAACATTTTTGTTAGCTGGTACACCGTGTTTTAAAACACTGAATATTCTTTATTATTAACTTTGTTGCAGGTAGAGTGATTCGGTTACTGTTTGTTAGCATTTCATTGGCAGTATTAAATGTACGTTTATTGTCTACGTAAATTTTTCCATGCTTGTCATTAAATTGTTTTCTCTGTCAGTAAACTGTATTATGCCTGGCAGTAAATGGTTTCATGCTATCTCTCCATGTCACAGGTATTCTAACGTTTCTCGTCCTTTAAAGACTGACTGTACAAAGCATACATTCTGGCAGGGATACATATTTGTCGGGACGGATTGATTAATTATTTAATTGATTAATTGACTAATTGATTAAAAACAATCACTGTGTTCTTTCCGAAATATTTATATATTTTATTTATGTATTATTTCCAATCTGAATACCTGGAATCAGTTAAGAGATATGGTGCTTATCTTCCAGGTCACAGCAACTGGAACTGTTCGCAAATACTACGGTCTGCTGCAGAATCATGATATAGAAGCTGCTTTTCAGGCAAGCAAGAAATCTGTAGAGTTCTATGATGCGAGAGGAATTTTGACAGTCATAGACTTTGAATCAATGACGGGATACCCCAAGGATAACAATACTTACACTGTCGGCGTCATACGAACCGACGCTATTCAGGGTATCTTTTATTTATGTTATATAAATAACTCGTATCGTTAAAGAAAATACACAACTAACATTGTTAGCGAAGAGTGTACAACTCATGTAGTACGTTTTTATTACTAAGTTTTGTAATGAAATTCTGTTATATTCATTCTCTATAATAAATCAATTAAATAATCAGCGATGTTTTTTGAAATACGCCAGGAAAGAGGTCAGCGGACTGAGTAAATAAAACAAATTGTATCGTATGGAGCTGAAAACTGTACTATTCAAGATGTTAAATGTGTATTTACTTATTTCTTTAAAATTATTTGCCTTAGAAAATGTTATCATTACCTCTCTATGTTGACTATATTAAGCCCCCCCCCCCCCGTAAAAACAACAACGATGTGACAATATTCTTAATGAAAATGCAAAGAGAGTTGTAATAGTGTTAATGACGACAGTCGTTCACATACTGTGAACAAGATGATGCTTACACTGTTGATGATGAATGCTACCTTTATTTTGACAACTTAATCTGGTATGTCACATTAAGTGCTTTCAAGTGTGAATAGATAGTCTTTGATTTGAAATGGTTTGTTGATAAATCCAGTGAAAGAACTGCATCCAAACAAGAAAAATAACGAATTTAAACGAAAGCGGGTTAAGAGGTCAAGTATAATTTGTCTTGACTCTGCTACACTTGTTTTAATCAATGGATAATGGCCGTCACACAATGTTACAAGGAAACAATAATTTAATAACTCATTTCACTGGGTGGTTCTATGGAAGTATACCGAACAAATGGACACAAAGTAACAAGGATATCTGAAATGGGGGCACACAAACGTTACTTAAAAGAAAGACCCTTTAGCAGGTTAAATGCTTATCAAAATGAAACAGAGTGGACAATCAACATTTTAAAGGATCTTCCAAAATAAAAACTGAAAAAAGCCTACCATGAGAATGCTTTATATTGGCTTCCAAATATCATATATTATATATAGATATATAGATATAGATATAGATATAATTACAAGTCAAAATTTTATAGCTACTCTGTATCTACTCACAATATCAGCATTTGGCTAACCCATTCATCTGAAGGAGATTGATGCATGCCTATGTTGATGACAAAATGCAGATTGAGTTTAGAAATAAATCTCCCCAAGTTCGGATTTTCGTTTCCTACAAATTATTATTTTCGATCGTTCAGTTTCAGTCATCAGATACAGTGTCACTGGTCAGTCATGGCGAATGCTTCAGTAGACTCTCTACTATCAGTCATCGTCACCCATTCATTGTGAATCAGTTGATTAATCCTTAGCTACTCTGCCTTGGAGTGACAGGTGTACCCTGGTTAGAAAGATATCAGTATATCGTCCCCTGAGTAACATATGGTTAGTTCTTATCAGAGATGGTCATTCTTGTGAGTTGTTTTTTGCTCACATTAAGGACAATACAAATGCACATTAGTATTGCTCTGACTGTGCAGAGTGAACTTACTACTGTATAAACAAGTTAGACAATAAAATACTTACAAAAAGAAAAGATACGCTAAGACAATTAATTGTCACGTTAACTAACAAATCTATTATGCACTCATCCTTGCATCCATTCTTTCAGCATATATATACATAGACAGACAGATATATATATATATATATATATATATATATATATATATATATATAGAGAGAGAGAGAGAGAGAGAGAGAGAGAGAGAGAGAGAGAGAGAGAGAGGTAGATAGGTAGGTAGGTAGATAGATAGATAGATAGATAGATATATAGCTAGATAGATCTACTGAGTTGTAGCTTAAACCTGAGGATCACTGGCCAGTTTCAAGAATTAACTGAATCTATACAAGTCTTCTATCTCAACTCTAAAGAAGACACTGATACACAAATTGGTTTAATCAGATTAAGAATATTGTCTTATCTGTTCCTTCAAGCCAATTGTGCTCAATCAGCGAGTTTAATCTAGTGTTGTTTGAAACCAAACGAGTGACAAATCATGTCCAGTATTTGGAAGGGAATTCTCAAACAAGAAACGTTTGTTTAAAAATAAGTAAATGCACAATAAATAATTATGAAAATATTGATAAAGCTCAAATATACAAAAATAATTATATGAAATAGATTTAAGAAATAATAAACTCAAAACAATGTCACACATTGTACCTTCTACTAAATATCATATCTTCTTAATTGCTGATCGAACACGTACCCATCAGCATACTTTAGGGCCATTGTCACTTTAATTTTGAATGCAGTTGTAAACGTGATAAATAGATTTTATTGTGTTATCATCAATAATGTGAGTAAAGTTTATACAATAATTTTGATCCAGTAGTAAAAATGTAACGTGATAAATATATTTTAATGTGTTATCATCAATAATGTCAATAAAGCTTATAAAATAATTTTGATGGCATAGTAAAAGTGGTAAATACATTTTACTAAGTTATCATCAGTTATTTCAATACAGTTTATAAAATAATTTTGAACAACAAAATCAAGAATATTTTTAACAGAATATAATCTCCATCAGCAAATGTTTTGTATTGTCAGTATCAAAACACTCTGATGACCGCTTAAATTTCATTCCTAACTTCATTTCCATATGTTATATCTGAATATGATGAAACCATGTTAAAGGATGCCTAACATTTTAAATGACATTTGTTTGTTTTATTCTATTTATATCATACCAACAAAACCTAAGATAAAGTACACATTTTCTGTCTGTATCAGCTTCTGACTCAAGTGCCCTGCCACCACACTGGGCTATTCAAGGTCAGCATGAGCCAATGAAACGAGTTTTACTACAACCGAACGACTCGGAGTACATAACAGTAGTAACGAATCTGCAAAAGACGCTTAAACGACAGATTCATAATATTCGCGTGAGTAATACTTCCACTTACAGTTAACTTTCAACAAATGTTTGTATCTCCATTTCTTTTAGTCGTATACATATACAGTATACAAGCTTTATAAATGTTATGCTTTTCTCACAGGTGGAACGGCTTCAGAATCCCCTTCTCTACCGGCAGTACCAGGCAAAAAAAGCGCACATGGAGAAACAAAATCCTGGCATTCCGAATGAGAGGACACTCTGGCATGGAACTGCTGTGTCTGCAATTGAGAACATTAACCTCAATGGTTTTAATCGGAGTTATTGTGGCAAAAATGGTATGTTTGCACTTCGAATCAAATAATCAACTTCATTTGATATTTTGTCTTTCTCATTATTGTGTTAATTATGCATTTACTTTAAAACTTGAAACACCTTATCGATTTACTATCTTGTCTCTGGTGATCGTTATTAGACCTTACAACATCTGAATGAATTGAAAACACATGTGAGTATGCATTTTTATTTAAATCGATACTCTCGTTTTGTTTGTTTCAAGATAAATAGACCTCATACATCATGTATTCATATTTACAAAACAATGTTCACACACACAAAAAAAGAAAACGTTCATTTAGTTGACGTGCGTAGCAATAATTCCTTTAAGAAATTCGTAACAATTTTAATGCATTCCATGTTACAACATATTTTAATTATCTATAGTCACATCCCCACTTCGATCATCAAAGTTATTTTTCATGACCTCAGTCAAGGACATTCAAGAAACTTTCATCAGTTACCTACTAAAGTTTTAATCGATTACATTTTAACTTCCATAATCTGTCGCATTTTAGTATTGCTATTAAATTTTAAATTGTTATTTATTTCTTAATATTTTATTATTTTCAACACTTGAAAAAAACTGGGAAACATTCACCATATTAAATATATGATGCGTTAAACAATTTTATTTGAAGAACATTCAAGCATATGTACAAATTATGTCCGCGAAGTGGTGTTTTCAAATGCACAAATACACACACACATGTATAGTTCTTTTCTTATAAACATATGAGTAGAAGTTTACTTTTGATATGACAAGTACTTTAATTATACTTGCAATGCTTTGCTTTTACCAGCGATTTCATATGGACAAGGAGTTTACTTTGCTGTAAACTCTAGCTACTCGGAAAATCCGATCTACTCTCCCCCTGACCTATTCGGAAATCGGTACATGTACCAGTGCAAGGTGCTTGTCGGCTACTCAATAGTTGGATACAGCAATCTTAGATTTTTACCTCCAAGACATGGAGCTGTACTGATTGACTCTGCTACTGATAACATGTCCAACCCATCGTTGTTTGTAATTTTTAATGACACTCAGGCCTATCCTGAATATCTTATCACGTTTAATTAAATCGTTGTTTGTAATTTTTAATGGCACTCAGGCCTATCCTGAATATCTTATCACGTTTAATTAAATCTTTGTTTGTAATTTTTAATGGCACTCAGGCCTATCCTGAATATCTTATCACGTTTAATTAAATCGTTGTTTGTAATTTTTTAATGGCACTCAGGCCTATCCTGAATATCTTATCACGTTTAATTAAATCGTTGTTTGTAATTTTTTAATGGCACTCAGGCCTATCCTGAATATCTTATCACGTTTAATTAAATCGTTGTTTGTAATTTTTTAATGGCACTCAGGCCTATCCTGAATATCTTATCACGTTTAATTAAATCGTTGTTTGTAATTTTTTAATGGCACTCAGGCCTATCCTGAATATCTTATCACGTTTAATTAAATCGTTGTTTGTAATTTTTTAATGGCACTCAGGCCTATCCTGAATATCTTATCACGTTTAATTAAATCGTTGTTTGTAATTTTTAATGGCACTCAGGCCTATCCTGAATATCTTATCACGTTCAAGCAAATCGTTGTTTCATAGTTACTACTGTTTCTCTAGTTTACATTTCTCTACTGCATGCTGTTATGTTTTGATTTTTGCAAGGATTTAAAACTAACTAGCTAAAACACGGACTATATCTTTATACATAATGATGTTTTTTAATATTTTCTTAGAGAGAAAATCTGAATGACACTGAATATGCACTGTTTGAAGATATAAAGTACATTATAGTCTATTTGTCTATCTATATATCTATCCGTCAATCTCTCTCTCTCTCTCTGTTTGTATGTCTGTATGTCTACTATCTATCTATCTATCTATCTATCTATCTATCTATCTATCTATCTATCTATCTATCTATCTATCTATCTATCTATCTATCTATCTATCTATCTATCTATCTGTCTGTCTTTATACTTATCTATCTATCCTTCCATCCATCCCTCCGTCTGTCCGTACGCATACATATTTATGCATGAAATCTTTATGATTTCCTTCAATCAATATTTCTCTTTATTTATACATTTTATTGTTCTCTTCATCTTCTAAATCGCTCTCTCCTCCCCTTTTTGTTTTATTCTCTAAATTTGTCAAAAATAAACAGTTTACAATAAAACATAAGGTAACAAAAATACCTATATTTTAGAAATCATTACCTATGCAAGAATTCACTTTGGCATTTCAAGTATAATTATTTTGTAACTAAATAAATACATGTAACTTCTATTAAATCTGGGAAAATAGTAAATCTATTACAATTAGTAATAGTTCAGAACTAAATGAACTAATAAAGTGCTAATCAGTTCAAAGTAAAAACAATTGTTCTTTTTATTAATATTCTCCGTATTTTCTTAGCAATATGTATTGTGCCATTTGCATATTCTTGCATCAAGTAATTGTGATAAGTTTTATTTATATCGATGTGAAATAAATGTTGTTTTTTTACAATATCTGAAATTGTGTACTTTAAACTTGACTATAAATTCCACTCATATAACATAGTCACTTTAATAATTCACAAAATACAAATTTTATATTTTAATATTTATTCCTTTGTTTAACTTGTATATTATGTTACTTTAAATTACAAATACTGGTTTATGCAGACTGCACATATCCCACATTATATTATACAGTTATAAGTGTACATGTGCTATATTATATTATATTATATTATATTATATTATATTATATTATATTATATTATATTATATTATATTATATTATATTATATTATATTATATTATATATTATATTATATTATATTATATTATATTATATTATATTATATTATATTATATTATATTATATTATATTATATTATATTATATTATATTATATTATTGTATATTTTATATTATTGTATATTATATAATAGTATCATTTAGTATTCATTTCATTGAAGTGGTTATATAGTGAGCTGTTTTGAAATATTATATTTTTTTAAATTGGATTGAATTGTAAATGTTTCCCAATTTAAGCATATTCATATTTCACTTTATTTATTCTGCTATAGTATTATATTGTTATAAAATAAACTGACAATGCTGTTTGCACTAATGTACATGGTATGATATACTTTATACAACTAATTAATATAAATATGTGACACCTATGATCACCCTTCACAATTACCATTTACCACACAAACACTACTTGAACCTACCTTACGACCCATTTTCAGTTTTTGAACTTATAAAGACCGATATGACAATAAAACAAAAACAACAATAAAAACACCTTCTCCACACATATTTTCTTATTTATTTAAACATTTACACATTGCAATGGTCACTACTAAACCCAAACTCACAAACACAGCTACACCACACTTCTACCATAAAACACCCCACCCAGCCCTCATGTACATATTAAAGACGACTCACAACAGTCGCAATCCAGAGCAGTCGAAGAAAACAACAACCAATCGCTAACAACACTACCCTCCTTAAATACCAGGGAAAGGAGGAAGAATACACAGGAACCCTTCAAAAACTGAGAACATCCAAGTAGATTAAAAGCTTTCACGCAATTCCTGTGGCGAAAAGAAGTTAACGGAAAAGGAAAAGAAAGAAGGAACCCTTCACTTGTTATGATTGTGATTTATTAATTAATATCACATCACTAATTATAAATTATAATTAATTTATAGCTATTAATTCACATCAGACCAACATGCCTCTCACTTGGCGGATTATAATTGTTTAATAAAATTCTACTCTTTACACAATAATAAGTTAGACCTTTTATTGTCACAATATTTTCTGTAGGTGGAAACTTCTTACTAATGGAGTAATAAAAATCCGTCTTTGATTTTTATTTAACGAACCCAACCCACCCACTATTACTCCAACAACCGTTTAAATATTTGTGCGAGAATTTAATAAATTATCAATAAATTCATTACATACACAATCAAATATACAACATATAATCAAAAGAGTGTTGATATTTACATCATTTTACAATAATGTATGATTTACGCTTTTAATCGTTCAGTTTATCTTCAATCAAATTAACATATATATGATGGCAACTGTTGCGAGCAAGTGTTCGGAATCATGCAGTTTGCAACAAAATTAACTTTCTCTTTTGTTACGTGATGATCCAACGTATCCTTTCTAGGCACGTTACACAACTGTTCCAGAATCTTCACAAAGCACACTGTGAGGAAGCGACCAAACTTCACATGCACTATCAAGGCACATCAAGCAGAGAGTCCTGGAATCTTCATGTACACCTCTCAGCGCACCAGGAGAAATTTTCTCGAGACCAAACTCAAGTCTCAATTTTTGCTGTATTGGCTCTCGAATAAAATTCACAGGAATCAGCTTTCAGCAGCACTGATATGTTCTATGACAACGCTGGATACACACACCAACATGATCTGGTAGAGTACAATAGTCACTGTATTCTGAAACGGGTACAAAACTATGAAATATAAGAAAATCACACTCCTTTCTGTAAAAGTTAAATTAAAGCAGCACTATACTCCTATCTCTATCAAACACATTTTCAACTTACAAATCCTACAAAGTTATTCATTATCCCGATACACGTGCAGCATAAGAATTATAGTATCGATCAAAATTTACAAGTATAATGTTTAACATAGTTAAATTAGTGAACATATAAGTAATAATTCCATTTCATAAGCATTCTCTAATTCGAGTTATAAATCACTAGCAAATATGTAGGAAAAACTTCAAAGTCTATTCTTTTTCTATCAGTTAGTGAACTTACCATAAGCTAACAGTCGCCTTTATGACTGGACTCGAGTTATGTTAAAATCAAAGTAATCATAATATAGGACTGTCTTCAACAAAATAACTTTTGGTCCATCTCCATTGGATGGAGTTGTTAGAACAAGTGTGAGATTATTAAAAAATCTACCCATCCACTTGGAACTGATTTGAATTACATCAGCACGTTGTGGCTGGCCACACATGTTAGAAAGATGAAGGATAGATAATATAGAATAGAAGATTGATAGTTGAGAATCTAGCTCAGAATCCCCTGATATTTACAGTCAGGTATATTAATTAAATACAGGCCACATACTACAACACATAACATTTAAGCAAGCCACACCAACACAAGATGTCTAAGTATCAGTATCAGTAATAATACATATATAAAAGAAAAAAAATAAGACAGGACTATGGTTATATATCGTGAATAGATTTATGGTTATAATTACAGTCTATCACATGTCCGGTCTAGGTTTAACGACTCTGTCCTATTTTAGATTCCAGTTATCAATATTGGTTTATTGAATAATTTCCAACAATAGTGACAGCCGGAATGCCAAACTATTCAAGCAATTATTCACGACACCTCGCTAGATAAATCAGTTGACATGCCTTAGCTAACAATGTTATCTCCCTTTTATTTATAATTATTTATCCCTTTATTACTGCTCGGCTCCCACTTAGCTAATCTCCAGTCACCTACAAATAATTATGTAACAACAGGTAAGATAACAATAAATTTAATAACAATTCAATTAATAAAAAGAATGAATAATTATGAATCACGATTAACAGAGTATATATCACACTGCCCGAATAGTTTATACACGCTGTTTATCAGTTCTGTACTTCAATGGAATACATTGACTTAGCTTTAATGTTTATGAAGTAATTGGATACATTGTCATCGATTGTTCGGTGCGATTCTGACCTCATACAGTGAATATCTTCTAGCTGGTCCTCTCACTATCAGTTTACAGCACCTGACATAGACTCCGGACAATGCCTCCAGTATTGAAGATGTCGGGGTGGAGTTCCTCTGGTTCTTAGCCTTCCAAGACTCTGGCTCCCAGCTCCAAACCTCAGTCCCAAGATCAAGACTGGCTGTAAGGAATATTATTACACTACAGTATTATGTTGCAATAAAAAATTATATGGGCTTTGTGGTGACAGCGATACACTACTCTTTACAAATTCCACTAGTATTTCTTTAGCTAATTCCTAGTTTCAAATCAATGAAATCTTTAAATGAATAGCGATTTATTTACAATATATATTTTTCCATTTTAATATAATCATAATTATAATACAATTTAGCTCGTGGTTCACGCAACGCGTGTTAACTATGTTAACTATCATTAGCACTTTCCTGTGATAGCAATTAACAGTGGGAATATGGCTACATACATATGGTTACTTTACTTGATCATTTTATAAATGTAACAATTGCTAATGCCACTTAGCTTCTGCGAGAAAAAAATATAACTATCAGTTAACAATCATTTAGCAATCACATACATATTTTACACACTATTTATAATATCAAAAATACAACAAATTTTATGAATGAGAAATACTCTATCTAGAGAAACCAGTTATATTTACCACTATGTGTAGTTATACATGGTCAAAATGGTGGACACAATCTCTTTCTACCCTTTGACAATGGGCACTGTATACGAATGTCTACTTGTCTGACGAATTAGATTCATTCAAGTGTATATTCTGGTTATCGACCTTTTCTTCACCTCTGGCTTGCTCTACCTTTCTCTAACACGTAAACAAGTTTGTTGCATCAGCTAAGCCTAACTACTTAACGGAAGTCTCCTCATAAATTATGTAGACAGTAGAAACAGTTAAGAAAATGAACCATTAAGAATTATGAAAAATATGTTCTATAATTCTGCATAATTTGCTTAATATAATCTGACACCCTCCCAAAACAAGCATCTTATTTCTATAATAAATGCACAGCTACAAATTATGCAGGCATCAGTTACAAACAATAGTTCATGATTTGCACAAGGATATTGTTATCCTTGTGCAAATCATGAACTATTCTACGCAACAATTCTTCGACACTAATGACCCATTCCTTATCTAGTCATAGCTCACTCATTATAAGATAAGTAATCTTTGAAACAGAGACATCTATTATCTACAAATGATAGTCTCTACAATGAAATATAATTTTGAATTATTCACATTTATCAAAGTGAGTCAACTACAGCTACGAAAGATAATTTGAAAAAAAAAACCCATTAGGTGGGCAGCAGTTATGTCCCCTTCATACATAGAATTACAGGTCTCATGTGTCCCCCTGTCAACGTGTACATAGACATATGCTTCTCTCAGTATGTTTTCGCATTGACTTAGATTTGATTATTTGCTCCCCGAATCTAGCTTTTCTTAACATTCAGTGCGCATCTCCATGTACTAACTAATCCGTCTTACTATCCCAGAATATTATGAAAGATTATCACTCACACCCATACATTTGTCAATGCAACTATTTTGAGGGTTCAAATCTAACAAGATTTCCTTCTTTCCCACAACTCTGTCATTTGACAATGTACTTCTATTCTCACAAACTGTTAGGTCTTTAAAAGCCAATTTTCTTTTCCCCTGAGAGGCACCAAGCCTATTGGCAAACTTGTATCAAATTTCACCACGTCATTTTGACACGTATCAGTGTGTTTCAGTTTCACCCTAACTGTTACACTTTCCACATTCATATGGTGTTTCATTGAAGTTAAAACGTCATCTTCCTCGTTTTAAAGAAATAACCGGTTTCCATCCCTTCTAACTTATCTTGCATGATTTGCACTGATCTGGTTCGTCTTGAACACCATATCACACCTTTCTCACTTGGTTTTAAATCTGGCGGTTTAATTCTCCTAATTCCTCCACATGCAGACTTCAAATACATGTCTTTCTTTGTCTTAACCCATTCATATCTAGGGTTCTGACTTCTACTGTGTCTGTCAGTTTGTATTTCTCCATGACAATGTAAGTCTGTTTCCCCTCTGACATTAGAACTGTCTAGCTCTCTGCGTGTATATTCTCTAGTCACTCTATGATCAACATTACTTTCAGTCATCACTAATAAATCAGATTCATGTGGCTGTATCAACAAGGTTTTATCGATATCAAACTATAGAGTTGTCACCAAGAGTTATCGAATGTCCCCTTTGGACCATACAGCTCACTAAACCAACCCTGTCTGTGTTACTTGGTTCAGTTAATTCTTATCTCTATCAAGTTACCAAAGTATATGGTAGGAGTCCATTATATTCCTTTCACTAACATGCAGTACGTGTCCTCTGTCACTATCACACTGTTTTCCTTACCATAATACTCTGCGTCAGCTGTCAGTAACAGGTCTGACATGTCACTTATCTTTGCAGTTATTAGAATAGGTTATTATAAACTTCACAGAACCTGTATTAAGTACAGTCTTTTCACTGGCCTTTTCACGGTGTCAAAATGTTCATGCTCAGCTCGGCACACTCTTGCCTTCAGTTTCTTGAGCAGAACAGAGTCACAATGATTGTGTTATCTTCACTGGACTGATGTAGTTAGCATTCTTGCTTTGGTACATCAATAGTAGGGGTGTAGCATTCTCCCTTATGCTTACACACTCTGCAACACATTTGCAAGATTCCTGCGTTTTCTCGGTCACTCAAGACATGATTAGTGAACAAACGAAGGGTAGATAAGAACTTGAAAGTTGAACTTGAGGCTCCACTTGAGAATCACAGCTCGGGGTTGAACTCACACTGATACTCAACCCCAACCAAAAGAAGAAATGTAAAGGCTTTCTATGACTTTGATCAGGTTGGTATTGATGTTGTACAGCTTCATGGTGGAACAAAGTTGTATTTGGATATTTTGCAGGCCACACCCCGTCGAACGCGTTCTTAAAATCTACAAAGACATGAGAAAGGTTTTGTTAGTGCTGAAGGTACTCCCTACATAAAGCAATATCAGATTACAAATTTATTCAGATGGTCTATATGTGGAAATTTGTGGCTGTTGATTGGTATGTTTTTCATCACATTTCTAACTCTCGATGAGAGTCATGGTGTTAGTCGTGATGTTTTAGATGTATTTATTTGTTCTAACAATAATTAAAGATGACATATCCCTTTTCTACGATCATATTTTCTCCGGATGTTATGTCTACATTCGTTTTCGAGTGCGTCACTGAAAATATGTACTACGTGCTTTAGTTTTAAGTTACAAGAACAAACCCAGTCATGCGTGATGACACCAGTCGAGATAAAGTCCACATCATTTCGCACTTCGTGTAGTGGGCCACCTGTTTGCAATCATTTCGCACTTCGTGTAGTGGGTCACCTGTTTGCAATCATTTCGCACTTCGTGTAGTGGGTCACCTGTTTGCAATCATTTCGCACTTCGTGTAGTGGGCCACCTGTTTGCAATCATTTCGCACTTCGTGTAGTGGGCCACCTGTTTGCAATCATTTCGCACTTCGTGTAGTGGGCCACCTGTTTGCAATCATTTCGCACTTCGTGTAGTGGGTCACCTGTTTGCAATCATTTCGCACTTCGTGTAGTGGGTCACCTGTTTGCAATCATTTCGCACTTCGTGTAGTGGGCCACCTGTTTGCAATCATTTCGCACTTCGTGTAGTGGGCCACCTGTTTGCAATCATTTCGCACTTCGTGTAGTGGGCCACCTGTTTGCAATCATTTCGCACTTCGTGTAGTGGGCCACCTGTTTGCAATCATTTCGCACTTCGTGTAGTGGGTCACCTGTTTGCAATCATTTCGATGTCACGACTTACACTCTTTTGCTTTCTACAATATCACGTGCGTCCCAGCACCTAGGCATGAACAACGTGTATTTGACAGTATTTATTTTTATAAAATACATTTATTAAAAAGCCTTATATAGGCCTATTTATTTTACTCATTGCCATAGTATATATCTATTTCTTTTCCTAATTCTTATCTACACTGTTACTGTAAATTCAAATTTTCTTCATAGATGATGGTACTGTACTTCTGAAATCACCATTATATATGTGACTTTATTTTACAGTTTGATAAACCAGAACTTTGCATCAAAGATTTCATCGGAACATTGCCGTTAGGATTTCTGCCAGTAGCAGTTGTTGTTTTTTATTTCCTTGGTATTTATGTACACTCGTAAGACACTATAGAGTAGTATAATTTATTTCTCTATTTCATCTAGAAAGGTATGCTTTTCTAATTTCTATTCCGAAAACCCATCCATCCATCCATCCCACCCATCCATCTATATATGTCTATCTATCTATCTATCTTATATGTCTATCTTTCTATCTATATATCTATATATATGTCTGTCTGTCTATCTATCTAACTATCTTTCTTTCTATATGTCTGTCTATCTATCTATCTATCTATCTGTCTGTCTGTCTATCTATCTATCTATCTGTCTGTCTGTCTGTCTGTCTATCTATCTATCTATCTATGTGATTTAGTGCTAAACAGCGTTTAGAACAACCAGGAAAACGATATTTAAGGATTGGTGGTTATTCAACGTTGAAAACAGTCGTAAAAACAAATACTCGCATTGCGATGACACCCACATTGAAGTACCTGACGTGAGTTAACTGGTTGCCTTGATCTATTTTCATTCAAAACCAAAAGTAGGACTTGCTTAATTCCCGGGGAAAGGGTTTATAACTAAAGTTCTTTTGAAATGACCAAGGAAGAAATAACTGCTTTTCGTGTAGATACTTTAAATCTTGGAAAGGTGAGAGACGTGTCTTTTATTTTCTGAATTTCTTATAATTGATCTCAAAACAGTTTTATTTAGTTTTAATCACAGGCTGCTTTGAGATGTTCATTTTATTCTCTCTTAGTGTCTTGTAATTAAGTGCACACGTATTTGTCTCAATAACCACTATAGTGTGAAGTTATATCAAAGTGTACACGTATTTGTCTCAATATCCACTATAGTGTGAAGTTATATCAAAGCAAATACCAACGTTTTTGCTTTTGCTGATACGGTAAGTGTAACTTTGTAATTTGTCTGTCGTATTTCAGATTATTCGCTCAGTATTACTGACGTGAAAAAAGTCGTTATTGTCGAGTTTCATCAAGCAATGGTGTCTCGACCAATTCCTTAAACTTCCACGTTTTTCATTTGCAAATGGAGTTATAGTAGTTATAATATTCATCACAATTGCTGACTCGTGAGTAATTATTTCCTAGAAAGAAATATGATGGATAAAATTACAGTTTGTAAGGCGTGCAAATTAAATAAATAAGTAGCCACATAGTTAAACAAACTAAAAACCACAACGAGCACATACCTGAGTTTTAAGTAAAATTTAATACTATAAACTAAACATAAAATCACCATATGAACAGTTCGTAAAATCATCTTGTGAATAGTTCGCAGTTACTGCTCATTAGTCACGTGAATATATCCGTTAATTTGCTAACGTCAAGTGCGAACGTGTCGCCTTTCTGGTGGGACAACAGAGACAGCAACATTAGAACTTATATGTGTGCACGTGTGTGTATGTGTGTGCGTCCGGTTGTATGAATTGAATCCATTTGGTGTAGAACTATCAACACAGTAGGCAAAAGCAGGAAATAAGGTAACCCGACCGCTGTCGTCCATTTTGTATTGGTAACAGGCTGCCATGATTCAACGTTCGTGTCGGGTTTCATTTGATTAAGGTCAGACATCTTTACAGATTTTTACAACAGAATAAGTCTGTAATGATTAAAGTCGTGTAAATCTCTTATCAAGATACTTTACACCACTTCTTAGATATCTTTACTAAATATTTATTTTTATGAGATGGCTCCAGTAGCCATAAGCTACATTCAAGAAAATATTCTTTTCCAATGCGACTGAAATGTAAGTCTGCATGTTTATTCAGTATTCATTTAAGCGTTCTTACACATCGTCTTAATTTGTAGTGGGGCAATAGTAAACATAGCGTCCATGACAGCACGCCTCTTCGGATCCTTGTGCCAGTAGTGTGGCAATAGTAAACATAGCGTCCATGACAACATGCCTGTACAGATCCTTATACCAGTTGTGGAAGACTGAAAATAGTAACGTTTACTTCACTTAGAAATATCCACAAATCAGTGCAGTGCAAATGGTTCTCTCCTCTGTCAATTCGATCAAGCATACTGAAACAAGGACCATAACCAACCATTTATAATTCTCTGTCCTCAATATCGATTCTCCTGCCTGTAAACATATTGATTACTCTGTTTTAGTATAATGGTGTAGACTAAATGATAGTGTTAACTAACAACATCTCTCTTCATCTTCATTTAAAACTTTGTTCTTTAAGGATTGTATTCCACTGTTAGCATTTCCTAGTCGCTAACTTCAACATTGTACGATCTTTCCATTTTCAGTAGGAAGAAACGAGACCTAATTAAACTGACAATAAGGTTTCATTCCCTAAGCAAGAAAGAGCGATGCGAAAGAAATAAACACTTTTCATTGTTTTCATACTGATGTAGAACAGTGATTAAGCGATTCACAAACGGTTCATGTAAAAGTTGATTTTACCTATAGAGAGAAAGACTGGTCTCGTGCACCTCAATGGCTATTTTTTCCTTAAATCTAAGTAGTTATTTCTTCCTCAGATCTAAATGGCTATTTTCTCCTCACATATAAATGGTTATTTTATTCCTCATATCCAACTGTCTATTTACCTCCTCAGATGTAAATGGTTCGTATGATTTGAGAAGACAGAACAGAACAGAACACTCAAACTGACTGTTACACATTAGGTCTGACAAGCAGTCGTACACGACCTCATGTCGCCAGCACCATGAGCACAAAGGAAGAGCAGAAGTTGTGTCTAGCAACTGAAGGGTTTCCAGCAGAAGTTCAAGCTCTTCAGGTAGCAGAATACATCTACCAAGCATATGGTGTTGCAGTTCGCAAAGTTGCACCTATCTATATTAATGCATGCTTGGGTCAAAAACGCTGGATAGTCTGTTTATATTCGATATTTAAGGATTGGTGGTTATTCAACGTTGAAAACAGTCATGAACATAAATATTTCCCTTGACGCGATGGCATCCACAATGATTTATATGACGTGAGTTGGCTGGTTTCTTTGATCGATATTCATTCAGAACCAAAAGTAGGATTTTAATTTCCGGGAAAATGGTTTGTAGCTGAAAACTCTTTTGAAATTAGTAAGACAGAAAAAACTGCCTTTCGTGTAGATACTTTAAATCTTGGAAAGGTGAGAGACATGTCTTTTTTTCTGTCTGAATTTCGTATAATTGCTCTCAAAACAGCGTTATTTAGTTTAAATCTCTGGCAGGTTTAAGATGTTCATTTATTCTGTCTTAGAGTCTTGTAATTAAGTGTACACGTATTTGTCTCAATAAACACTATAGTGTGAAGTTATATCAAAGTGTACCCGTATTTGTCTCAATAACCACTATAGTGTGAAGTTATATCAAAGTGTACACGTATTTGTCTCAATAACCACTATAGTGTGAAGTTATATCAAAGTGTACACGTATTTGTCACAATAACCACTATAGTGTGAAGTTATATCAAAGTGTACGTATTTGTCACAATAACCACTATAGTGTGAAGTTATATCAAAGTGTACAGTATTTGTCACAATAACCACTATAGTGTAAAGTTATATCAAAGTGTACAGTATTTGTCACAATAACCACTATAGTGTAAAGTTATATCAAAGTGTACAGTATTTGTCACAATAACCACTATAGTGTGAAGTTATATCAAAGTGTACAGTATTTGTCACAATAACCACTACAGTGTGAAGTTATATCAAAGTGTACACGTATTTGTCACAATAACCACTATAGTGTGAATTTATATCAAAGTGTACACGTATTTGTCACAATAACCACTACAGTGTGAAGTTATATCAAAGTGTACAGTATTTGTCACAATAACCAGTATAGTATGAAGTTATATCAAAGTGTACACGTATTTGTCTCAATAACCACTATAGTGTGAAGTTATATCAAAGTGTACACGTATTTGTCACAATAACCACTATAGTGTGAAGTTGTATCAAAGTGTACACGTATTTGTCACAATAACAACTATAGTGTGAAGTTATATCAAAGTGTACAGTATTTGTCACAATAACCACTATAGTGTGAAGTTATATCAAAATGTACACGTATTTGTCACAATAACCACTATAGTGTGAAGTTATATCAAAGTGTACACGTATTTGTCACAATAACCACTATAGTGTGAAGTTATATCAAAACAAATACCAACGAGAATGTGAACGATAGCATCGTTTTTGCTTTTGCTGATAAGTAAGTGTAACATTGTAATTTGTCTGATAAGTAAGTGTAACATTGTAATTTGTCTGATAAGTAAGTGTAACATTGTAATTTGTCTGATAAGTAAGTGTAACATTGTAATTTGTCTGATAAGTAAGTGTAACATTGTAATTTGATAAGTAAGTGTAACATTGTAATTTGTCTGATAAGTAAGTGTAACATTGTAATTTGTCTGATAAGTAAGTGTAACATTGTAATTTGTCTGATAAGGTAAGTGTAACATTGTAATTTGTCTGATAAGGTAAGTGTAACATTGTAATTTGTCTGATAAGGTAAGTGTAACATTGTAATTTGTCTGATAAGGTAAGTGTAACATTGTAATTTGTCTGATAAGGTAAGTGTAACATTGTAATTTGTCTGATAAGGTAAGTGTAACATTGTAATTTGTCTGAGGTATTTCAGATTATTCGCTGGATATTACTTATGTGAAAAAAATCGAGTTTCAGCAAGAAAAATATGATATGAATTAAACAGAATTCAGTCTAAAGTACGTCATCTTGTGAAAATTTCGCAGTTTCTGCTCATAAGGCACGTGACTATACCCGTTAAATTCCTAATGTCAAGTGCAAGCGTGACTCCTTTCTGTTGGGACAATAGATACAGCATTAGAATTTATTTATATGTGCGTGTGTGTGTATGTGTGTGCAACCGGTTGTACGAATTGAATCCATTTGGTGTAAAACTATCAACACAGTAGACAAAAGCAAGAAATAAGGAACCCGACCGCTGCCGTACATTTCTGTTTTCGTAACACGTTTCCATGCTTCACCGTGCGTGTCGGGTTTCATTTGATTAGTGTCAGAAATATTTACAGACTTTTATAACAGAATGAGACTGTAGTGATTAAGTCGTGTAAAACTGCTTATCAAGATACTTTAAACCACTTCTTACAAGACCGACTTAAATATCTTGACTAAATATTTATTTTTATGAGATAGCTCCATTTGCTATAATCTACATTCAAGAAAATATTCTTTTCCGATGCGACTGAAATGTAAGTCTGCATGTTTATTTAGTATTCATTTAAGCGTTCTTACACACCGTGTTAAACAGTAGTGGGGTAATAGTAAACATAGCAACCATGACAACATGTCTATACGGATCATTGTGCCACTAAGTGGGCAATAGTAAAAATAGCGACCATGACAGCATGTCTATACTGATCATTGTGCCAGTAGCGATGATGAATTAGGCTCAGGACTATTAAAAGCAATGCATGTGACAAGGACAATTCGTTGTGGATGACTGAACATAGTAACGTTCACTTCACCTAAAAATATCCACAAATCAGTGCAGTGCACTTGGCTCTCTCCTCAGTGAATTCGATCAAGCATGCTCAAACAAGGACCTTAACCCACCTTTCATAATTCTCTCTCTTCAATATCGATTCTCCTGCCTGTAAACATATTGATTACTCTGTTTTAGTATAATGGTGAAGATTAAATGATAGAGTTAACTAACACTTCTCTTCATTTTGTTCTTTAAGGATTGTATTCCACTTTTAGCATTTCCAAATCTTTAACTTCAACATTGTACGATCTTTCAATTTTCATTTTGGAATAAATGGGACCTAATTAAACTGACAGTAAAGTTTCATTCCCTCATTATCCAATTAATGTTCAATTTGATTCTTTTTTGCAAACATCCGTCTCAATTGTAAGAACTGATTAATTTGAACAATTAATATAATAAATATTAACAGTTTTACCAATCTTGCAGTCTTTTGTTGTCTTTCACTAGTGATAAGTGACAGGTAACATCCTGCTCCTATTCTTGAATCAAGTTATCTCCCATAAAATAGAAACAATTAGCGTGTGTATATTCTCACAATCTGAATCAAGTTATCTCCCATAAAATAGAAACAATTAGCGTGTGTATATTCTCACAATCTGACTTTGCATGCATTCACTCTCCGCTTTTTGTTCAGAGCTACATACCTATATGAAACACACTGTTCTTCACTGAACAAAAACTCGTAAACAAAGTCTCTACAGTGATATCAACAATAGTACTTGTACAAATAATTCTTAAATATGAATTATGTACACACCAGAATATCATTAATGAATATTGTGACTAAAGCAAAACTTCGACTGTATTATAACAGTAATGTTTTATTATTAATAATATATGTATACAAAAATGTGTTTGTGAGTTTCAACAAATTAACTTCATTAATTTATAATGAGTTGAAAGAAAAAAAGTCCCTTAAATGAACCAACAAACCGAGAACAGTTTATATTAAACACGTATTCATGGCTTTTTTGCCTTTAAATAGCGGTGAGGAAGAAATAAACACTTTTCTATTGTTATCATACTGACGTAGAAAACAAAACAGAGGCTTATGAGCAAACGGCTCAAATACGGTTCATGGAAATGGGAGTTTTACCAAAAGAGAGAAAGTCTGGTATCGTACATCTAAATGGTTATTTTTTCCACAGACCTAAATGTAACACGGTTATTATTAAATGGTTATTATTTTTTTCCTCAGACCTAAATGTAACACGGTTATTATTAAATGGTTATTATTTTTTTATCAGATCTGAATGGTTCGTATGATTTGAGAAGACGAAACAGAACTTTGAAACTGCTACAACTTAGGTCTGACAAGATGTCTACACGACATCACGTCGCCAGCACCATGAGCACAAAGGACGAGCACAATCTGTGTCTAATAGCTGAAGGGTTTCCATCAGAAGTTCAAGCTCTTCAGGTAGCAGAATACATCTTCCTAGCATATGATGTTGGAGTTCGCAAAGTGGTACCTATCAATATTAATTCATGCTTGGGTCAAAAACGCTGGATAGTCTGTTTATATTCTCCAGGAGGTGAGTGTCTGACAAATAATTGTTTTTCAATACATTATTCATTTCAAAGAAGTCAAGTAATGATGTCGCACATTTCCTAAAGAAACAATTTTCTCTTATAACTTTTTAATGAGCTTTATAATCCTGACTTGTAAATTAATCAAGTAACATACGCTGTATTTACGCATTGTCGCATAACTGGTTTGTGGGAGATGTGTCTTTAGATTTACTTAAAGACATATTCAAGGAGAGACGTTAAAAACGTTAGCGATTAGCTTTTAGCTTTATCGAAAATAAAACCAGTAATTTATCGTTGAATCTGACAGTACTGAAAATAACATAATTAAATACAGCACACATTATTATGCTTGAAACAAATTCCATTTATACAAACAAATTCCATTTAACTGGCCCATGTATATTAAAGACAAATTATAAAATGAGGTTTTATAGTCTGAAATATGATGTTTAAAAAAATCTCAAAGCTATTAGCAATTAGATTATTTTGCCCAAACATGAGTTCTTATTCAGTGTCACGAGGTTTTACATGCAGAATACACTCGAACCGGGAGTATATTTCAGATAGAATGACGGTAGGAGTAGTGCAGGTAGTGTTTATTTCACCCTAGTGTCAGTAGTGTTTCTTTCACTCTAATGTTGGTACTGTTTCTCTCTCGAGTTGGTAGATTTCTTTCGCATTAGTGTTACTTGTGTTGTTTTCACTCTAGTGTTTGTTTCACTGGAATTTTAGTAGTGGCCGTTATGTCCTAGTAATAGAAGTGGTTCTTTACCCTAGTGTTAGTAGTGTTTCTTTCATTCAAGTGTTAGTAGTGCTTCTTTTGCTATAGTTTTAGTAGTGTTTTTCGCCCTCGTGTTAGTAGTGTTTCTTTCATTCTAGTGGTAGTAGTGCTTCCTTTGCTATAGTGTTACTAGTGTTTTTCGCCCTTGTGTTAGTAGTGTTTCTTTAGCCCTTGTGTTAGTAGTGTTTTTTCACTCTAGTGTAACATTTGTTTCTTTCACTCTAGTGAAGATAGTGTTTCCTTTACATTGCTATTAGTGTTTCTTTTACCCTAGTGTTAGTATTCTTTATTTTACTCTTGTGTTAGTATTGTTTCTTTTTCTTTGTGTTAGTAGTGTTTCTTTAGCCCTTGTGTTAGTAATGTTTCTTTAGCCCTTGTGTTAGTAGTGTTTCTTTCACTCTTCATTCTTTAGTGTTAATAATGCCTGCGCCAGTGATTAATTCTTAAATTTCACATCACTCCTTGAGTAGAATTTCTGACGACTTCCAATTTTTAATCTTAAGTCACTCCCTTTCGACGATCGACCAACCACCACCACCACCACCACAACCCGCGAACATTTCCTGTTGCACGCTCGAATGAGTAAGAAATTGTGTTGACGCACTGGAGAGTATTGGGCCGAAGGCCTGAAACAGAAACTGAAACAATGTAGACACAAGTACTAACAGCCATGCCACTCATAATGCTGGTGGAAGCTTTTGTAGAAAAAACTCAAAATAAATGTGACTTGTGAGGTGTGCTGAATACGGTGACTAAATATTTCTAGTAGAACACTAGTAGAATGCCTAAGTGTTGAGATTAAAGTTTAAGTTAATTAGTAGATTGTCCAAATGATAACGACTGGTCGACATCACACATACCACACCAAGTTTACTGTGTAATGATATTGTCTAAGACGGTATCTATTGGACAAGAAGAATGGTCATGATCAAATAGAAATAAATTAAGAAACACATAATGTTGATTACACTATAGCACAGACTTATATCGCCTCAGTATTGTATGAGATGAAAGACAAAAAAATATAAAGAGTATTTGTGACAAATGGAATAAATCAGAAATGACTTTAAAATATTAACACATATCGATCAGTATTTGTATATCTTGTGTATAGTTACTTTAGTAGATTCAAGTGCAGTGATCAGTGACAATCAATAATCATAATATATAACATTAGTAACGCATAATATGATAGTACGTAATACAATGTATTAAAGAGGCCCACCCAGTGACGTTGATAAACATTACAACCCATACATTCAAGCAAACAACAGTCTCCTATGCGACTCAAAACTAAGTGAAGTAAGAATAATCCAAACAACCTCCAACTCTTCAACTTTCACCCTGAAAATGTTCATACAACAAATAGCATATTAAGATTGTCTACTAAATAATGCAACTTTCACCCTGAATATGGTCATATACAAAGTAGTAATATTGTCTACTAAATAATGCAACTTTCACCCTGAATATGTTCATACACCAAATAGCATCTTAAGACTATCTTCTAATAAAACAATTGTCACCCTGAATATGGTCACATACCAAATAGAGTAGTAAGATTGTCTACTAAATAATACAATCTACATTGCGACATCGATTACTGTATGTCTAGGTGGCGCATCAGATGGATCAGGAGACGCCCTCTACATCATAGACAAGCAATAATATATAACATACCTTTATTGTGTTAGCTATTAATAGCATCCATTCTATAATTTCATCAGATAGGCAATTCTACTGGTCATGGTGTTAAACGATAAATATCCATTAGTATGAGCACATTCATCAAAAACATTCTATGGATGCCTCACAATAAATTGTGGTTGGGATTCTGACGACATGGTCTCCATTAGAATGTTGATAGACGTCACACAAACTGCCCCATATTAACGATCATCGCTATAAATTGTGATTTGTGATTCCATGAGACAGTTGGACACATTTACGGTTGAATCTACTCAGACTCTAATAAAATGATCGGATTTCTTTACTTGGTCAGTATATCGAAACTGCCGAGTAGGAGATATTTACTCAGTCTTTGTGCTCACTCAACTGTGACACTAATGGGCATTGCAAATGTGCTGTTAGAATTATATCATTCGTTCAGACTGACTTAATGTCTTTCTCAACTACATTAAAACGTGTGCATTTTATTACTGTTAGCACTAAGTCAAATGGGTCATTAGGATTAAATATTATTTGTCTAAACATGATTTACAGGTAACAGACCAATATTTTTCATTTGATTAGACAGTTTCTAATAGTCTTCCTACATACATCCGTATATCAATTTATTTTCTCTCTTGTTATGAGAATACATAATGATAGGAACAGATCTGTATTAAGTAAAAGTGATTATAATATATGCAGTTTAGTTTCCTTTACATTATTAATACTACATTTATCAAGCACATACTTTTTAACTAGTCAGTGTAATGTTGGCAACACAATGCCTAAAAATAACACAAAACATATTGTGAACTCGTCAACAGAATAATCAATAGAATAATGCAGTTTCATCAATTTATAAAGAAAATGTACCAAGCTTGCAAAGACTTTATACCATAGTTATTTATAACATATCATGTTGCTTTGGGACAACTATCAAGTATAACACTCCTTTCTTTGAAAACGTAGCTCCCCCTCTTTAGATTATAATCAACGTTGTATTCACTCTGTTGCTAGACAATTATTATATTTTCATCTCTGTAACTTAAATACAGTAAATCCAAACTTATGCACTTTCTTATACTCATAGTCTAATATCCTTTGCATAAAAGGTATTTCATATTAACCAAAAGAATCATAAACTAAATTAACTTTTAAATATACATATTATCGTTTCTTGTTTCAAAGATTAAAGCAAATTACGTTTTACTTCTCTAGATCATTCAAAATGTCTCTCGCAGAAGAATGCACCGTTGTTTACAAGCAATGGAATTGAATACTCCATTCAGCTTTGCCCTGCAGACAAGGATCGTCTTCCAGCTGATGACCGCTGGACATTCATAAGATCGGTAATATAGTTTTGTGAATGTGAAACTGGGTAACAGCTCATCTTGTTCACTTCGAACTTTGTATTTTACAAAATTAATCGTTGATAAAAATTCAACACGTAACTAAGCAATATAAAACATATGTATCATTCAAATAAAAAATAATTAAAGAGAATTTTTACCACTGTTATATACATTTGTGAAATGGACAAATCTTTCATTCGGCTGAAAATCGCTTAGAGCAGTGGTCCCCAACCCCCGGGCCGCCCAATTTTATTTACTGTGGTGTATTTCTCTCGGGTTTGTACGACTTTCCTTGGACGAGACTGAGCCTGAGCATTCATTCTTCCAGTTGGTGCACGATCATCTATCTTTGCTTTAAAGAATTCGAGCGCTACTTCCAAACCACACCAACACACTTCGCTTCGAGTCATGTCAAAGCGCCACACCAGACAAGCCAGCACCAAGCCTCAGCCCTTTTCAGGGCTGGCAAAAACGCCACTACTGCCACTCCCCCAGCTGAGACAGATACGGCAAAAGAGGCTTGATGAGGTGCAAACATTAAGAAGTACACAGGGAGAAGACTGGACAAAATACTGCTGTGAAATCAATATACCAACCGAAAATGGGGGCATACGAAGTTTCCCCCTTCATCTTCACACTAGAAACTGAAAACGTTGAAAAAATGTGTTCACTAATTTGCTGTTGACCCTCTTCCACACAAAAACGGAAGATGAACTTACCACAAGATTTTAAACAAGCACCTGACAAGACAACTGGAAAAAACTACATCAACAGACTGTGAAACACAGACAGACATCATCTGGAAAATAACGCCGACAACAAAAACACGCTCTTCACAAACGGAAAAGGAGGAAACAACGCGAAAACCCACAAAGGAAGACGGCACAACTCAAACAGTCTTTGAAGGAAAAAGCCTCGTTTCCACCCAAACTCTACAAGCAACTACAACAGAACAGGGAATAAACACCAACATCATCTGGCCATAGTGAATTCAACTCAAACAAAAAAACAAGAAATCAGACAGGCATTCTCGCAAACTCAAAAACCCACAACATATACTAAGGAAACTCAGACTACAAGCTCTATCAGCAAAGAAAAAGAAATTAAAACAACTACTACCGAAAATAAGAAGAAATGCCAAAACATCTCCAGCACACAAACGGTATATATCAAGACGCAAGAAAGAAAAATACAAACAAAAAAAGAAGTGAAGACAACTGACGCACAGACCGAAACAGAAGTCGACAACGCTCCAACTACACCATAAGAAACAACAACAAAGACTAAACCAACTGCCACCAATCCACAGCCAGAGTCACCACCAGGGACTGCAACAAAGACAACCACAACAGACACACTAAGGAAAACTACAGAACGGAGCCCCAAATCAAAAAGAAGGCGCCCGCCACAACACATCAGACAACAACAAAAGTACCATCTACTACAGCCACAGCAATAGAATCCACAACAACGGCAGCGCTGCGACAACAACCACCACCGACAACAACAACAACGGTGGCAGCACAGGGAACAACATCACATGCAGTGGGGATATTATAACCACCCCATTGCGGATCTAATTCAACTAATGCTTGACCACCTATACTGGCCGCCAACACCCACCTACATACAGCCCAACGGATACCGGGGACATCAACAACAGTGCCAACGACAACAACACCACCACCACTGGTGAACGTTACAGGGGGTGGTGAACATCCCGGGCGCACATACACACTAATTACAGACTTGATGTGGTATTAGCCTGGGCTCTGTAAACCCCCTCACCCGCCAATACAACAACGGCCACCACAGCACTTAAATCCCTATTGCCATTTCCGACATCCTATCTGTGTGAAGCGGGGTTTTCTGCAGTGACACAACCAAAACAAAACAACGGATGGACATAAGCAACATACTTAAGGTGTCATTGTCTCCTATTACCCCCAGATGGAACCGTCTCTTTGAAAAGAAACAAACTCAGGGTTCTCATTGATTTAGCGTTCTAGTGAGATAAATGTTAAATCACTCTCTATTCATTTTTTGGTGTAACTGTATTTTAATTTGAAGGTACGTTTAAATACAAATAAATTAAAATAAATAAATCAAAACAATCTAAAGTATAAACAATCAAACATCCCCCCCACATTATCGGGCCGCGGTAACTTATCAAAAGTTGACCGGTCCGCGGCGATGAAAAGGTTGGGGACCACTGGCTTAGAGCACTAATAATAATTAAGTGTCTTTTAAATTATTCATCATCATCATTAATTTCAGTTATCACCACCATCATTATTATTAGTAGTAGTAGTTTTGTTTCACCTTCATCATTAGTGTTGATGTATCATGTATTTATTGGTCTTAGTGCTGTTGGTGTGTTAGTAATACATTATAACAGTTATTAACGACAATGGTGACAATGACAGACAGTAAAATCACTGTAATATCTAGTTCATTTCTTTTAATAAGTCTGGACACACTGTTGATATCAAACCGCATCAAAGCAGACCCAACACTGCTGGGTCTTTCAGCTCTGTGCTAAGTGCTCAAACGCATTCTCAAGACGGTAGGAGAGACCTGCCCAAGCCTTTTGTGATTCATATTCAAGACATATTCAAGTAACAAAATGTCATGTAACGCAGGACTAGGAAATACCTCTAGATCTCCTCGTTCAAACAACTAAACGTTGAAACCAAAGCCAAAGCAATCACAGCCCTTTCAAAAGCCTCAAAATGAACCCAATACACCAATCAATCGATATTCTGTCGACAGAAGTTCCAGGGACCATTCACATAGGTCTAATGATGTAAAACATGAATATTTTTTACGACCACGCCCAAATAAAATTCGTGATACATCAGAAGAATTCAACCGACACACACCACAGTCACAGTACCAAGATGCCCAGACAAGAGCTCAGTATCTGTCGTATACAAATTGAGGTGATCTGTACTTATGCAATTAGCTAAAATGTATTTGTCCATCCTGCGTAGTAGTTCACCTACAATACCGATGCAAGTAATAAGATATGGATTTATGGGGCGACGTCCTGACATTTTTGAGACCAGGTACATTTTATTTGTCTCTCCAGACCCAGCACATATAACATATAAATATAACAATAAACAACAATCATGCTAACGTTACATGAGATACTACACTACAATTATGATGCGGATTTACACTTACATTTAACAGTTACAATAAGAAAGATGTGTAAGAATACAAATGGTTAACAATACAATTTAATTAGTTTATTAAAAAAAGAATAAAGAAATATGATAAGACTGGATTTCTCAGTGATCACAAAAGTGGTTCTTCATTTGTCTTTTTTTTTTTAAGGAAGACAAGGGCTGCAATTTCGCGTTTCACTTTTAACACAAATTTTGGGTTAGGCTGTACTGACCTCTGGTTCACGTACACAGCACACGTCAGTGTCACTTTGACCGCAAAACCCAGCCACACTGTGTGCACTTTGTTCTACACCAGGACCATGAATTATGGAAGCTCGACCAGTCTAAATCCCTTCTTCGACACTGTGTAGATTGATTCGATTTACAATTACAATTTCCCTTTTTTGGACATATTCACATTGACTATTTAAGTTATCCTTTAATACAAATTTGGAATTGCAATTCCAAATGAAAATTCCTTTTATGACAGTACAAGGATGTCAAGGCGACAGCTACACAATACCCATATGTCCAGAAAAATTCACAGTATCCGCATATCAAGACAAGAACTCCACAGTACCCAGATGTCCAGGCAACGTATAACGGTAAGTGATGATTATATATAAGATCTGGTTTTCATGGTGGTCACTTTGCTAGGTTCCACTAAAATAACACCAAAGTATCAAAGGGTTTGATACAAAAATGTAATACAAACATACACTGTTTTTTTAAAGTGCTTTCTCCGACCCATATCTACCATTTAAACGTCAGCATGATAAATGTTTTATCCGGTATCTGTCATGGAATAATTTCATTGGTTGTGTGAACAGTACATAAGACCAATGGA
Source organism: Sinotaia quadrata (assembly GCA_028829895.1). Taxonomy (NCBI): domain Eukaryota; kingdom Metazoa; phylum Mollusca; class Gastropoda; order Architaenioglossa; family Viviparidae; genus Sinotaia; species Sinotaia quadrata. Next base: position 28,534,503 of record CM054180.1, on the reverse strand, counting down.
GACACAATGTGTCGATCACCAATTTATTGTATTTTCCATATATTTATCTGATGTACCCTTACAGGATTTAATTTTATTTCCACGACAAGGAGTAAGATTTCCCACACACTAAAACTGATATATCTCATTAGAGAATTAAGGGGGAAAATATAAAATTGAATTTAAATATGCTGGAAATGGAAAATTATTTTCTGCAACTGTAGGTGGTGAGGCTGAAGGCGGGAGATTTTGTGTTATTATAATATCTTCCAATTTTCGTGATACATTTTAAAAATACAATATTAGTTTGTCCTTGCATTATTACAATTTAAATAAAACAACAAGGATTGTATAATTGAAACCTGCTTTGTATATTCTAAGTGAATATTTAATTTCCTTTTTTAAATTAGAGTGATCTATTCATTCTTTATGAATCATTTAGAACATCTTAAATTGTATCCAATATAAACTACGTTTATTAAAGAGTGCATTTTGGATTGATCTCACTATGCATTTCTATATTTTTTAATACTAATGCATTATTTTAGTACTTGTAACTGACTGCAGTAGCTCATAATCAATCTATTTAATTCATATAGCAAATCAGCAAGATCGGACCAATATCCAGTTAAGTGCAAGGGAGATTATATAAACCAAGAACCTAAAGATGTACGAAGTGCGCTTGCTGAGGTTTGTACTTTTCAAAAAAGATGCAGAAAAACATCAAGTGGGCCTTAGTGTAGAGTTGCGGCCAAAAATTGCACTATTGCTTTGAAAGACAAGAAGAATGATGTCAAAATGTACTAACGAACTAGATACTATTCACAAAAAGTCAAGTCACGTGCAATTCCAGGAATGTCTTTAGAAGGCAAGAGTGTACCAGTATCTCATCAATAAGTTTAAGCAAGACATTGCATTGCTGTATGGGAAAATGACCAGGTGATCACAGTGTATTCATTCTTCAGAAAGGCGTTGCCACGATTCAGAAGAGTATTGTCCAGAGTATATTTTCTCTTCCATGGAGTCCTTGCATCCCTTACACACCCAAGGGTGGTGACCTCATAAAATCACAAGAAGTTAAAAATTCAGGCAAATTAATAATTGCACCACCCGAGTAGTCAGCAGATCACCATTGCATCGACCGACGTGATAATAAATGGCAAAACTGCAGACATTCAGTGCTTTAATAAAGAAAAAACATAGTCTGGTCAGAATTATTTGCAACAGATATAAATGTCAAACGCTCGAACTTTATTGCATACATTAGTAGTCCTTAAATTTTTTAATATCAGGCTCTTGAAAAGCCCTTGTATTTTTCAAAGATTGCCTACAAATACTGTTGAAACTAGTTTTGTAAACGATGAACTTTACTGTTACTTTGTATTTATATATGTATTTCGGAAAAAAATGAAGTTAGTGTTCAATAACCATTTGAAAATAATCAGTCGTTCAACTCTTAGCGTCCATTAAATGTTTAAAACCAACTTTCTTTACTTAGCTTCAAGTTATGCCTCAGGTGATATGGGAGATAAATCTCAGGTAAAAACACCCAGTCAGCAGAGACAAATCAGAGTTTCAATAGTAGATGGAGAAATTGCTAAACAAAATGTGAGTATAGAATGTTTTGACGTGTATTATATATTATTCTGAATACATTTGCTTGTAAGGTCAAAACTATGATCAGTAATTTTATATAATTTAATAAACATTAACGTAAAATGCAGCAAACATGTACATATATTTAGGCAACGTCTGAATTGGAATATTTGCTTACATAATGGACTAATGGACATTTGTACTCATACCTAACTTAGACAAATGAGTCAATTTTATTGCAGATAAGAATATTTTAAAATACCATTAAAATAATGTATATTGTTCTATTTATGGATTCCTTTTAATTAGATTTGTGTGTAATAGGTATATAGGGATGTCTACAAACATCCTACAAAAGATTTATGTATGTTGCTCAATATATATTATTTAAATTTCATGACTATACAAAATCTTAAGACCTGATTTAATGTAAACATCATTCTTTTATATTTCTTTTAATTATTTAATAATGTAATAATTATTCATAGATGTACTATCATAATATTTTCTTTTAAATGAGATACTGAAGTATCTCTCAAAACACGGCCCGAAGTTGATAATTAAATTTTGCTTTAAAATATATGGTTGCTAGACTTAACATTCATTCTTTTCATTCATCATGGCATTAGTTTGAAGTGAAAACCTGCTGAGATATATGATTTTGAATTGTTGTTTATTAAAGGCGGACATAATTGTGAACTCTACATCAGCTAATCTGGATCTAAAGAATGGTGCAGTCTCAGCGTCCATCTTGGCTGCCGCAGGTATGAACCTTTTGGAGGAGTGCAAGACAAAGTATCCACGTGGCATAAAGATGAAAGAGATTGCTCGGACTTCTGGCCATGGCTTGGACTGTAAGGAAGTGTTTCACATTGCCCTCTGTAACTTTACAACTCACAATTCACAAAAGGTAAAATATATCAGCAGATCCTGAAGATATTTCCTATATGTTTTCACTACGATATTGCTCATAATGTGACTTTACTTAAGACAATTACTTTCCACCTGTTTTCTCTCAAATTATGTTGTGTTTTTCTCAACATTTTACCTATAACATGTTTTTCACCCAAGACAGTTGCTTGTGTTTTTGCTCAAGACATTATGTACAGCATGTTTATACTCAAGATATTGTAGTGTGTTTACACTCAAAACATTGACTACACCGTGTTTTCATTCAAGACACTACAAGAGTGTTTACACTCAAGACATCACATTTGCATTCAAGACATAATGAATGTATTTCCATTCAATCATTACCACAAATATGTAAACTCAAGGTATTACCTAAATTCCTAAAATAATTTCTTTCAAATCATTCCTACAACATTTTTGTACTAAAAACATAACCAGTTTATTTACACTGAAGACATTACCTACAATATGTTTTCACTCAAGACATTGCCTGCTATCTTCACTGAAATCCTTACCTATATGTTTTCTTTCAAGAAATGATTATGTTTTACTCAAGATATATTTACAGTATATATCCCTCAAAACCTCACCTACAGTATGTTTTTGCTCAAGGTATTGCGTTTGACATGATTTCAAACAAGACAGTATGTGTGTATTTTCAGTCAAGACATTATTATGAAATCACTCAAAACGAAAACATTACCCAGAACATGTTTCACTCATTTTCATACATTAATTACGTATGATGTTATTTTCTCAAATATATTATCTATGATATGTTTTCTCTCATTACTGACTTTTTTATGAAATTATCTGAATTGTGTGTAATTAGCCATTTTGTACTAAACAATAATTATTTCATATTTAATGACTTGCCAGATCTGTATTCAATATACAAGTATGTAGCAAAATGATATATTGTCTCCAACACCTAACTTTAGTTATAACAAATCAACTTTGCTAGATAAAGATTCTACGTTTATTATGTCATACTGGCATCACTAGACGAGATTCTAATCTAAGTGTATCATACCAGATTCTCTAAATGGAGAGTCTAAGATTAGTGATGTCAAACTGCTTCACTAGACGGATTCTAATCTAAGTGTATCATACCAGATTCTCTAAATGGAGAGTCTAAGATTAGTGATGTCAAACTGCTTCACTAGACGAGATTCTAATCTAAGTGTATCATACCAGATTCTCTAAATGGAGAGTCTAAGATTAGTGATGTCAAACTGCTTCACTAGACGGATTCTAATCTAAGTGTATCATACCAGATTCTCTAAATGGAGAGTCTAAGATTAGTGATGTCAAACTGCTTCACTAGACGGATTCTAATCTAAGTGTATCATACCAGATTCTCTAAATGGAGAGTCTAAGATTAGTGATGTCATACTGCTTCACTAGATGGAGATTCTAAATTATATCAAACTGACTACACTAGTTAAATTTCAAAGTTTAGTTAGACCAAACTAGTTTTGTTAGATGGAGATTCCAAGTTTACTTATTCCTCATTGGTATCCCTAGATGAAGATTATAAGTTATGTCAAACTGGTTCTACTAGATGGAAATTCTGAATTTAGTAATGTCAACAGTTTCACTAGATGGAGATTCTGAGTTTAGCAATGTCAACCGGTTACACTAGATGGAGATGCTAATTTTACTTATTCCAAGCTGGCTGCACTAGATGGAGATTTTAAGTTATGTTAAACAATCTTCATTAGATGAGGTTCTAACTTTCACTACATAAAAGTGATTCTAGGTTATACATACATCGGACATATATTTAAGTATTTATCGTTTTTTCAAACATGTTGGTATAGTTTAAGTAATCAATATTTTGAAAAAAATGTTATATACTGGTAATACAAATCGAGTTCTAATCTGTGTATGCTTATGTTTGCCTTCTCTCTATAGAAACCACTTAGCAAGCAAGCAGTTGGCAGCACATAACAAATAATCAGTCTTTTATTTGTATTCTGTATTTGTTTTTAAATCAAGACTTGCTTTTATTTTTCTTATACAGTTTAGTCGTGCTAAAGATAATACTAGTATATAAATAATTGTCCTTTCAATCCCTTGATTGTGTGATATTGATTACACATTACTTCTTCTGTTACAGAGATTGATTATAAAATAATGCTTGCATGAAAGTGACTGATTATAAATAATGCTAATGTGATAGAGCCTGATTATAAATTAATGCATCTTTGACAGTCTGATTATCAAATCATGCCTATGTGACAGTGTTTATAAACACTTGCCTGTGTGTTAGTGATAATAAATCATGTCTCTATGATAGTGATTGATTATACACTCATACATCACCTCTGTGATGATAATAATTATACATTCATGCCTTTGTGAACTTGATTAATTATAAATTAAAGCATTTTTGATGGTAAATTGATTATAAATTCATGACAGGGAACAGTGACTGGTATTGAAATCATGCTCTTGAACAGTGATTGATTATAAAATAATGCTTGTGTGACAGACTAATTATAAAATCATGCCATTGTGACAGTGACTAATTATAAAATTAATGTCTGGATGTGTGACTCACTGCCATCTCTACACTTACCTGCACACCTTGGCAACATCGAAAATCTTTCGGGAAAAACGTTTCATTCACTCATCTAATCATTGAGATTAAGACTGAAATGTACTCTGTCTAATAAGAAAATCTAGTGCTAATGATTTATCAAATTTATATGGTTGATCTAAATTATTTTTCACTTATTTAAAGTGAGATATATCCTTTTAAATGCTCATGTCTTAATGATCTTCCCAAATAAATGGCAACCTTTACCTTATCTTGGTCTATTAATGAATAAACATTTATTTGCATTCTCATTGGATCAGATTCTTGAGTGTATCATGACCAAATGTTTGACTGAGGCCAGCAACAGTCACCACTCCTCTATTGCCTTTCCCGCTCTAGGAACTGGCAATCTAGGATTTCCTCGTCAAGTTGTAGCCAGCACTATGCTGGGTGCCATTGACAGTTTTCAGCAAGCCACTCCTTTCACAACCCTTAGAGATGTTCGGATTGTCATCTACAGAGATATGGAGACAATTCGGGTATAAGGTTTTATTTATTATTTTTAGAAGAATTTGATATATTTTAACTTTAAACAATTCAGTCTGTAAACACATGAATAGTTTTCTAATATTTAAGAAATTTGCCTAGTCAAAATGATGTATCTTATGAAAAATTAATTAATATTAATAATATAGTGACAAGGTACTTTCCATTATAAGAAGTTGCTTTTTATGAATTGAAGGTGGGTTTTTCAATACTATTTTATTTTAGATTCCAATATAATACAACAATTCTTATGATCCGTTTTTGTTTCTATATATGTGTGTATTAAATAATTTATTCCAGACTGGTGCATAGTAAAATATGAATAGTAATAATTTTTGGACTTGCTAAGAAGCAACTTTCCCCACATACATGCAGCAATTGTGTGACTTTGATTTCTCTGATTTAGAATTCTAGTAGTAGTAGTAGTAGTAGTAGTAATATTTTAGAAAACGATGAAAATAACTTAAAAACACATGCATTGTTGTAACAGGAGTTCCAGACGATTAACAGCCAGTGTCAAAACGCATTGGCAGCAGTGAATCAGCCATCGAACAGAACAGTGGGAAGTCACCACCATCGATCATTTCAAATTCCTAATGACAATCCATGTATGTTTATAAGTTAGTGTATACATGTCTGTGTGCATGCATGATTATTTATTGAAATATCATAAAGACCACTTATTATTTTTAATACAGTACTATTATAATTGTAACATAATACCTTATGTAGCCCACACCCACCCCTCAAAAAATAGACTACATTTAAACCTACCTTCTAGAAAGGCTGACCGTGATCCTTGAGCTGGAAACATACCTGACTGTTCCAAACAACTCACTAAATTAACCAATCAAAATTACTACTGCTGGTAGAGTTAATGATGATGGTGATGAAAGACAGAGTAGAGAGTAGTGGACAGGAAAGTACAGAGTGGTGATGATGAATTGCTGCCATTTGTCTATTACGCTTATGTCTGGCCAGTAGATGCGTCTATTGGTTCGGTATTTCATTGGCTAATGTTGTTGCTGTTGTTGTAGTCATCGTCCCCTATGTTGGAGGGGGTGGGTTTTACAGAGCCCAGGCTAGTAGCACACCTTGTCTCTACCTAGTGTGTACATATTCCCAGGTTGTCCCCCCTCGACCTCCCCACTGGTAGCATTGTCATCACTGTTGCTGATGTTGCAGATGTCCCCAATAACTTTTGGGATGTGCGTAGATGGGCACTGGTGGCCAGTAATGTTGAATCATGTCCGCAATGGGGTAGTTAAAATATCCCCACTATGGATACTGCTTTCACTGTACTGCCATTGTTGTCGCTGTTGTTGATGGTCGTAGTTTCTTTGGTGTTGTTGCTGCTGCTGCTGTTGTTGCTGCTTCTGTTTCCTTAAATGCTGTGGCGCCATCTTTTCTGACTATCCTGGTTTGTTGTTATTGGCTCTACTTCAGTTGTTGTTATTGTCAAGGCTCTCGGTGTTGATTTATTGTTGTCTTTGGCAAGGGTGACAGAGGTGAGGCCTCAAGCACTCTTGCATACTCATCGATTTCGGTTGGTGTGTCTGCCTTTATGTCCGTGCTGCTCTGTTTCCACAATGTTTTCTTTCGTCTCTTCTCTTTTTCGTTTGTGTGATGGCATTTGTTTTAATCTTTCTGTTGTTTTTATTATTGAGGTTGTCTGAGTTTTCTTTCCTTCAGTAGTTGTAGTTGGTGTCTGGCTTTTTTTCCTTCAGTCTCTATAGTTGTAGTTTGTGAAAATCTCTTTCAATCGTCTTTTACAAACAGATCTTTATATGCATTTTTACCAACGATAGCTGTGTCACGTAATAAGAATGCCTAGTATATAATTATACAGAGTCATTCGTAATCCCATTATTTCTCTTAATACAATAGAGACACGTTTTACAGACAACTTATTAAAATTACTCACTGGTGTCTAGGTCAATCTATAGGCCGCAGGCATTCATGTCGAACCTCCTTTAGAAAATTGAGTCTTATTCTGCACTGGTATGAAGAAAGTCTGGAGGCAAAATATGCCTACCCATGTGTATCAAGATGCTTTACCAAATTCTACCAATACTGGGTAACTGTAGTAACACTATTTGATTCATTGTCTCAAGACACTTTGCCTAAAGTAACTAATATTCCACGATATTTTCTTCACTTCTCCCCTAGCAAGTGGAGAATTTAAAAATTATATATCACACAAAAAGGGAATTTACTTTTAATTAGTTAGAAAAAATAATTAATAAAGAAACAATTGCTTCATTTTCTTATTCCTGTTATCAAATTGTCATCGTATACATGGGGTTTGGAAATTAGTATTATAATAGTATTACTGTATATATAATTTATGCAAATGTTTCAGAGAGAATTATAAATCATGCAGTATCTATTCCATATAATAATTCTCACAGACAGTTGATTTCACTTCACTTCTGTTACACATTTTCTTTTTATACATTCCCACTTGTAAAAGTGATATTTTACTTCAGACATAATTCTCTCCACAAGAGCTAGATTGATGAATAGCAAAAGGTTTTAAATATTCTAACTTTAAAAGCTAAATTTGAAGCTCTTCACTCTGTAGCTCAATACACAACAGCTTTTTCTTCCAGTCATCACAATCTCTTTTTATTTAGATTCTGATGCTTTGCCATTTACATGGACTCGAACCGAAAAAGACACACTTGTAAGCCTGATTCTATTGAAACCAGCCGATTTTGAATACCAGCAAGTCGAGCAAAACTTTCGAAAAACACTTGGAAATACTGCAGCCACAATTGTGTCGGTAGGCATGTTTGTTCTGGATATTTTCTGTGTATAATGCAGTGTTAAAAGTGAAGATCACTCTTCAGCATGATTCATGTTGTATGTATAGAACTCTTTTGTACTACAAGTACAAATACATACTCAACACATTCTGCCTAAAATAATATCCATTATTTTTTAATATGTATTGTGCCTCTGTATTTTCTTTCATTGTACAACCAAATACAGGAGTGTGGGTTTTTAGCACATTTTACAAGATCATCTGAATGTTATATTTATGTTTTATAAAACCTTTTTAAAGTCCACTATTTATATTTATAATGCTTTAAAATTTCAGTTAATATTTAAAAATGTATATGTCAGAATCATATCGTCTATATCTCAACCATGTATTACTTCTTTTGCTTAGACACAGTAATGATTACTGATGTGACATCATATTAGTTATACCCTAGACAGGCAGATTAGTAGACCCAGTTATGATTAGTGAGTTACATCGTACTATGTCTATCTTAGATATGCAGGTTCGTAGACCTAGTTATGATTAGTAAAGTGGCACCATACTAGGTTTATCCCTGATAGGCAGAGTTGTAGACTCAGTTATAATTATTGAAGTGATATCATATAAGCTGTACTTAGGCAGATTAGAAGTGACATCCTGCTATATGTACCCCATATATGCAGATTATTAGACCCAGTTTGGATTAGTGAAGTAACACAATTATTGCTTTACCTTAGGCAGGCATATTAGAAGATCTATTTGTGATTGGTGAAGTGATATCATACTTGCTGTACTCAGACAGGCAGATATCTTGAACCAGTTATGATTAGTGAAGTAACATTTTACTACCTGTACTCCAAAGAGGCAGATTAGAAGAGTTTAGTGAGTATTTATATCCTTACCCTACCTCAAACAAAATATATATAAATGCATAAGTGAAAAGATATGGCAAACATAGGATAAGGTTGTTTGTAAATAAAAATAATCTATAATATACAAACTGTAATATGGAAGTATTTTGCCTTGCGAATATTGTAATGTTAAGAGAAATTTGTTCATGAACAATTTGTGCTTCATTAATAGGTTTCGACTCATGCAAAATGTCTTCAGAAATTAAACAAAACTAGAAGTTACATTAATCCTTGGTTTAATTAGAGATACTTAGTTTATTAATAAAGTTTTTCTTTCTAAAAATTTAACACAATTAATAAAACATTAGGTATATTTTTTTAATTTTGGTTTTGATATGCTGATTGGTGTTTCAAGAATTTCTTATATATTATCAAAGACAGGTTCTCATCAGCAGTGATCTTCCTGTAAATATTGACAGTTTATATTTTATTTACAATACAGAGATACTATAAGACTGGTACAGTTGACTGTCATTTCACTGGAAATTTGTTTCTTTATGTTTAGAACATTTCCAGCTTTGTTTCAGTGCTTGAGGTCAGCCCTGCAATGAATACCATCCTCTTTCTCAGATCCCGTATTTCTGAATTAATATAGATATGACATATGTTCTTCTCCATCACTGCCATATTTACTAATTTCAAAATCGCCAAACACTACCATCTGATCCATTTATTAAACATGCCACAAACATGATACACCACATGGGGATTTTGTAAATAGCACGGGGTATTTGTGAAATATATGCTTGTGTGGTCTATATTTCAATTAAATGGTGAAAGGTAAGTAACTATGAGGTTGTCACGACGATATAGAATGGGTTGAACATTTTCTTTTCTTTTCTCTAGATGACGACTTTATACTTTCAGTATTTGTAAAGCCACCGGTTGAGTGCTGAATGTTCTGTCCACTGCAGAGCCTTGATGTCTGATAACACATATATTGTATGTAGTCAGTGTACGGCATGTTAAACCCGCATATACAAATACAGTAGCTTCAAGGTATTATTACTCTTAGATAGTAGCCACACCAAGACCTGTTAATGGTATTTTAAACATAAGTAAACTCTGTTAAGTACCAGTAAATCTAAATGAAATAGATAATTTGGTAAATGTTGCAGAGTTTTTATACATCTTAATGATATAGATCACTTCATCACTACAAGTTTCTTGTTAGGATCAGGGAAGCCGAAGTGTAGCTTATTGTTGTCATTGAGGTCTGCTAGTTAGTTAATACATTGTTTTCTCGCAGATTGAGCGCATACAGAACTGTACATTATACCGTCAGTACCAAGCTAAAAAACTTCACATGGAGAATCAGAATGTCGGTATCCAGAATGAACTGACTCTGTGGCATGGCACATCTGTTGATACTACTGTAAACATAAACCATTATGGCTTCAACCGCAGCTACTACAGTACATATGGTGAGTTGATTTCTTTTAAATTAGAAGAACCAAATATATCTTAGGATCTGGAAACAGGTTAGAATTAAACAGAGACATAAATTAAGTGTGTGTTTACAACAGTCCAGAAACGCAATTTGTGTATAACAAAATATTAATTTAAGTATGACTTTGGTAACTTAAGAAGAGTAAATTAAATCAATATTTTTATTATAAAACTGTCCAGAAACACAACGTTTTCTTGAATTATAAAATATTAATTGAATTATGACTTTGGGAAAAGCAGAAGAGTAAATTAAATGTATATTTTTAAACATATTCAAACACACTTCAAATGTGAATAATAAAAGGTTAATTTAATCGTGACTCAAGCAGCATAAGAAATGCTTTTGATGTCTAGTCAGAGTTAACTTTCAGATCAGTCAGGATGAAGCATTGAGAATGCTAACATTTAGTTTCTAAAAATCAAGTTCCTTTGTGCTTTAAGTTTATAGTCAGTATTTTATTTTTACTATATTTTTATAAGTTTACTTTGAATAGTAGAGGTATGATGAGGGTTATTTGACTTATTTTATCTGTTTCTAAACCAACCACAATTTTCATGTTCGTCCTTTTTTATTATTTTTTGTTGTTTATTAGATTTATTTGTTTAAGTGAAATGAAAAAAATATGTAGGAATATAGAAATAATTGTGTTAATTGGATAGCCAAAACTCAACAACTGTTTATTTACGTTTCAATGCATCTCGTGTCTTTTATTTCCTATTTTGTTTCCTATTTTGACCATTTACCTTGCTCGGAATCTTGATATATCTTTTTACACCACACCCCAAGAGTTTGACAATTAAGGTTCGCCTAATAGATTGGCTTGTTTTTATCACTTTTTAAAAAATAACTGTTCATCGTAAGTGAAATATAAGGGTTAAAATTAAAATATCCTAATTTGGTTTTATTGTTTGTTCATGTTAAAGAGGATGTTGGTCCCTTGCAAGTTGTCTTTTCCTTTGACACTACTGGATCCATGGCAGCTGCTTTGACAGAAGTACGCACTCGCATCTCAGAGATGCTTAAGCGACTCCAAGACGACATTCCTGGAGTCACTAATTCTGTTGTTGCCCATGGTGATTACTGTGATGCAGCAACTTACATCACAAAGCATGTAGATTTCACAAATAATGTTGCAAGTTTAGTTAATTTTGTCAACACTGTCAGTGCAACTTGGGGTGGAGATGAACCAGAAGCATACGAGGTAATGCTCCGGCTGGTTAGGAGAGACTTGTCATGGACTCCAGGCTCTCAAAGAGTTCTGGTTGTCATTGGAGATACGTATCCTCATCCAGCCACAGACCCCCAAAATCAAGAACGAATAGACTGGATGGCAGAAGCAAAACTACTGGCTGACATGGTAAGATAAATTTGGATCTATGCTAGAAATCACAATTTAAAAATAAATAAATTAACTGTCATTAGGCATTATAGTAAGTCTTAAACTGTCTTTCTGGATAATCCAAGTGCACAATTTTGCAGTAATTTGCAGTAATGATAATACTGCTACTACTGCTACTACTGCTACTAAGCACAATTCCTATTACTTCTTTACCCACTTGTGGCTTGATTTTTCATATAGTCGTTCTTTTGTCTTATTTAAGTTTCTTTGTTTATTATTTGTGATTATTTATTATTCTTGAGTATTTTTATTAATACACATTATATGTTCTTTACTGTGAGTTAAATGGGAAACTTTCAGTTGGCTGTAGGTCCTGTTAAATAATAAAATAAGTGAACTATAGCATTAAGACTTCTAAGCAGTAGAATAAGTTAACTGTAAATGCTAAGCCATATTTACAGTAGAATAAGTTATTTGTAAACGCTAAGCTTTCTAAACACTAGAATATGTTAACTGTAAATATAAGCATTCTAAATAGTAGAATAAGTTAATTGTAAATGTTAGCCTTCTAAACAGTAGAATAAGTTAATTGTAAACGCTAACCTTCTAAACACTAGACTATGTTAACTGTAAATACTAAGCTTTCTAAATAGAAATAAGCAGTTAATTTTAGATGATGCGTGATGAGAATAGGTGGTACACAGGAAAGGCAAACTCCCAACTCTCAATAACGCAATAAAGCTCAGCTCAGGTTAAAGATGGCTAAAGGACAAAAGTAACTGTTTATACTAAAATGATCGTTCAATCATGTGACCATTGAGGAGCAACAGATTATGATATTTAAAGGACAAAAGTATCTAATGATACTAAGTAGCTTTTCAATCAAATGGTGAAAAGTAGGTTGTATATCTCACATCAAACGCATGTATAACATAGCAATAGCAAAGTGCATAAACTATTCCATTCTCATAGTCAGTTAATACCATTTAGCTAACTGCCACCTTTCATGACCAGAATTCAAGTGATCAGAAAATATAATTCTCTAAAGAAGCAAAACTCTTTAATCCCAGCCATTTGACTTGTGTCATTGTAAATTAAAGCCATTGGATAATAAAAATTACTCACCCATTTGGAATTAGTTTGCATTATGTCAGCAACTTCTACCGTATGATCAACTCGAGCGTTTACCCCAACTCTGACACACAAATGTCATCATAAGAAGGCCCAATGTCGGATTATAAATATATAACAATTTAGTTTTAAAATAGTGATAGATACAATTTACTGCACCACACTAAGTAGTTCTTCTAATCAAGTGTTCATATGTGAGCAGTAGGTTAGGATAATTAAAGGACAAAAGTATCTAATTACACCAAGTAGTTCCTCTAATCAAATGTATCCATATGTGAACAGTACGTTAGGATTTTTAAAGGTCAAAAGTATCTACTTATACTAAATAGCCCTTCCTATTAAATGTGTCCATATTTTGAAGTTTTGCTGAGAGATGGGCACGATGCTAATTCTCCACCACCTTGGGCCGCCCGTAACGTTAAGATAAATCCCCGAACACAACTTCTGGATGGCCACATGTGTTAGAAAGATGCATGATAGATAATGCAGAATAGAAGAGTGATAGTTCTAGAAGATTGCTCTAGCCCCCTTCACACACACACACACACACACACACACACACACACACACATACACACACACACACACACACACACACACACACACACACACACCACATGCAATCAGGATAGTAAGTAAATACAAGTGACAGTGCAACATGTGTAAATGAGTCACACTATCAGGAGTGATCTATGTATCAACAATAATTATATTCAACAAGCAATAACGTAAGATAGCAAATAGTTCAACAGTTACAAATAGAGTTTAGATAGATATATAGACAGACAGACAGACAGACTGATAGATAGATAGATAGATAGATAGATAGATAGATAGATAGATAGATAGATAGATAGATAGATAGATATGTGTGATATTATTAGAAAGCACTAAATGTTTCTGAGTGAACTCTAGAGTACTTTGGTAGAGCTTGTCTACATCTAGAGTCTAGACTGATAATGTTCAATGTCAATTGCACTCTACTTCCTTGCGAAAGTTCGGTTGGTTGTCAACGTAGGAGACTGTAGAAGTAATTACAAAATCCATTCACAGAGACACCAGAGTTGTTTGCCTGTGTAGTGCGTAATTTTATTCTGTGTGCAGGGTTATGTTTGTTGATACGTGTGCATGTGATAATGCAGAGTGCAATGGTAAAATGGTGGACAGAATATAGACAATACATTATATAAACAAGACAAGTCCAGCTGCACTTATTTCAAAAAAAGTAGTCAAGCTTTTAATTTTGAAGATTGAAAATGTCTGCTTATTTATCTACAGGGCTTATCTCTTTTGTGCACAGGTTAATTCAATCATAAGAAGACACACTCTGTGGTGGGGGTAAATGATAAATGATGAAAATGAAATATATAGAAAAAATAAATGTATCAATCATACTTTTCTCATATTGCGGAAACTCCTGCTGTCAATCATTAACCATGAAATTATATTAATGATCTATTTAAAATGTTCTTGAATCATAAGAAGGCACACTCTGTGGTGGGGGTAAATGATAAATGATGAAAATGAAATATATAGAAAAAATAAATGTATCAATCATACTTTTCTCATATTGCGGAAACTCCTGCTGTCAATCATTAACCATGAAATTATATTAATGATCTATTTAAAATGTTCTTGAATCATAAGAAGACACACTCTGTGGTGGGGGTAAATGATAAATGATGAAAATGAAATATATAGAAAAAATAAATGTATCAATCATACTTTTCTCATATTGCGGAAACTCCTGCTGTCAATCATTAACCATGAAATTATATTAATGATCTATTTAAAATGTTCTTGAATCAATAGTTCCATAAATGGAGTTTTTCAAATCAATCAAAATAAAGTTCCAAATAAAAGTATTCCAAGCTTTCTACTCTAAACCTACCTATGTTCACTGAGTTTATTTTAAATTAAATAAAGAGTTACTCACAAAATGCTGCTCGTTGTGGTTGTATTGTAGCACACATTGTTCCTTTACACATTTCTCTAGTGTTGAAAATCGTGCGGCCTCCCTGCCGCTATCTTTTGCGATGTGATATCGCCGTACTCTGTTCCAGAGAGTTGGCCTGACTCAGTAGGTTAGGCTGAACAAAGACTTTCCCAATACCGCCACTTTGTGACAATATTGATGTTGCAGTTTGCCGCTGCAATGCTATGTCTTCGATGGCATAGCCTTTTAGCTTGTCCAATAGATCAGTTGCTCAGAAGCAAAAACGTTCCACCTCGGGATAGACTGGCTTTAATCTTCCTTTTACTGTTCCCAGGTTAAAATGTCCTGTACACTGTCTTACCATGACACCAAAATTTACTTGCATATCTTGTCAAGATTAGTGGAGAAAATATTCAAAATATTAATCGAACTTGCATTGCGTTAAATAATATACCCTTTCACTTTATGACTTGGTAAATAACAATGACGACGAGAGAGAATGCAAGGGGAAAATTAGCAGATTTCCTCCCCTTGTCCACCACTGTACTCATTGGATACTAGTGTCTCTCTTACCGAATCTGATTTTCTCCTTTTAAAGTTTTTCAATAAAAATTATGTTGAGTCCACGATCTCAGAGCACAAGACTCGTGTATTCTTAAACTCACATTTCCCTCGTTTGGCACGTGCCAACACGAAAATCTCACATTAAAACCTCAAGCATTTTATTCCTCAAGTGCGCGTTTATTCTGAGTTAAATAAGTATCTCTCATATCTCTAAATACAATATATTTAGATTAAATAAACATTTGTTATTATTGTGACATTATATCATACAATAATGTCAACATTTCTAATTTATCACACTCATATGTCTCAATCAGCGAAATGACTGCATACATATTTAACTTAGAATATCATGTGAATAACTGGTGTTAAGATTAGTAGTATGAATATACTTTGTTAACACCATGAGCCAAAATACAACAGTAGTCTAAATTCGACTTACAATCTCAAGTGCATTTCTGGAACATTCATTAATGTGGCTGAGCTGCGCTTTGATTGGTTAGTAGTTATAGTCTTCAGATATAACCTTTTTTACTTAAATTTGTTTTTATAAATGTGTTAGTAGTTACAGTCTTTCACATTTGACCTTTTATATTTAAATTTCTTTTTATAAATGTATAAATAGCTGTGGTCTTTTATTAGATATGACCTTTTACATTTAAATTTGTTTTTATAAATGTGTTAGTAGTTATAGTCTGTCACTATCATATATGACCTTTTACATTTAAATTTGGTTTTTTTATAAATATGTTAGTAGTTATAGTCTTCAGATATGACCTTTTATATTTTATTGTTTAGTATCAATCGAAAACACGATCTTTAATATATAAATCTTTTTTAAAATAAATTTGTCAGTAATTATAGTCTATCAGATATGACCTTTTATATTTAAATTTGTTTTTTTTATAAATGTGTGTTGAAT
Organism: Sinotaia quadrata; assembly: GCA_028829895.1. Classification (NCBI taxonomy): domain Eukaryota; kingdom Metazoa; phylum Mollusca; class Gastropoda; order Architaenioglossa; family Viviparidae; genus Sinotaia; species Sinotaia quadrata. The sequence goes on along the minus strand of CM054180.1, from coordinate 28,517,905 downwards.
GTGTCAAAATAGGAATGGTGGTGCTTAAATGATTGTGCTCCCATTCCATTGTTAAACGAGCCTTAAGGATAAAGACACTGTATACCTGAGGGCTCAGTCATGAAAAGTCCCATGTGCTTAGTTCATTGAAAGAGAGCTTTAACAACACCTTTGGACTGCATTGAAAATTAAATAGTATTATTTTCTTTGCTTGCTTATACATTTTCTTTTACGTTTTTTGTGGGATTTCTGAAAGAATGTAACTTTTGTATGTTGGCATAATGTGTGCATATTTACTAGTAGATACGTTACTGTATTATTCATGATATATGTAATAGATATTTATTATTTGGCTCTAAATCTTTCTTGAACTGTTCAGGGTGTACGGATCTATGGTGTTCAAGTAAATACTGATCCTAATTCCACCCAGTTTTTCCAAACACTGGTAAACATGACAGGAGGTCAGCATCTCCAAATGACCCAATTCAGCACTCTTTGTGATGTAATAATGGCCATCTGCTTCCGAGAGAAAGGTGCAAAATTCCTACAGGTAACAAATTGTGGGACAAATAAACTTGGTCTTCAAACTAATGTTAAAATTATAGAAGATTTATTTAATTTGAATTGCCAATGCATGTTCTTCTCTAGGATTAGGCCAAAGATCCCAACATTTTTTCCAGTGGTGATGGTATAGTGTGGTGTAGTTGTGATAGTGTGAAATACATCTACTAGTTTGTTTACAAATGACTATATCTATATTTTTCTGTACAATATATTTTCATTATATTTGCAGTGGGAGTTATATATAGGTTATATGTTTTTTCCTATTCAAGACCATATCCCTTCAAAGTAACCATGAAATCAAAGTAATAGTCACAATCACCATCACCCCACCCTGACATTTTTTGTTTCAGTGAGCATCAATGTGGATTTAATTCAAAGAAATAGGAGCATGCTTGCTAATAGACATTCTTTATTTGTCCACAATGAAAAGACTGTCAGTAAGATATGGGTCACTGCCAGACTGGTTTCACTGATATTTAGCTCTTTTTCCCACTTTGGCATGAGAAGTGAGCTTGTATAGGTCTGAGATTGAGTCTGTCTCAGAATTAAATAGATCTGTCAAGGCCAGGATACCTATTACTATTTCTGTGTCTCTACCATGTTTTGTCATGCTTGAATTTTTTGTATGCTGACATGACAATGAGACCTCACTTTTTCTTATGTCAAAGATCATCTGTGTACATTACATGGTCCCTCATTATCCAAGGGTTCTAGTTGATTTTGCTATAACACTACTAATTAAGTTGTCAATGCCAGTAGAAGAGGCAACCAGCTTGTTATTGAATCTAGATGAGAGGACTGCGTTTGATATGGCAGTCTCTTCTGAGTGAACTGTATGTTAGTATTCGACGCAGTGGAACACTGTTAATAAATCCCTCAGTTGAGCAATGACCATGACATTGCCCCTCATAGTGACATTGATGCCAAGTTATTAGGCTATAAATAGTTTCTGATGTAAGATCAGTGCACACTGATGTGCTTCCTGGGTGGTCCATTAGATCTGTGATGTGTAAAATTAGCATTAATCTGAAGCTTAATAGAGAGAAGCTGTTGTGCGTGAACTAGTCAATCTCAAGCTTAATAGGCTGTGCTCTGTTATTGAAGGCTTGATGTTAAATGCTAATTGCATATTTAGATGATGGACATTTGACATCTCTCCCTATACACTGGCAATAAAATGGGATTTATGAAACCATTAACCTTGGATCAAGGATCTGATGTAATAAAAGTACTGAACCTTCTCACCATCCATCCAGTAGTAGGGGCTTAAAGGTAAAAGAGCAATTTAAAATTCAATGATTCATTAATGATGCAATTTTGTTTCTATCATCCAGCAAAATAGGTGATTGTCTAGGGTAATTAATCTATGTCACATTATTATAAATGACATAACATATTCGTGTGTCTACCAGACGTATTTGTTTCATCATGACTATCAAATTCACTATGCATTGAGCTTGCATCAGACTCATACCCAGACTGACTTGAAACCTGGCTTTAGGGTTGTTGTCATTGCATTGTCAAGAATTTTTAGTTATGTGCTTGCATTCCTGGAAACTATGTTTGAAACTCTTGCCCAAGGAGGAAAAATGTTGATCATAATGCGATGGGTGATTTGACAAATCAGACAAGTCATCAAGCATCCCTGTATTGGTAATGTTTGTTTTCCCCATGATGGGGCACGGAACCTTTTTCTTCTCTGTACTGTTCACCAGTAAGATCAGTATTGCATCATGCAAACGTGACACCTGATGTTTCTTTTCCCTCTGAGATTCTATTATTTTGATGAGGATGAGAAGAATAGGTATTGTCCTGCAATACTGACCTCGTGTTGTGTTAAAATTAACGGCATCGAACTTATTTTATTCATTTTAAAACAAACACAACAATTAATACAAATCCCACAATCTGTTGAGAAATGTACATTGCACAAAAATCAAATATGTAATATTTTAAAAATAAATGTAATTTAGATTATAAAATGTAAACTAGTTGTAACACAATGCAACTTAATAAAGTTGTCATGCTTTAGGGGCCACATAGTTTTAAATTAAGTAATTGTTATTCTTACACTTTTCGAGAGCTATGTAATAGTTGTTCTTAAACTAATTTCACAATAGATACAGAGTTGCATTCGTGAACTATCGCAGAGTTATGAAATGGTGGTTCATAAGCATAGTTTTGGACAGTTTTACATTTTGATTCTTATAGCTTAGATTCTTAAACTGGTCACAACTGGTATACAATTTGATTCTTATAGTTTAATCCCAACAACATTTGAAGAGTTACAAAATAGTGAATCGTAAGCTGGGAACAACAGGTACGCAGTTTGATTCGTATACAATTTAATCCATTAATTCTTAACATTTTTGCAGAGTTATGAAATGGAGGTGCGGGCTCGTGAAGGACACAGACCTTTACATCATGACCTTGAGGGTGTTTTTGGAACACTAAGTCTTGCAGGGGACGTGCGCCCTAAAGCATCAACCAGGAATGGTAAACTATAGAATTTAATTCTCTCTGGGTGTTTTAGAGAAAGAGAATCGAAAACCTGAATCACTTCTGACTGAATGGTTGGAAAATGAATGGAATAATTATAAAGTGAAAGAAATGTTTAGAATGAAATGGCTGGAAATGGAATGACTCGAACTTAAATGATAGGAAAATACTCTAGAGTTCATGGGTAAAAGTATTTTACATCTACTCTCGTTACCATTTGTAATGTTTCATTTTTATACTATCTTAGAATGAATATACGCATTCTTTATATTTGTTGTTTTCATAGTTGTTTTTTTATTTTAAGAATTGATGATGTTGTTGTTGTTGTTGATGATGATGATGATGATGATGATGATGATGATTATGTCATTATTGAGCTTAGGTTTCAGTAATATGCATTTTTCATTTCTAAAACATTTAATCATTCATGAATACTGTTCTTGTACTCTTCAAGGTAACATCAGTATGAGGTATTGAGATGCATATAAAAATTGATGAATGATAGATGCTAGAGTAGTCAGCTATAAGATTGATGAGTGATGGATGATAGACAACTATGAGATTGATGAATGATGGATGCTAGAAGTATATAAGTAACTAGTGATATATCATAGAGTCTAGATTGTCTTCCTTTATTTTCATTAAATTTCATTTTCAATTGCAGCCACTGCTTATGGAGAGGGTGTGTGTTTTTCTGTGAAATCAGAATATTTTGCAAATCCAAAGAATAACCCTCCTTGCAAAACAACAGGCAATCGGTATATCTACCAGTGCAAGGTGCTGGTGGGCTACTCAGTGAAAAGTGATGCAAATATGAGATTTCTTCCATTCCGTGCTGGCAGCATTGCTTATGATTCTGCAGCTGATGACCCAAATAATCCAGGGATTTATGTCATTTTCAGTGACACTCAGGCTTATCCAGAATACATTATCACATTCCGCTAAATGAATCATCACAGTAAATGATTCAAACATTGCAAGATTTCAGTTAGCCTATACATAATATCTGTGGATTACCATATATCTTGTAACTTTTATTCATTGTTTGAAAGTGACTTTATTTGGACTTTATTTTATATGACTTAATAATTTAATAATTTATATGCATCTATAAATTGCCTGTTCCTTTTTAGGTCTTTATCTGCCTCTGTTGTAGAAAAAGTCATTGACTATGAATTTTAAAATATTTTGGTCTAAATTATAGAAGCTCTTGATACAGTCAGAGGAGAATATAAAATTCAAAAATAGATTGTACATTTGTATTATACAAAAATCATTCACTGGTATAAGTATAAAGCACTTGCCCTTATTAATAATAGAGTTTACTACTGTAGTTCAAAATATAGCTTTCAACCCAAACGTAATGTACTTTGATAACGAAATTGTTGAACGAACATGGATAAACAAAAAAACTCTTTACAATGTATAAACAATTAAAGCATAATCCTTCTAAACATTGAACACTAAAGATGCTGTTGAAATGTGTGACACGTTCGCCACTAATTAATGAATATAAATATTATTCTTAATGAATCTTTCATAACTAATTTCAAGTGATAATAATATTAATTTTATTTTATTAATGATTCTCGTACAGACACCACTCGTATCTCACTTGGCGGATATTTTGGTATTGCAAATGTTTTCACAATTTTACAACATACAACAACGTTTACAGTCACATAAGTTTTTTGCAGGTGGAAACTTCTTACTAAAGGAGAAGACAAACCCTTATTTAATCTACATGTGGAGAGCCCCCATCCACCCACTTTTTTATCCAACACAAGATTATCAAACTTCAATATATGTAGACGGTCAATATATTTAACAATACATTATATAATACTAATACTACTACTACTACTACTACTACTAATAATAATAATATAGGTGTCTTGATAGTCCAGTGGTTAGAGGAGAAAAAACCTCAACCAGAAAGTTAAGCAGCCTGAGCTGTGTCAACAAACATGGATGGTGACAGCTCCAATTCCCAACTCTGGACTATCGAGGGAGGGAAAAGTGGCTCCCTCCAAACTACACGCTTGTCCATCCCATTCATGATGGAGAAAATAAATTGTGATTCCATACTGGATCAGACTTCGCCCGGGTTAACAAGGTATGCGCTAGGCACTGATGTTTTTGGGTGTTTTAGTGAAAAATGGGCTACTGAAACGCACGCAAAATCTCGGAGGAAATGGACCAGAGATGAAAACATACAAATCACGGTCTCTTACTATCAAAGATAACCAACAACAAGAGGATATAGAAAACGAATGTATGAACACTGGCTCAAACATCATCCAGAGGATTTGATCAGTGAACAGCAGCTCCTGGATCAGAAGAGAGTGATACTACAGAATAGGCTTCTTACAACCCTAGAAATACACGATGAAGGCAGAACCCCAACAAGAAGGCTGCAAAACAACAAAGCTCTAAGGACAGCAATTGAGAATGCAAATGAAATACTAAAATGTATCCCCACAAAAGATATAACAGAAACCAACAGTCTAATATACGCCACCGCAAAGGTAAATGAAAGATATATAAGGCCAGACACAGTACAAACACAGAAACCATCAGTACCACCATGGAAGAAGAGAATAGAAAAGAAAATAGAGTGCACTAGAAGAGAAATAAGCCAAATGACTGCAGCGGCACAAAACAAGGGAAAACTGAGGGCAAGATTGGTCACCAAATACCATCTCAACTGCAGAAGCATTACGACTGCAATGGAAGATGCAAAGCAAAGACTTCAAGGACTCAGTCACCATCTGAAGAAATACACTGCAAGAGGTCAGCAATTCCAACAGAACAAAATATTCCGAACTGACCCTGGAAGACTATACCAAGAATTTAAAGGAAAATCGAGAACGGAACAACAAATACCAAACATCCAGGATACCAAGACCTTCTGGGAAAACATTTGGAGCCAGATGGATTCATGAACTGAAAGATGATCATAAAGAGATACCTGAGCAATGCACCATCACAATCAGTGACATGAAGAAGAAGGTACGAAAGATGGCAAACTGGAAAGTCCCAGGCCTCGATCAAGTAGAAATATTCTGTGTGAAACATCTTACCACCTTACATGGCAGACTTGCTGAACAACTGCAAGACATACTAAACAAACCAGGAACTCTACCAGCATGGATGGTAAAGGGAAAAACAGGTCTGATTATGAAAGATCCACAGAAAGGCACAACACCAAACAACTATCGTCCACTCACATGTCTGTCAACCACCTGGAAGTTACTATCAGGAATTATAGCTGACAAAATCATGACTCACCTTGAAACAAATTTCTAAACAATGAACAAAAGGATGCTAGATCAGGCAGCAGAGGAATGAAGGACCAATTGGCAATTGATAAGGCAATAGTTACTGACAGCAAGAAACGAAGAACAAATCTTGCAATGGCATGGATTGACTATCAAAAGGCGTATGACTCAGTCCCACATTCATGGATAATTGAAACATTAAAATTGTATAAAGTAGCGCCATCAGTAGAGAACCTAATTCAGAAGTCAATGAAAAACTGGAAAACCACCCCCACATGCAACAACACAAATATTGCAGACATAACAATAAATTGTGGAATATTCCAAGGTGATTCCCTATCACCACTGCTGTTCTGGATTGCCCTGAATCCTCTCAGTCAAGTGATCCAGAAAACAGGGTTAGGATACAAAATGAAAGCAGGACAGGTCATCAGCCATTTACTGTAAATGGACGATCTCAAGCTGTATGGTAAAAATGAACGTGACATCACATCTCTGATCAATACTGTCAAGATCTGCAGTAAGGACATTAACACGAAATTCGGCCTTGAGAAATGTGGACGAATTGTCATCCAGAAAGGCAAGGTCAACGCAACAGAGGGCCTGCAATTCGACATCGGAAAAATCAACGATGTTTCAATGGAAAAGGGATCTAAGTATCTTGGGATACTACAGCATCAAGAAAATATGCAGAGAGAAGTGAAGTCCAAAGATAAGAGAAAAACGTGTTAGACAAGTCTGAAGTCCAAGCTAAACAGGGCGAACAAAATACAAGCCCTTAATGCATATGCAATATCTGTAGTAAGCTATACTGGGGGGTATCAGATTGGACAGCAAATGAAATAAATGAACTGGACAGAAAAACAAGAAAACTACTCACAATACATATAGCCTTACACCCCAAAGCAGACGTAGACAGGCTCTATGTATCTCGAAAAATGGGAGGACGAGGTCTCAAGAAAATCAAACATGTCATTGAAGGAGAGGTCATTGGCCTTGTGGACTACATCTGGAATAACAACAAAGATGATCTCCCGATAGAAGCAATAAAGATAAGTGGACTATTCCAAACCCCAGAAACAGACAAAGAAACATGGAAGAAAAAAACGAACTAAGAACTAGCACATACCTGGAGCCAGAAACCTCTGCATGGCCAGTATGTACGACAAGCCGACGAAATATCAACAAAGCAATCAAGGTACAAATGGTTGAAAGAGGCAGGATTGAAAGCAGAAACAGAAGCACTCATAACAGCTGCACAAGATCAAGCACTCAACACCAAATCATACAAAACGAAAATCATGAAAATTTCAAATGATTCCTAATGTAGACTCTGCAAATCCATGGATGAGACATCAGAGAAATCTTCGGCAACAATAGTTATTAGACCCATGCACACGTGGTTCAATAAATACAGTGAACCAATCAATATCACATATTAATATACCACAAGTATGCACTAAGTTCAAAGATTTGTAGTAAATAAGTCAACTTACATAGTTAATCTTTGCATAAACACAAGTGTAACATATATAAAAATGTATGAAATATTTTTTAAGTCCATTCAGTCGGTCAGTTTAAACTCACCACTCAAGCTAAACTCTTTAAACTCAGCCTTTTGGCTAGTCTCGTTCTCATAAATCATAATCATTGGATAATAAAATAAAATCTGCTCACTCAGTTTCCACTAGGTCATCAAATCTAGAATATTCTTCCCTTAGGCTGTTTACTTCAAACTCAGACACTTTCAAACTAACACCATAATGAGTGCCCAAGTACAGGTCACTCTGACAAATTAGCAACTCAAATAACAATTAAAGGGAGGTGCAAATTTACTTTGTCACCGAATGTTTAATGGCTATTGATTGATTTGTAAATGATTATTAGCACATTTTATGAGAATGATGTATATTTGTAGTCTGATATATATATATATATATATATATATATATATATATATATATATATATATATATTGATTCATATTATATTACAATTTTGAAAGTTATGCATATTAATATATTATATTCAGATTATTATTATTTCCACTTCAGGGACTATGTAATTTTGCACTCTTATTTTTCTCAAGTTTCAGGCACTTTGCCTGGCTTTGTGCAATATTCAAGTGTGGATATTGTCGCCATGTGTTTTGATTCTTGTTATTAGATCAATTTATATTGATGGTCACACATTTCCATTTAGTAGCAATTTATGACTGAAAAAATAGAAATGATAAGATATATTTCATATTTAATGCATTCGGCAAAGAAATGTTAGCGACGTTTCTCTGCTTTTGAAAAAACTTTTATTACCTAAACAAATTTAACATATAGAACTTTTCGTAGTTTTATATAAAGTTACTAACAAAGAAGAAAATCACGCCATTGTTTATTTTAAGTTGCTTGTTCTCGGAGAAACAATTTGTTGTAAGATGTTTGAATTAATCACAAGTTGGAATTAAACATATTGAAATATTTTCTTTTAAAAATATTGTTTCAAATTAATAGTTTATATAGTTATTAAGAAATAATGTCAAAGTTGAGTAGTTAACTAATATTGTAGATAAAAGATTATTTATAAATAATAAAGTGAATTTACACACAAAGTATTGTATATTTGATTCATTTGCCACCTAGTAAGTGGTTATGATTATTATTACTAATTAATCATCACCCATAACTAATTACAAGTGATGAATCTTAAGTTATGTTATTAATTATTCTCAAGAAGACACCACTCATCTCTCTCTAGGCGGATATGCTGGCGCTGTAAATGTTTTCTCTCATCCACAACATCAAAGACAAACATTTACCGTCACACAATATTCCCGTATGTGGAAAACTTCTTACTAAAGGAGAAGACAAATCCATATGTAATCTATATTTAACGAGCTGCTATCCAACGACCTTCTTCTCCAACATAAATTTATCAATATGTAAGAAGTTCAATAAAGTTAACAATAAATTAAATTAATTAAATCAATAAATATACAAATAATAAATAAAATGTAAAGGATTACTAGATACCATGTTTGAAAATGTTTTTAATCAATACAGTCTTAGATCCTAAATAAAATTCATCAATTTATTGTCAGAACAAATACAGAGGATAGTTCTTATCAGAGAAGTGAAATGTAGTTATTAGAGATACATGATAACAAAACCTGAAGTTTATTGTTCATATTACTACTCTCAATCCAACGTGCTTACCTCCTCACTTTGTAGAACACTGATTTGCTGCTATTCTCTAAAGGCAAACCTGGATGCTCTTTTTCCGTATTAGCTCCCTGAAGTAGAACAACAATCGTAGCATTTTTTACTAACTACCTTGCCACCAAACATCAATGAAGAGTAGTGCATTCCTAACACTAGAAAACACTGCAGTAGAAACTTATCACATCTACAATGGTCGTTGTGGTTTATAATAAGTAAATCAGGAGATTCAGATGAAACAAAGAATGTTACTTTTTATGTAAAATATGATTAGAGAACAAACTCTAAGTTTCCAGTTTATTAATTTTATTTCCATTCTTTCTTTCATTCAAGTCTCAACTTACAGTGTCATGTAACAGTATTTATTAATCCGAAACAACATTATAAATACAGAAACAATGTCAAGTGTTTAGCATACTACATATAAACATTATATATCAGCCCATTGGCTTGTCTCGTTCTTTTAAATCCTAGCCATAGGATAATGAAAAGTACTCATCCAGTTTGAACTGGTTTGCATTCTAGAAACTTCCAGCATATTCTCAACTCGAGTTGTTTACTTCAACTCTGGCACTTAGAAAAATGCCATCATCAGGAGAGCCAAAGATCAGGTCAATTCAACAATTTAACAATATATATATAACAATTATATCTAGAAAGTGGGATAGGCAATTTTTCTCTGCCACAGTATTTAAACTCTGATTTTGGAATAAACTGCAATTTCTGATTCCGCAAAAATTAAATGTTATGTTCTGTATTGGTCTTTGTATGAAAAATGTGAACAAATTTCAATTTCCATTGATTGTCTTGGATATTAACAATTACCTCTTGTTGATAATGATGTGAACACTGTCCCCAAATTCTCAATCAAGGGTGTCCATCGTGCTACCTCTAAACCACATGTAAGACATTTTATTTCAATTAAATTATTAGAAGGAAATTCACAGTTTAAACTTTTACTCCTCTGAAACTTTGTTTTTAATACAATTCACTGAATTTCTAGCCTCTGTTTGCATGTGCCTATTTGGTAGTAGCTAAGTCAAGGTTACCTCTTGGTAAATCAGAATCTTCTCTTGTGTCATCAGCATAACGTTATGGACTACATAAATTCTATGAAGTCAGCTGCACTTTGTACTCAAATGAGGTGAATTTTCTCCAGGAGGAAAAGTGCCTTTTGTTCAAGGTAATTCAGATCTCACAAACTACAGTCTACAGGTTCATGGAGACGGCATAAAAGTTATAATACCGTACTGAGAAAAGCAGGTGGTAAAACTCAGTTCATGTGAGATTCCCAGTTCTTTGATGGTCCTACATCAAGAGTTTGAATTTGTAATTGATCGTAAATCCATATCATATCATTTTGTCAGCAAGAAGACGTGGGTTTGTAATTTAATTATACGTAAACAGGCCGTGTTTAATTTATAAGCCAACTATTGCTGTGACGAAAGAAAACTATATGAAAAGCTGCTATGAGACAATTATAGAACTTTAGACCAATGTCCCTAAATGTATCAAGTTTGTTCTGTTTATGTTGTGCTTACCATCCCTAAATTTTGTGTTCTAAATTCTTCACTAATGAATAGTATACAAAGATAACTGTATTGTGATGCTGACGCCACTTTGTTAATGAAAATGGTTATTATTCTTAATGAATCTATCATAACTAATTACAAGTGATGAAAATATTAATTTTATTTTATTAATGATCCTCCAGCAGACACCATTAATTTTTCTCAATAGGCGGTTATACTGGCACTGTAAATTTTATATCTCTTCCACAAAAGATAAATATTCACGGTCATAAACCTTTCCATAGGTGGAAAACGTCTTACTAAAGGAGAAGACAAATCCGTCTTTAATCTATATGTAGCGAGCCTCCATCCACCCACTTTCTTCTCCAGCATAAGTTATCAATATGCGTAAGAAGGCCAACAAACTTAACAATATATTTATTTTAAAAAAATAAAATATGCAAATGACGAATACAGTGAAATAGATAATTTGACATCAATATTTGTACGAACCAACATTCAGATAATTTTATAATTAACAGTCTATCATAAATACAATTCAAGAATAGGTAAATAAAAATCATAGGATAATTCTGTCAGAGCATAGAAATTGAGTTATTAGAGGTATGTGATTATGATCTTTTTACAAATCTGGATTATGTGCTGCTTCAACAGTCTTTCACTTGTTTTTGCAACAATGTAAAACTTTCACAATGTCTGCATCAACACTGTACCCCTCTACACACGTGGAAAACACTGATAAGCTATTTTTGTCTCTAAAAATCAACTTGAGCCAACTTCACCATGTCAGTTTTTTCAAGCATGATTACAGTAATCCTGGAAACTTTACTGTACTATAATTTCCTGATGTACACTGCATACATTGCTTTGATGCATCCAAAGGGTATAGCGTACTCCCTTACATTTATACACCTATCAACGCCTTTTCCCCCACCTCAGCACCAACATGTGACACCCTCCCTCCACCTATAGAAAACTTCACTCCTAAATATACCTCACCCAATGAACATACAAATCTTCTACAACTCCACTTCCAAACTCCTACACTCACCCCAATCCCCAACCAACTTCTCTGGTGAACCAGACACCCCTCACCAAAACTCCTCGTATTACGTCCACCTATCTTCATCCAACCACCCAAACACAAATCTACTCCATCTGTACTACCACCCTCCACCCCAACTCCTTTATTAACTACACCCATCCTTAAACCTTGCCCCCCACGTTCTACCCCAAACCGATATACACTTCTATCCATCCATCCATCCATCCATCTATCCATCCATCCATCTATCTATCTATCTATCCATCTCTCTCTCTCTCTCTCTCTCTCTCTCTCTCTCTCTCTCTATATATATATATATATATATATGATTTAGTGCTAAACAGCGATTAAAACAACTAAGAAAACGATATTTAAGGATTGGTGGTTAAAATAGTTCCCGTGACGCGATGGCATCCACAATGATTTATATGACGTGAGTTGGCTGGTTGCTTTGATCGATATTCATTCACAACCAAAAGTAGGATTTTAATTTCCGGGAAAATGGTTTGTAGCTGAAAACTCTTCTGAAATTAGTAAGACAGAAATAATTGCCTTTCGTGCAGATACTTTAAATCTTGGAAAGGTGAGAGACAATTGATATAATTGATCTTAAAATAGCCTTATTTAGTTTAAATCTCTGGCTGGTTTGAGATGTTCATTTTATTCTGTTTTAGTATTGTGTAATTACGTGTACACGTATTTGTCTCAATAACGACTATAGTGTGAAAATATATCAAAACAAATACCATCGAGAACGAGATATGAATAGCTTAGTTTTTGTTTTTGCTAATAAGGTAAGTGTAACTTGTAATTTGTTTGAGGTTTTTCAAGATTATTCGCTGGGTATTACTTATGTGAAAAAAATTCATACACTTTATTGTCGAGTTTCAGTAAGTAAAATATGAAGTAAGTAAATATAATTCAGTCTAAAGTACGCCATCTTGTGAACAGTTTGCAGTTTCTGCTCATAAGGCACGTGACTATACCCGTTAAGTTCCTAATGTCAAGTGCAAACGTGACTCCTTTCTGTTGGGACAACATAGACAGCATTAGAATTTATATGTGTGCGCGCGCGCGTGTGTTTATGTGTGTGCAACCGGTTGTACGAATTGAATCCATTTGGTGTAAAACTATCAACACAGTAGACAAAAGCAAGAAATAAGGTAACCCGACCACTGCCGTACATTTTTGTTTTCGTAACACGTTTCCTTGATTCACCGTGTGTGTCGGTTTTCATTTTATTAGGGTCAGAATTCTGGCTGTAATGATTAAAGTCGTGTAAATCTGCATATCATGATACTTTAAACCACTTCTTTCAATACCGACTTAAATATCTTGACTAAATATTTATTTTTATGAGATAGCTCCATTTGCCATAATCTACATTCAAGAAAATATTATTTCCGATGCGACAGAAATGTAGGTCTGCATGTTTATTTAGTATTCATTTAAGCGTTCTTACACACCGTGTTAATTTGTAGTGGGGCAATAGTAATCATAGCAACCATGACAGCATGCCTACACGGATCAATGCATGTGACAAGGACAATACGTTGCTGAAGACTGAAAATAGTAACATTTACTTCACTTAAAAATATCCACAAATCAATGCAGTGCACTTGGCTCTCTCCTCAGTCAAATCGATCAAGCATGCTGAAACAAGGACCATAACCCACCATTTATTGTTCTCTGTCCACAGTATCGATTTCTTCTGCCTGTAAACATATTGATTACTCTGTTTTAGTGTAATGGTGAAGATTAAATGATAGCGTTAACTAACACTTCATTTTCTGAAACTGTTCCTTAAGGATTGTGTTCTACTTTTAGCATTTCCAAGTCTCTAAATTCAACATTGTACGATCTTTCAATTTTCAGTTTGAAGAAACGGGACCTAATTACACTGGCATAAAAGTTTCATTCCCTAAGCAAGAACGAACGATGAGGAAGAAATAAACAATTTTATATTGTTATCATACTGATGTAGAACACTAAACATGCTTGTGAGTAAACGATTCACATACAAAGTAGATTTTACCGAAAGAGATAAATACAGGTCTCGTACACCTCAATTGTTATTTTTTCCTTAGATCTCATTAGTTATTTCTTCCTCAGACCTAAATGGCTATTTTTTCCTCTTCAGATTCAAATGGCTATTTTCCTCCTCAGATCTAAATGACTATATTTTCCCTCAAATCTTAATGGCTATTTTTCTCCTCAAATCTAAATGGCTATTTTCTCCTCAGATCTAAATAGTTACTTCTTCCTCAGATCTTAATGGCTATTTTTCTCCTCAGATATAACTGGCTATTTTTCTTCTCAAATATAAATGGTTCTATTTCTCCTCAGATCTAAATTGTTATTTCTTCCTCATATATAAATTGTTATTTTATTCCTCTGATTTAACAGACTATTTTTCTCAGATGTAAATGTTTCGTATGATTTGAGAAGGCAAAATAGAACATTGAAACTAACTTCTACAACTTAGGTCTGACAGGCAGTCCACACGACATCACGTCGCCAGCACCATGAGCACAAAGGACGAGCACAATCTGTGTCTAATAGCTGAAGGGTTTCCATCAGAAGTTCAAGCTCTTCAGGTAGCAGAATACATCTTCCTAGCATATGATGTTGGAGTTCGCAAAGTGGTACCTATCAATATTAATTCATGGTTGGGTAAAAAACTCTGGATAGTCTGTTTATATTCTCCAGAAGGTGAGTATCTGACAGTTGCTTGCTTTTCAATACAATATTCATTTCCAAGAAGTCATATAGTCTTTGAAAAGATGTCGCAGATTTCCCAAAGAAACAATTTTCTCTTATAATTTTTTAATGAGCTTTATAATCCTGACTCGTAAATTAATCAAGTAACATACGCTGTATTTATGCATTGTCGCATAACTGGTTTGTAATGAAGGAGACGTGTCTTTAGATTTACTCAAAGACGTATTCATGGAGAGCACAACTGGTTTGTAATGAAGGAGACGTGTCTTTAGATTTACTCAAAGACGTATTCATGAGAGTCATTGAAAACGTTAGCGATTAGCTTTTAGCTTTATCGAAAATAAAACCTGTAATTTATCGTTGAATCTGACAATACTAAAAATAACATAATTAAATACAGCACACATTATTATGCTTAAATCAAATTCCTTTTATACAAAATTCATTTGGCACGCATATGTAAAAGACAATTTATTAAAAAATAAAAAGTCTTTTTGGTCTGAAATGCGATGTTTTCAAAAATTAGAAAATCTGAAAGCTTTCAGTAATTAGATTATGTTGCCCGATTCTCTGAGTGTCACGTGGTTTTACATGCAGAATACACTTCAAACCTGGAATATATTTCAGACTGGAACAGGGTAGAAGTAGTGTTAGTAGTGTTTCTTTCTCCCTAGTGTTAGTAGAGTTTCTATCGCCCTAGTCTTTGAAGAAGATTTTTCGCCCTAGTGTTAGTAGAGTTTCTTTCGCCCTAGTCTTTAAAGGAGGTTTTTTGCCCTAGTGTTAGTGTTTCTTTCGCCCTAGTGTTAGTAGAGTTTATTTCGCCCTAATAGTAATAGTGTTTCTTTCGCCCTAGTCTTAGTAGTGTTTCTTTCGTCCTAGTGTTAGTAGTGTTTCTTTTGCCCTAGTGTCAGTAATATTTCTTTCGTCCTAGTGTTAGTAGTGTTTCTTTTGCCCTAGTGTCAGTAATATTTCTTTCGTTCTAGTGTTAGTAATGTTTCTTTCACTATAGTTATAGTAGTGGTTTTTTTTAACTCTAGTCTTAGTAGTGTTTCTTTCACTGTAGTGTCAGTTGTGTTTCTTTTACTTTAGTGTAAGAAGTATTTCGTTTACTCTAGTATTAAGTAGTGTTTTTTTTTATTTTTGTGGAAGTAGTTATTCTTTTACTTTTGTGGAAGTATTGTTTATTTCACTCTAATGCTAGTAGTGTTTCTTTTACTCTTGCTTTAGTAGATTCATTTACTCTAATTTAATAGTGTTTCTTTTGCTCTTGCTTCTTTAGCAGACTTGTCCCTTCGCCAGTTAGAGCGTGACACCTTCCAATTAATTATTAATCTTAAGGCACGCTCTTTCGACGATAAATCCAACGATCGACCACACCCCGCGAACATTACCTGCTCTTGATATGCACGCACGAATGAGTAAGAAACTGTAGTGACGCACTGAAGACTATTGGGGCGAAGGACTGAAACCGAAACCGAAACAATGTAGACACAAGTACCGACCGCCATGCCACTCTCAAAGTAGACACAAGTACAGACCGCCATGCCACTCACAATGTAGACACAAGTACATACAGCCATGCCACTCACAATGTAGACACAAGTACAGACCGCCATGCCACTCTCAAAGTAGACACAAGTACAGACCGCCATGCCACTCACAATGTAGACACAGGTACAGACCGCCATGCCACTCACAATGTAGACACAAGTACATACAGCCATGACACTCACAATGTAGACACAGGTACAGACCGCCATGCCACTCACAATGTAGACACATGTACATACAGCCATGACACTCACAATGTAGACACAAGTACAGACCGCCATGCCACTCACAATGTAGACACATGTACATACAGCCATGACACTCACAATGTAGACACAGGTACAGACCGCCATGCCACTCACAATGTAGACACATGTACATACAGCCATGACACTCACAATGTAGACACAAGTACAGACCGCCATGCCACTCACAATGTAGACACAAGTACATACAGCCATGGCACTCACAATGTAGACACAGGTACAGACCGCCATGCCACTCACAATGTAGACACAAGTACATACAGCCATGACACTCACAATGTAGACACAGGTACAGACCGCCATGCAACCTACAAAGTGGCGGTGACAGTGGAGGTGATGGTGGAAGCTTTTGTAGAAAGAACAAAATAACCTTCGCGTGAGATTCAATGGTGTTTTGAATACCTTGACTTTAAAGCCTACTGTCCTACTAGAATGCATGATAAACATTCTATGGATACCTCACAATAAACTGTGGTTGGGATTCTGACGAATGTCGATAGATGTAACGCAAAACTGTACCATATTAAAGATTCGACAACATCATCACTATAAATTGTGATTTGTGATTCCATTAGACAGATGAACAAAATTACAGTTGAATGTATTCAGACTCTAATAAAATGATCAGATTTCTTTATTTGGTCAGTATATATTCGAACTATCGAGTAAAAATAAAATATTTACATAATCTTTGTGCTCACTCGAATGTGACACTAATGGGCATTGCAAATATGCCTTTAGACTTATATCATTCGTTCAGTCGCACTTAATGTCTTTCTCAACTACATTAAAACCTGTGTGGATTTTATTACTTTTTGCAAATGGTCTTTATGATTAAATATTATTTACCTAAATATGATTCACAGGCAACAAACCAATATTTTAATTTGATTACACAGTTTCTAATAGTCTTCTTACATAATCCTTATATCGATTTATTTTTTCTAATGTTCGTAGAATATATAATTGTAGGAACAGATCATTATTGAGCACAAGTGATTATAATATATGGAAATTACTTTTCTCTTTACATTATTAAAATAATAAAAATAAAAGTGCATTTATCAAGCACACAATTTTTAACTAGTCAGTGTAGTGTTAGCAGCACAATGCCTAAAATAACACAGGAGGTGAAAAACATGGTGAACTCGAAATATCAACATTATAATCAATACATAGTAGAGAAAACGTTTACAACACCAAAATACCCGCCAAGGGAGAGACGAGTAGTGTTTGTTGGAGGGTCATTAATAAAATAAAGTAATATTCTCATCACTTGAAATTAGTTAATAATAATAATAATATCTTCATTAACTACGTGGCGCGTTTCCTGTCAACAAATGATTGCATTTTCTTACATTTATATAAAAATGTACTAAACATACATAGACTTTATACTAAAAGCTTACTATAACATTTCACGTAGCATTTGGACCACTATCAAGTATAACTCTCCTTATTTTCAGAACATAGTTCCTCTTTAGATTATAATTTTTATCAGTGGATTGTATTTACTCTGTAGGTAGATCACAGTATTATATTTTCAACTCTCCAACTTAAATAGAGTAAATCCGAATGTATGCATCTCAAAACACTCGCAGGCTAATATCCTTTGCATAAAATGTATGTCACACGATGCAAAAGAAACATAAACTATAATTTAAAAAAAATACTAATATTATCTGTTCTTGTTTTAAAGATGAAGGCAAGTTACGTTTTGCTTCTCTAGATCATTCAAGATGTCTCTCGAAGAAGCATGCACGAGTTACTACAAACAATGACATTGAATATTTCATTCAGCTTTTCCCTGCTTACAGTTATCGTCTTCCAGCTGATGACCGCTGGACATTCATAAACTCGGTAATATATTTTTTCCTGTTACAGCTCACATCACACTTTGTATTTTACAAAATTACTCCTTGATAAAACTTCAATATATATATATTATATATAATTTGAATTACAAATGTAGCGAAAACAAATCACGACACTGTTGTTTAAATTTATTATATAGTGTGTGAAATGTGACAAGTTTTTCATTCTAATGTAAAGAGCTTAGAGCACTGTAGGACTAAGTGTCTCATCATCATCATCATCATCATCACCACCACCACCACCATCATCATCATCATCATTATTAGATGTAGCAGTAGTATTATTATTGTTGATATCATCAACTTTATTGTTGATACTTTCTGTATTTATTGGTCTTAGTGCTTGTTAGTAAAACTTTATAACAGTTATTAACAACAAGAGTGGTGACAATGACAATGACTAGCATTAAACAAATCACTATAATCTCTTGTTCATTTCTTTTAATAAGACAGGACACAGTCTTGATACCAAACCACTTCAACACAGGCCCAACACTACTGGGTCTGTCAGCTCTGTGCTAAGTGCTCAAACCCATTTTCAAGAAAGGCAGGAGAGACCTGTCCAAGCCTTTTGTGATTCATATTCAAGTGACAATGTATCAGATAACTTAGGGCTAGGAAATAGCTCTATAGCTCCTCGTCCAAACAACTATGATCTCAGGCTAAAGCAATCACATCCCTTTCAAAAGTCTCAAAACGAATCCAATACATCAATCAATCGATATTCTGCCGACAGAAGTTCCAGGGACCAATCAAATAGGTCTATTGATGTAAAACATGAACAATTTTTACGACCATGCTCAAATCAAATTCGTGATACATCACTGGAATTCAACCGACACACACCACAGTCACAGTACCAAGATGCCCAGACAAGAGCACAGTACACAGATGTCAAAGCGAGAGCTCCACAGTACCCAGATATCCAGAAACGAAATTTATATTACCAAGATGTCCAGAAAAGAGCTCCACAGTATCCAGATGTCCAAGCAACGTATAACGGTAAGTGATGATTATATGCTGGTTTTGATGGTGGTCACTTTGCTAGGCGCCACTAAAATAACACCAAAGTGTCAAAGACTTGATGCAAAAATGTTATACCAAACATACACCATTAAAAAGTGCTTTCTCCAAGTTGTCTACGATTTAAACATCTGCATGGCATGTCACTTAAATATTTGATCCGGTATATGTCATGAAATACATTTTATTAGTTGTATGAACAGTACATAAAGAAAGACCAATGGATACAAAATGGGTCAACCACCAATTCAATGCATTTTTCGAACTTTTCATTTTCTATAAATTTATCTGATGTATCCTTACAGGATTTCATTTTATTACCACGACTGTTAGTAAGATTTACACATACTAAAACTGATGTAACTCGTTATAGAATTAATTGTAAAGAATATATGATTGAATTTAAAAATGGTATAAATAGAAGACTGAGGCAGTCGAGTGTGGGTGGGTGTGGTTGAAGGCGGCATATTTTGTGTAATTATCTTCTATAATTTGCATTGTTATTTACAATTTTCGTGATACATTTTTAAAATTCAATATTATGTTGTCCATGCATTATTACAATTTATTTAAAACAACAAGAATTCTGGATTTGAAACCTGATTCATATTTTCTTAGTGAATATTTAGATTTATAATGTGTTTAATTAGATTGATCTATTTATTCTTGATGAATCATCTTACATAGTATACAGCTAAACTACGTTTATTAAAGAGTACATTTTGGATTGATCTCACTATGCATTTCTATACTTTTTTATATTGCTAAAGCTTTATTTCAGTACTTGTAACTGACTGCAGTAGCACATAATCAATCTATTCAATTCATATAGCAAATCAGCAAGATCGGACCAATATCCAGTTAAGTGCAAGGGAGATTATAGAAACCAAGAACCTGAAGATGTACGAGTTGCGCTTGCTGAGGGCTGTACTTTTCAAAAGAGATGCAGAAAAACGTCATAGAGGCCTTAATGTAGAGCTGCGGCCAAAGAATTGCACAATTACATTGAAGGGTATGATGAATGATGTCAAAGATGAACTAACGGAAGTGGAAAATATTCTCAAAAATGTCAAGTCACGCGCAATTCCAGGAATGTCTTTGCCTCAGAGAAAAGTTTTAGAAGGCACGAGTGTGTACCAGTATATCATCAATAAGTTTAAGACTAAACATTGCATTGTTGTATGGGAAAATGACCAAGTGGTCACAGTGTATTCATTCAGTGATGACGACCTTCAGAAAGGCGTGGCCATAATTCAGGAGAGTATTGTCCAGCGTCTATTTTCTCTTCCATTGGAGTCCTCGCATCTCTTACAGACCCAAGGGTGGTGTGACCTCAGGAAATCACAAGACGATAAACATTCAGACAAATTAATAATTGCACCTGACCAGAGTAGTCAAACGATCACAATTGCAGCGACCGATGAGATTATAGATGACGTAACAGCAAGCATTCAATACTTTATTGAAGAAAACACAGTCTACACAGAAGTCTATTGCTTTTCACCAAGTCGACAAAGGTTCATCACTTTTTATTGGAAGGACAGGATCATAACAATCGCAGATCTCCTAAAGTCGTATAAGGTGCAACTGTCCATAGCAAATGATGGTAAAGAGATTTGCGTAAAAGGTACAGCTAAGGGGTTGGACCTCTGCAAACAACAGTTACAACTTCTGAAACAGAAAATCGTATATCACGTGGAGCCACTGATAGATCAGAACAAAGTGAAGTTCCTAACCTCTGAAAACTTTACCAGGGATTTAGACACACTAGGAATAAGCAATCAGTGCGTTCTGGGTAAAGACGAGGAAACGGACGATATTCAGGTGAGTGAATACTCAAACATTTAAAAACGTACTTAATGACATTGGTTTCATCGATATTTGTTAAATATGTATGCATATGTATTTAATTTGTCCAAATGTTTGTTTAAATAGCAAGACACCCGCTGAAAATTTTAACGTTCAATCCCATGGACTGGCATGCATTACAGAACAATAATAGAATGAGTAAAGTTGTATCGCTTAAATTAATGCAACCCTAATATAAATCTGTGGTTTTCAAACAGGTGTGCGAAAACCGAAATATTTTTCCAGTTGTCTAAGACTGCAAAGATATGCTTTCCCACACTTCATGAAGTTTTTCTGAAAACTAATTTGCTTTTAAAGCCGAACACTGACAGAACAATTTCTACTTATATTCTGTGCGAATTAATTGTGTATCAGATTTAGCTTCTTGAAATAATTAGTTTTTTATTTTAATTTCCTTGCCATGTATTCAGATAATATTTATCCTTAAAGCACAGAACGGAAATTTTGAATATCGAGACATTGTGCACAGTTAGCCCTTGCCTGTGAATTTAGGAATAAATATCGGGTCCTGGCTTGTTTCGAAAGCAATATACATTAACATTGAGCGGATAACTCCTTGAAACTTTCCAAATTATACAATTAGAATTAATGAACATTGAGATAATATTTTTGATTTAAGTGGTTTCGTTTGTTATTTCTAAATTATACAAATAATGTTAAGAAACATTTAATTTATACTAATGTTTAATTGGCACCAATTGTTATTTTGGCGCAATATAGAACTGAAATGCGTAAAATAGAAGCAGACAGTCGTCGTATAATTTGTGTGTGGCTCAACACTCATTTATTCTTCTCGTAAAATAGTGTGGGCTTAACACTCACTTATTCTTCTCGTAAATTAGTGTTCGGTTTAACACTCGTATTTCTTCTCCTATAATAGTTTTATTGATTTAGCAATTCATTTCACTCGATTGTAGATTTTTAAACATTGCTTTTTTCCAATCTCCTTTCAGAATAGGAACAGATCATAATATTTATTACTCTTACAGACAGTGGTATACAGATCATGATATTTATTACTCTTACAGGCAGTGTTATCCAGATCTGAAGTGTCCTCTGCAACACAGGCTGCTGGAGACATTCGATCATGTGATAGTGTCGTCGACGCCATGAATGGTTTGTGTGTTGTAAGAGTAAATGGAGATGTGATAAACAAATGATAGTGTGTATATTGGGTGTGTGACACATTACAACATGATATGATCAGTCAAAACACACTCAAGCAAAATTGAACATTCGAATGACAAAGGCATAATTATATACTAATAATATAATAATAATGACATAATTATTGCAACCCAACAAACAACCCACCCAGACAACCCACACATGCAATCCACAAAGACAACCTACATAGACAACCCAACAGACAACCAAATGTCTATTCAATTTACTATTATACATCTAACACAATCACACAACGTAATGCTTCGTTCACGTGGGTGCACAGAGAGAAGAATGAATAAATTGTAGGAATTACAAAACAGTTGACAAAGTCATACATTGATGATAGCAGTCGTATAAGAACTATATGTAATTATCAAAATCACAAATACACATTTAAATGAACATTTATATATCATAAATTGTAGGAATTACAAAACAGTTGACAAAGTCATACATTGCTGATAGCAGTCGTATAAGAACTATATGTAATTATCAAAATCACAAGTACAAATTTAAATGCACATTTATATATCATTTATAAATTGCAATTTGACATCGATATGTACTTCAAATAAGTTTGAAATTTCGTATTTCGACTGCCGTCTTAACGCATGCGCACAATAGCAGTTGTCCGGGGCCTCACGAGTATAGGAGTCTCATGTTAATCTGCGAATGGTTATGACTTGCTGTCAGTAAATAAGTAGGTAAGGCCCCAGTGCACTGCTTTGACCGTGGACGTTTAATGCTGTTAGGACGGCCCTGGATTAAGATATATATTAACCCATCAGATTGTTATAAAGGGTATCATCTACAGTACAGTGCAAGTTATTACCCTTGATGGTAGATCTATACCCAAACATTAAACTTTTTGGTACGCGCTTTCAACACTATTTCGCTAATTAATTCTTTATTCATTAGAGCTTACTTTATCTCACGACCGTGAGTTTGAATTTAACGTTGCTGGTGTGCGATTGATCATCAAGGAAGGAGACATTTTACACGAAAACGTTGACGCTATTGTGAACGGATCAAATTGTGATCTAGATCTAAATCGAGGTAAGTGTCTGATATCGAGATTGTTTTTAACGGTAACTCTAAATGTTCAAAGTGTAAATACTGAAAGTGTATTCGAGTGTGTGTGTGTGTGTGTGTGTGTGTGTGTGTGTGTGTGTGTGTGTGTGTGTGTGTGTGTGTGTGTGTGTGTGTGTAGTGTAGTGTGCAGTTTTGTGTTATGTATAACTCAATAACCTAACATATAACACCGTTGGAATCAAATGTGTTCAAACCCTTCGTCTATAGCCTGCTGATATAAAGCTGACTGTTTGTTAGACGTCATGCCTGTTGATATAAAGGGATTCATGGATATGCCATCTGTCTAAACTAAATTCAAAGTAAAGGAACTAAATATGACATTTAACAGTTTTATACCAATATTTACGATTGAATATAGCACGTGTCTGGCATGGCGTACCGCTAATGGATGTGCTATTTGTAGAAGTAAACTTGAAATTGAGTTCGCCAAAGAAATGTATTGTACGCAATATGTACTTGACAGAACAAAAGTAGACTTCCTTAATAAGTGAGATTTTATATTAGTTCCCGGGCATGTGATCATATGATCCTGACGTAAAAAAGTGATCATATGATCCTGACGTAAAACCCTTTCAGAAGTGACCTTTGAATGTAGCATTGTAGTAACTGTCGTTCACATAAAAATGCCCATTTAACAGGCAAGATCGAAATTACAGAGATGCAGACTTAAATTGTTTTTAAGACAAGAGGTGGGCTTCAACGTTCACGGAACTTTTCACAACTGCCTGCATCTTAAGTTCCTTAATCCATTGAACACTTGAAGTTCAAGTCCTAATATGTCTACATATAATTTTGTCAGTGACGGACGACTTTAGTTTAAACCGTTAAAGCCTAACACTTTGTTTTAAAAATGTTGTTTGTTATTTGTAGAATTTTCTCGTTTACTTTCTTATATTTTTAATTTGATTACAACAAATCCTTATATATGTTTATATATAAACTTATGTTTATATCT
The DNA here is from genome assembly GCA_028829895.1 of Sinotaia quadrata. NCBI lineage: Eukaryota > Metazoa > Mollusca > Gastropoda > Architaenioglossa > Viviparidae > Sinotaia > Sinotaia quadrata. The sequence continues at coordinate 28,493,275 of CM054180.1, read as the reverse complement.
TTAGATGCGAAATTCTAGAACTCGTTTTGTCCTTACTTAATCAACATTTCTGATGATTATTCTGGATTAAAAATATCTTATTGCTTTGTGTTTATTTTTCAAAATTAATTCTAAGAATGAATTATAGATTTGATTCTGCTTCATTACAGGTTATGTTTCTAGGGCCCTGAAACGGACCTGTGGGCCTGTACTGGAACAGGAATGCAAACTTAAAGGTAGTTATTTATTTTTTTCATATTCCTAACATTATCAAACGAAACATAATGTAGACATGAGACTACTTTAATTTACTTTAATGTATTTATGTGTTCAGTGTATGCGGCAGTTTATTCATATGCAAGATATTTGTATGATTATTGTAATTGTGATGCTTACTTCAAGGTTGCCAGTAATTTTTTTTTCATTTAAACAGCATCACATAAATCTAACGTACATAAGCAATAACATAGCGTGTTAATCTAAGTATTTGGTTTGTGTAACAGTGTAGAAAACATTTGACGTCTGTTTCCTAGTATTCATTTATAATTATTTATTTTACGCTTATATAGATATAATGTTAGTCAATTCATTCCTTCAATTATTATAATATACCTTACCCAGTACTGTATCTTTCTCCTTACCTAGTTTGTATTATTTACAAAATATAATGTATCTTGTTTAATCTTACCCTCTGCAAAATGAACCCTGTTGCAGTGGCAGACATGATCCAGAATGGAATTGCGGTGACAAATTCATACAACCTGAACTGTCGTAAAATTATCCATATTGATTTTTCAAAGTTCAATCACAAAGTAGATGAATGCATTCATGCTGTTTTATGCGAGTCTGAAAAATTGCAACTACGCAGAGTATCAATTCCAGCACTTGGAACAGGTAAGACATTTACACTGACTTTGAAATAAGAAATTGCTAAAAAATGTAATTTTGTAACAAAACCGATTAATTCAGATATACTCATATTGCTGTGAATAAAAATGTTATTGTAATTGTGTTTGAACTATATCTCTATAATAAACATAAAAACGTATTTAATTAAGTACATGAAAAATACATATATGACTTTATTACGTTCACGTGTGTAATTTATTCCGTTTGCAGCCATGATCATTGCTAAATGGGTCCAAAAGTATGGTCCTTATCAGACAGGTTCCCAAGTCTATCAGCACACATATTTTTCATGAAGCTTTAACTAAGGCTAAGACATTGTTTACGAAACAGAATTGATTACTAGTGTCTGGTGTTATAAAATCAACGTAATGTCTTTGAAAGATACACTGACATAATGAAAAGTAGTCAAGAGGTCCAGATTTTGGATTTCAGTGTTGAAATCCTTAGGGTCATATATTATTTTGATCTTTTATCTCGACACACCGTCTTATTTGCTTTGAATTGTCCGAACTGTAGCCATGTCTAGATTCCTGACGACAAGAGACACCAATCCCAAATACATTAATATTCTATTAGTACTACTGCTACTACTACTATTAATAGCACCAATATTAATAATGGCGACAGCACTAAATGTGTAAACGTTAAGGAGCTGTAAGTGCTTTATAATAATAAATACACATGCAATAATATATGTATACAGAATAAACGTAAAATATGTTAAAAAGCACATGGCATATCATATTTATTTCTCAGGTGCGGTATTTATATATATGGCCATGTTATAATATTAATTATAAAATTATTAATTATTAAACGCTATTGGTTTAGATTATTAATATTAAATTTACTAACAGTCCCCATTTGAGTGTCTCTTCTGATTATTATATTAATGTCGCAATAACAATGTGGAGAAGGTATTCATCTTAATATAGTGACGAGAAGGTATTCATCTTAATATAGTGACGAAAAGGTATTCATCTTAATATAGTGACGAGAAGGTATTCATCTTAATATAGTGACGAGAAGGTATTCATCTTAATATAGTGACGAGAAGGTATTCATCTTAATATAGTGACGAGAAGGTATTCATCTTAATATAGTGACGAGAAGAGAGTTAACATTGCCTCTAGAATTGGCGACGTATTATTCTCTCCTCTTAGTTGAAGTTAATTCATCAAATTTGCAGCTTGCTCCCTGTCACATAATGGCTTCTGTAGCCCACACCCACACCCTCCTCTAAAAGTAGACTACATGCAAACCTAGTTCTATAGCTGACCCAATATCCCTAGGCTAGACAAATGCATGAGTTTCAACTCACTAAACTAATCAATGAAAGCACAGCTCAACCGTGCACAAACGAATGTGCCAGAAATCTACCTGGACATCGTTAGTCTAACGCAGGTCGACTGTGGAGGCGACACACACTTGGCTCCCAGCCTTAATAAGTTATAACCATAGCACTAAATCTTATTGCCGGTTATCAATAGCAGAAATCATATTTTGTATATATTTGTAACTGGAAAAATATGCAAATTAACGCACCTAATTAATTAAATTTTCAAAATATGTTTATCTTAATTCTTATTTATGCCAAAATTCGTTTTAAATTTTGTCAGTTAAATTTTGCATAAATAATTGTGGGCAAAAACAACTTGTGCTAAGTTTGGTGATTATCTAATTTTTAGAATGCCAGTCTCACACCTTAATCTTCAACAATAATAGACTATCGTGGATGGGCAGTGCTAGTTTTGCATAAGCAGGATTAAAATCCCTTGCTTAGCTGACCTATACCTAAATTACTAGAACTGCAGTTGCCTGAGGCTATTGAAACCAATGGTGGCTAACAATAGATGCAAATTTCTTTTGTCACATTTGTTCTACAACTCGAGTTTTGGAGACATAATAACTATTTGCCTTATGGCTGACATGACCTAGAAAACCCTAGAACCTTCTTAAAAGAATAGGTTTGTTTGCATAAATACCCGGGTGCAAATCAGGAACTATTAGTCACACACACACACACACACACACACACACACACACACACACACACACACACACACACACACACACACACACACACTATAACTGTCACATTTTTCATTTTTTTCTATACATTTATCCACCCACACCTATATTAAAAAATAATAATAACAATCACCTTCACACACGAACAAATACAGCCACAGAAACAGACATGAAAACACGAATTACAAACCAAAACAATTCAATCAGATAACACTCAGCAAACTCTCATTCCATTACAATCCACACTCACCCACAACCAACATCCCCCTTCCCGAATAAGAGGAAGGCTTTACCTTCAAAAAATAATAATACATAATTTTTAAAAAATCGTCCAGAACTCTTTAGCTAGCCACTGCCCCACACAACAACTGTTCCATGAGTCTACCACCACCAGTTCCAGCACCCGACTTCCAACCACTACAGGCATGAAGTTCAATTCCAACTCCAAGCAGCCACCCTCACCCCTCTCCAGAAACAAGTGAGGAGAGGAACACTCTCCAAATCTGATAATATCCCAGATAAAACGCTTTCTGCATCCTCTGGAGAGAGTCAGTGGGAAATAAAATCTGGAACTAATACTGAGTATTTTACAAAAGTCCCAATTTTTGATGGTTTGTTTGGAGAAAAGGCTAACCAGGTATGTCTGGATAGTTATGAGAATCTGATGGAACAAAACTCTTGTTGTTTACCTTACAAAAATAATAATACATAATTTTTAAAAAATCATCCAGCACTCTTCAGCTTGCCACTGCCCCACACAACAACTGTTCCAATTCCAAGCAGCCATCCTCACCCCTCTCCAGAAACAAGTGAGGAGAGGAACACTCTCTAGAGGACCACCAAATCTTATAATATCCCAGATAAAAGACTTTATTAAAATGTATCACCCAACTTCCCAACTGGCTGCTGGGCACACAGACAAAATAGAAACAAGGGCCTATTTGGTGGCTGATGTGTATGTGTTAGAGGATGTGTCCTCAGATCATGGTGCTATCCATGTCACAAGTCTGTCTGCTTTGTGCTAACCAACTGTACTTGGAATAGGAAGATTTAAATAAGGTCCTCCAAACAAATGTCGGTAGACAATATGTTATGCACTATGCACGACTCGAGAATTAAAGTCGGAAATTGTAGTGAAAGGTATAAATCAATGAATATTTAACTATGCTGAAATATTTAGAATAGTCTAAAGAAAGAGTCCACACATGAATAATAGCTCTTAATCACCAGTTTGTTGTGGCTCTCTTGAGAGAAAGTATTCACATTTTCCTTATATACTCGTGTTCTAAAAGGTTGTAGAAAAGTCTGAATTTTCGTCAACATCAGCACGGTTAAAGTGTGCACAAAGAAAAAGTTACTAATACAATGTTTCCATGGTTCAGTCATTGCATATTCTACCCATTTAGTCTCGGCACATTCTGACTCTATCACTATGCATTATTATTAAAAACATAAATATATATTACTATACAATTATACCTCAATGAATAATACTTACACATGCACACAAACGCAAACGTACACAGAAGAACATACATGTGCTTGTTGTAAACAGTCCTTTCATAACATGATGGGAACAAATATTGCACTCTGAGACCAATGATACTAAAAATAATTTTTAAAGGAATAAATTTTGATGGATTACCTCCCTTCCTCCGTGACATATCATGTTTTGAATATGGAAATTGAGGCCTTCACAATAAACAAAAGTCGTTTGTGCTATACTTACTTCAAAATTTGCAAATATATTTATGAAAACAGTATCTTTGAAAAGAAGTATTAGCATTTATGTTCTCTTAATATTATTTTCAGGCACTTATAGTTCCTATCAGTACATCATTTAAAATGTTCGTTCTTTGTTTAATGGGTGTTCTTGTTGATATTAAATGAAGCACATGAATAACATTTGGTTGCGAAGTAAATTATTTGGTTTTTGGAAAGTAAAAAATCATTTCAATCATTTGTTTATAGTATATTTAATAGTATTTGTGCAAATGGAATTCCAGGTATTTTAAAGAGAACACCAGCCCAGTCAGCCAATGACATATTCATCGGGCTGACTTACTTTTGTACTGGCAGGAAACCACTTCTTCAGGAACTGCATGTGGTTCTAATTGATTCAGAAACAGTGAAATCTTTCACTGATACTTTCAGGCAGGTGATTGAAACAAATAAAAATCCAAGCTGCGGAATTACACGTGAGTAAACTGTTCTTTATAGAATGTGTACTTCTCTCTCTCCATCTTCACTTGTTGAATACTGAAACCTGTAATAATGTATTATTGAAACCGTTAAATAAATGTTAACTTCCTGTTTAAACAAACCAATATCTTTACTGTCTCCATGATTTAGACACTTCCCCCCCCCCATTTTATATAATGCCTAACACAGTGTCATACAAAAAAATTGAAAGTTGTCTAAGATTTTTCAACTGATTTAGAACACTTTTGCAATGCTAAATTTGAAAATGACACTCGTTTTTTTCTTTTAATCAGGTCAGGTTTGTGATCTAATTCGATTTTAAAAACCAATCTTATAGCTAAATCGATTACATATTTGTAACATTATTAAGCAATTTTTGTTAATATTTCTCTTCCAAAATAGGTTTTTTAAATTAAATAAAATAATTTTAAAAAATCGTTTTCTAACACAATTCATTTATTAAATGTTACAAAAGTTGATTAGTGTACATTGAATAGTAGACACTTAATGGTATGTATATATAAATTCAGTTTTAGGTCATCATTGTTCAAAATTCAGGGCATGAACTTCCGTCACTTCGAACTTCTAGAATGCTCAGCAGTAGGAATGTCTCTCTTTATAGTCCAACAGTAATCAGCCATCATGACTGCATCCCAGCGTCCCTGATACCTGCTTTCCATCTATTTCATATCCTGATGAAATCTCTCCCCTTGCTCATAGCTCATTGATCCAAGATTTTCAGGAAACCGATCCATATGTGAGAATAAGTAATACATTTTGTTGCTCATGTTGCATCCAAGGTTTCTGAAAGCAGTCAGCATATTGGCAACAAGCTCTGCATAGTTCCTGGCCTTATTGTTGCCAAGAAAGATTTTCAAGACCAGGACAAAAGCCTTACACGCTTCCAGTTCCACTTGATTCATTGAGTTTTCAAACTCTGGATCTCTGATTAGTTTACGGAGTTGCAGACCATCAAAAATGCCAGCTGTCGTGGGTGGGCGGTTAATTGTTGTTGTTGTCTGACTGTCGCTGGCCTCTCTCTCCTTCTCGGTCAAAGGGCGGGGGTCAGGTCAGATACCGCGACTTGCTGGATCACACCGAGTGACTTAAGGTGTTAAAATAAATCACTCTCACATACAGATACCAACGATGTTCTTGTGGAGAAATATATTTATTCTGCATGTGGGGTAAAGTGTGAAAATCAGCGTGTATGTATGAATGCGGGATGAATGTATTGTGAGGGACGAACAGAACAAACAAACAAACAACCGCACCAATGCACTTGCACAACAGAGAGAGAGAAAAACCCAACTCTTGTTGAAGAGTTAAAAAAGAGAAATTTATTCTAATAAATTGGGGGCTAACTCTCTCGTACGGTGTTAGTCATTCATTCTGAAAAACATCCACTCAGCAACATTCATGGGATAGGGGGACCAGAGCGATGAATATGATTAAAAAATTAAAATAAAATGAAAAAGCAAATTTAATAATATATCTGGCGGTGAAAACCGCAAATATCAGCACTTAAATTAGACAGATGGGTGAAAACCCAAAGTTAATAATAAATGTCTTAAGTATTTAGGGTGAAAGATAAACCCAATAATCAGTTCACCAAATACTTATAAGAAAATGTTTATATGAGAAAATGTTTCTAAACAGTTTAGGGTAAATACCCAAATAATTAATAAATGTTCATAGGTAAAATGTTCCTGTAAATAAATGTCAATAATGTTCTAAACTTCTAATTAATTACGAAACTAATCTAAACTACCTACCTAAATGAATGCACCACTAACTAAATCTAACCTACTTACTAAAGTGAATGTTGAAAAGGAAAAACACACACGTCTGTGTGAAGAAGAAAATGTAGTCAGCTTGCCAACACACTGGCGAAGAGAATCACGGGTGATATCTCGGCCCCGTAGATAGATAACGATGTACGTGGTACATGAATTTAATGATGAGTTGACGAAGATCCGTCAGGCCTCGTTGACTGACCTCCCTTGCTGAACAGCAAAAGAAAACCCCCCTCCCACCCTGAAAAGAGCGGAGAGAAGACGGTGAGAAACCGGAGTGTAAATGAAGGTGTGCCCCGTAGACTTGCCTCAGAATCCCCAGTCTGTGTGTAGCCCTGGTTCCTGCCGACAATCTAGGGGAGGGTGCCCGTCGTGTTGCTGGGTGGGTAGAAGCCAGCTGGTCCTATCCCATGAAGACTGCAAAGTCTTGACAACGAAGGGTGAGCACTCTTGTACTCCTATTTTGCTAATTACGAAAAATTAGTCAAAATGGAGGGCGCCAGAACGTGACGATAAAAAAAACGTCTAAGCTCTCTGATGCTGCTCTGCGCACAAACACTCAGACTCGAAAAAGTCCCTGTAATTTCCTTTTATAAAACCTAACTCTTCCACGGCCTTCTAGAAATATCAGGCACGTGAAAAGATGGACGACTATTGTTATTAGGTGCATTCTTTTAGTGGTGCATTGGCTAAAATAATCCCTAGTTAAATTTCTATTTAATGAACATTTAATGAACTAAATATATAATCTACCTATCACTAATTTAATTCTCATCACCTAACATAAATGAATAAGTAAACAAATCAAATAAAAATGTTATAAATAAAAAATAAGCAATCACGCTTGCAAACTGACTGACAATGCATGCATCACGCCACTCGCTCAATAATAAAAAAACGTAGACAAAACGTCATAGAGCTAAGGGAGGCAATAAGGTAAAATAAAAAAAAATAAATGTTAGCCGCTTACTTCCCCTCCACCGTGACACCAGCTTTCAACTTCTCAATGGTCATCCCTGGAAAAGCATGGCACGTAAGAGAAACACCCACCATCCTTGTCCAGAGCTTTGGTGAACTGTTTGATTAAGCCAAGATTAATGTGCAGCGGTGGGAAAAGTATTTTGTTTCTCTCCACCAGAGGGTTGTTTATGAGGTTCTTTACTTTGCAAGGTACCAATTTCTCCTGTACCGGCCAGTCCTGCTTCGTGGAATGCTGTGCTTTGTCCCTACTATCTCACATGCACAGAAAGCATGGGTACTTGTTGAATCCAGACTGTTGTCCCAACAAAACGTTTACCATCTTCAGGTCAACACAAAGTAACCATCCGTGCTGATCATAACGAATTTCTCCAGCACGTACTCCAACGTTTCATACTTCAGTGTAGTCGAGTGAGCTAGAGGTTGTAGCAGAGTCAAGACAAATTATACTTGACCTCTTAACCTGCTTTCGTTTAAATTCGTTATTTTTCTTGTTTGGATGCAGTTCTTTGTAAGAGCGACATAATCGTCATGCTCTGATACACACGCCTTATTCATAGGGAGAGAGAGAACTCACTCCAGTTATGTAACATTTAAGACAATGGCCGATTGTAGGTCGAACCAAGCATTATCACATGACTAATAATTCGCGCCATAAATTCGTATACTCCTTTAAATACTCTGATCGCGCTATAGACCCACATTCACGAGGGAAAGGACAGACCGATGCGAGCGTCTAAGTCATCTGAAATTCCGTGAATCACGCAAGGACCCGCTGCTTATCATACTGTTGTATTGAACAAGGTAACACATCGATTTCTTAAAATATTGTTTGTATTTCCATTTAAGTTATCATTGTGCGAATTTATGCATTTATTTGTTACAGGAGTTGTATTATTGCAATTTTCTCCAGACCACATGGCTTGATAAAAGTGTGGCTAAGTTGAAATGTTACATCCTTTAAATTAAATTGTTACATTGAGAAACAATAATTTTTATAAACTAAAATTAACTGAATTGTATCACAGAACGTCTGTGCAAGTTTTGTAGAATTTCTTGTTAACGATTTAAATTCATTTTGTTTGTATTATATTGTTGTAATTGTAAAGCGCATATGCATGATTTTTAAATTGTATTTTTGATTTTTCTCTTATTGAATTTCATTTGTAAAATGCAATGCTTCCTTGAAATTCATAAGTCTCATGCGTACGTTAATTGTAAAAATGCACATGCATGACTGCATTGTATCTTTATTATATATTTAAATATTAATGTAAAGACACTAAAATGGTAGAGGAATAAGCTATGCTATTGTCAACCACATCTATTGGATTGCGAAACCATGAGAATTTTCGCTCATAGGAATTCATTTATTTCCAGAGCGTGTTTCCTGGTCTCTCGATCTTGGTCTTGTCTGACGTCTTGGTCTTTCTTCATCGTTGTAAAATTCACCACCCAGTGAACCAGCCTGTATATTGCTTTGATTGGTGTTTAGCAATTGGATGAGTCTGAACTCCTGATGCGATTCAGAAGAGGGGTGTAATTAATGAAAGACTGTCGTCCAAGTTGGTGATAACTAGGCCATTGAGTCCAGTATTCCAACAGGAATTTCGTTGGGGACCAAGTGCTTCATTTATCATCGCTATTTGGATAACCAGCTAAGTGCAAGGACTGGTGTACTTGAACTAAATAAACTCTATCTGCAATCTATTCGAACACTTCATGTGTTAGACAAATAGCATAGTATTAGGAGACTTATTGTTGTCTGAATCTTGAATATCCTTTGTTATTTGTTAAATTCTTTTAAATTCATTTTACCTTGTTAATCAATTATTGTAGTTGGTTAGTTATGCAAATCGACCGATAGGATTGGGTGGGGGCGAATGAGTCGAGAAAAAGGAGACTGAATGCATAATTAACTATAATTGTTTAACGTTTCCCAGTCCGTGCTTTGTACACAAGTTTGCCTGTCTATAAATATGTTGGCTTAAACTACAAACGTTAAATTTGATCAGACTGAAGGGTGAATTTGAGCAGCCAGTCTGTTTTCAGAATAGGAGAACGAAATTTAATTAACATAAATTCTAAATTCTGAAACAGGGTCTATAAATAAATACTGGACACGTAACAGAGGTACAGAGGCAGACTGGTTACCATTGTGTAGCAGAACACATTTCAGTGATCGCTTGCTGCTGTCAATGAACCATCTCCTATCTTCAGGTTTATACTGTGGCACACCGAACTTGTGAAGAAGCTGCGCAATATCTGTACAGTACACCAGGTCCTTCTCTGTGGAGAAAAAACTGAGATACTCTTGAGGTCTGTTGCAGTAGAAGGTGGTGAACACTGTCAGAAATGACATTTTTTCCCTCAGTCTGGAGCCAACAGTTCAGCAGATGATTTTGATAAGCTGAGATCACGAACTAGATCATTTAGCTCCTTTTGCGAAAAAGGATTTGGAACATCATCATCAAGAACTACTAATTCTTCTTCTTATTATTCTTCAACACTAGAGAAATTTTCTTCACTAATGTCGGTAAGTTTTCTAGGGACAGGTACTGGAATTTCATTACATTGAGCTACTGGACGACATGCTGATTCAAGATCAGGATACTTAAGGCTGCTCCGGTTTTTTTCTGTTAATGCCAGTCAAATCAATAGCGCACAAGTAGAAGACAGTGACACGGTTTGTTTGTTCCCTCCAAACCATAGGAATTCCAAACTTCAGACAACTCTTCTTACCCTTCTCCAACGACGCAGATTCTTGGTGGATGTCTTGCATACCATGTGGGGCGCCCAAACTGTATCCTATTCGCCAAGTTTTATACCAAAATAAGCATGGTATGCACTCTTTATAAAACCTGTTGCGCTATTCCTGTTAGGAACAATGAACGCCACAGATGTAGCAAAATACATCGGATTTATTTTTGCAATGTCTTCGGCCGATTCCATTTCATTACCTAAAGAAGAAAAATATCATTTATATAAATTATTCAAAAATTAGCTAATGTAACCTCTTCATAATTATGTAAAACAAGTTATAATTTGTTTATTTAAAGAAATGAGAAAGAAATTTACATCATATAAATAGAAAATACCCTTACATGTAAAAAAAAGGAAAAAAAATAATGTCGCAATAGATCAAAACGTTGATCAAAAATAGCTTTAAAAGTTGACCTGATTGAACAAAACCGTTGCCATTTTTGGATCCAGCATCATAAATGGGTCAACAAATCTTAGACGGCAAATTTGTTGGTGCCCAGTGTTATATTCTTTCCGTCTGGTTAGAAATTAACGTTTAAAGAGGAATACTTGTTTTAAAGGTAAACAACCAATGCTCACATACACACATTACATATTTGTATTTTCCTCAGTTCTCACTATTTAAAACTTGAGAAATTGAAGTAACATTATAAATGATGCATAGTTATAAATTGTTATCTCTTCATTCTTTCCTTTCGTTATTCCTCCCTCCCGCTTTTTTCTTTCTTTCTTTCTTTCTTTCTTTCTTTCTTTCTTTCTTTCTTTCTTTCTTTCTTTCTTTCTTTCTTTCTTTCTTTCTTTCTTTCTTTCTTTCTTTCTTTCTTTCTTTCAGGGGATGAAGAGAAGGAAGAGGCGCATGAACAATCTTGGTTTTAAAGACATATGTTTAAAGAAAGTAATTATATCCTCCAGATACAAATACATGACTATACCTTACACACATCACAATTAATTATTTCCTCTAAATAGGGACTCCCTTAACGTCACAACAAAGGCAGCCATTAACACAGAAGCAAAATGTTCCAATCACGAAGATTCCCACGAAGGAAGCGAAACTGTACATCTATGCTGCTAGTCAGACAACAGTACAGCGAGTACTTAAAGAGTTTGATAAACTAGTGGCAGACAAATATACCAAGAAACAGATCAAGGAGCAAGCTATATGTTTCATGTCTACTTCACAGGTATGTTGTAAACAGATTCGTATCAAAGATTAAATACAAAGCTATAACTAATTTCGTTTAAATGTATTTGTTATTACCTTTTCTAATCCCATGTTGATGACACGTTAGACGAAATATTCGCCGTTCTTAACTAATGTAATTAAATTATATTATGAATATTTTTTTATTTCTTATGTTAAAGTGTTGGACACATTCTTTAAATACAAACTATACTGTCTATAATATAATGAAACATAAATACTGAATTTATTTATTTATTATAATCCTGGAATTCCGACTCAGGATAGTTGAGAACATTATTTTGTGCGCTCTATTAATTATGTTTGGAGCCATCAAGTTGAAAATGAAGCAGAATGAATGAGGAAGGACAGTTGTTGTGAAACCAAAATATTATAGGATACATAGAACTACATAACGTATGCCGTATTCGAAACATTGAATAGTTGGAAACAGAATTATTATAGACATTGTCGCCAGCTTTTCTTGTATCCATTTGAATATCATTTGGCTTTTCCTTTGTTGACAATGTAAATTGATTTGATAAAATATGATATAAAAGTAATCAGTTCTCTTTTAACATACTTATTAAATTCCTAATTCCTTTCATTCAAATCTGAAAAAAAAACAAGAATGGGAATTAGGAAGTTTAAACTTCGTCATAAGAAAAGAAAACTTAGACATGTATAAAGATGTTTCCATGTTATTTTCTCAGTTACAAAAGATCGGAAAAGTCGGAAAACAGCATGATGTTGTGGTGGACATATATAAAGTTGTTTCCATGTTATTTTCTCAGGTACAAAAGATCGGCAAAATCGGAAAACAGCATGATGTTGTAGTGGACATCAACCAAGTTCTGGGAACTATTGTCTTAGAAGGAACTCGATCCAATATTTTGGACGCGTTTGAAAAAATCAACAAAGTTGTGATGAAAGCGGCAGCTGAACAAGGAAAGAAAGATGCGGCTACAAAGCTCGAAAATGTTGTCAAATGGTGTTTTCTTGAGGTATATATCACAGTGTGTTTGTGTGTGTGTTTTCTTATATTCATGTTTTAATAGTAAGACCTAGAATGTGTGTGTCATCATTAATATTTGTGCTACAACGTTACCGGAACTGTAATTATTATTATTTTTTGTTTTGTGTTAAGACATTGTATGATATAGACTCTCGCACAATATAATTAGGGCAATGTTTACTTGTTTACTGGCAAAGGAGATATGTGTAGGAGTATGGACACATAACCTACTTCACTAACAATCTTTCACAATCAATATGCACTTTTAAAGCTTGAATGATATTATAGATATGTTCTTATTTTCCAAACGAACAAGCTCGAGAGTCACCTTCCCTATATCGTCATGGTTCCTATCTATGAAACCTAATTCAAATATAAATTACTCTACAATGATAAAGATATAATAATTAAAATTATGTTTTATTTAAATCACTTTAAACGGACAATACGATCAGCTATCAGCGCAAATTTTAAAATGTATTAATATCTTGTATCTATAATAACTTGGTAGAACAGCTTTCCTGTGAACTCCATTACTGAAGAGGAAGAAATCACCGAATTAACCAGTGAACAAATTAGCATTTAGTCTTCAGTAATAATCTAATGCATCCATGATATGTTAATGGCAATCCAGTTAATCGAAACGTAGAAAAACCCACTCATATTTACAATTACCCTCACTAGGATTATTTATGTTACCATAGTAACATTTAAAGCTTGTATGAACATCACTTATACTCTTCCTGACATTTTGATACATTGGCATAGGAGTCAAAAAATTTATAAACACGAAACAGCATGTTGGCGTAAAGTTAATACAATGACAGCACGTTAACATATTGGCATAACACTCTTTTGCATTTCGTAAACTTTTTGACATATTAAGGGAGACATTGATTTTAAAGAATTTGTTTTCTTACCTGAAACTTTTGCTGTTAGCTGGTACACGTGTTTTATACCACTGAATATTCTTTATTATTAACATTGTTGCAGGTAGAGTGATTCTGTTACAGTTTGTTAGCATTTCATTGGCAGTACAATTTACATTTATTGTCTACGTAAATTTTCCCATGCTTGTCAGTATATGGTTTTCTCTATCAGTAAACTGTATTATGCCTGGCAGTAAATTGTTTCATGCTTGTCATTAAATTGTTTTCTCTGTCAGTAAACTGTATTATGCCTGGCAGTAAATTGTTTCATGATATCTCTCCATGTCACAGGTATTGCAAACTCTAATAAGGAATATAAGGAATATATTATAACGTTTCTCGTCATGGAAAGACTGACTATACGATGCATACATTCTGGCAGGGATACATTCTTGTCGGGACGGATTGATTAATTATTAAAAACAATCACTGTGTTCTTTCCGAAATATTTATATATTTTAATATAGTATTTCAATCTGATTACCTGGAATCAGTTAAAAGATATGGTGCTTATCTTCCAGGTCACAGCGACTGGAACTGTTCGCAGATACTACGGTCTGCTGCAGAATCATGATATAGAAGCCGCTTTTCAGGCAAGCAAGAAATCTGTAGAGTTCTATGATGCGAGAGGAATTTTGACAGTCATAGACTTTGAATCAATGACGGGATACCCCAAGGATAACAATACTTACACTGTCGGCGTCATACGTACCGACGCTATTCAAGGTATCTTTTATTTATGTTATATCGTTAAAGAAAATACACAACTAACATTGTTAGCGAAGAGTGTACACCTCATGTAGTACGTTTTTATTACTAAGTTTTGTAATGAAATTCTGTTATTGTATTTTCATTCTGTATATCAATGAAATAATCAGCGATGTTTTTCATGAAAGAGGCCAGCGGACGGAGTAAATAAAACAAATTGTATCGTATGGAGCTGAAAACTGTACTATTCAATATGTGTATTTACTTATTTCTTTAAAATTATTTGCCTTAGAAAATTATATCGTTACCTCTCTATGTTGACTGCATTAAGCCCCCCTCCCCCGCCCCTCGCAAAAAAGCAAAACAAGAACGATGTGACAATATTCTTAATGAAAATGCAAAGAGAGTTGTAGAAGTGTTAATGACGATAGTCGTTCACATACTGTGAACAAGGTGATACTTACACTGTTGATGAGGAATGCTACCTTTATTTTGACAACTTAATCGGGTATGTTCACAATAAGTGTTTTCAAGTGTGAATAGATAGTCTTTGATTTAAATGGTTTGTTGATAAATCCAGTGAAAACTGTGAAAGTCTCCATGAAGGAAATACAGATGCCAGTGAAATGAATTATTAAATTATTGTTTCCATGTAACATTGTGTGACGGCCATAATCCATTTATTAAAACGAGTGTCTATCATAGATAGTAAATATCAACATATCAACATTAACCAAATATTAACATTTCTTAGATAATGAGTCAAGGAGAAGTATATAATCAATATAGGTGGAATTAAACCATAAATTTCACCACACATTCCATCAGCGAAAATAGCAACATCTCCACTAATAGTGTATGGTGATCACAATTTGTCATATATGGGCAAATAGAACAGGACTATAATAATGTCCCTTTCCATCACTCTTTTCTCAAAGGAATTCCAAAAGATGTATAAGAAAATCCATTACCAGTTTTTGCTGAAGAGAATATAAATGTATAAATAGATCTAAGTCTGGAAACAAGACATCTCAAAATGCCACCCAGAAATCAAAGTGGTTGGAATACAGCAGATAAGAGAAACATGCTAAATAATATTTCTTAGGTATCCCCAAACAGTCTAGTGCCAAGGGAGGCACGCACACATACGCAACACACACGCAACACACACATGCACACACTGCACATAAGGTGGTTATATGAAAGTATACCGATTGTTTATCCAGGTTTATCCAAAATCTTCACTCACTATTATTTTACAAATGGACACAAAGTAACAAGGATATCTGAAATGGGGGCACACACACGTTACTTAAAAGAAAGACCCTTGGGCAGGTTATATTAGCTAACAAATATCATATATTATATATTATATTAAATATATGTATCATAGATATAATTACAAGTCCCAAATTTATAGCTACTCTGTATCTACTCACAATATCTGCATTTGGCTAACTCATGCACCTGATGGAGATTGATGCATGCCTGTGTTGATGACAAAATGCAGATTGAGTTTAGAAATAAATCTTCCCAAATTCGGATTTTCGTTTCCTTCAAATTATTATTTTCGATCGGTCAGTTTCAGTCATCAGGTACAGTGTCATTGCTTCACTGGTCAGTCATGGCGAATGCTTCGGTAGAATCTTTACTGTCAGTCATCGTCACCGATTCATTCATTATTAGTCAGTTGATTAATCCTTAGCTACTCTGCTTGGAGTGACAGGTGTACCCTGGTTAGAAAGATGCCAGTCTATCGACCCCTGAGTAACATATGGTTAGTTCTTCTAGCAGAGATGGTCATTCTTGTGAGTACATTAGTATTGCTCTCACTGTGCAGAGTGCAACTTACTACTGTATAAACAAGTTAGACAATAAAATACTTACAAGACAGAAAATATACACTGTTAAACATTGTTTTAATAAGATTTAGAATAATGTCTGATCTTTTCATTCGTATTGTGCTCTGTCAGCGAGTTTAATCTAGTGTTGTTTGAAACAAAACGAGTGACAAATCATGTCCAGTATTTAGAAGGGAATTCTCAAACAAGAAACGATTATTTAAAAATAAGTAAATGCACAATAATTAATTATGAAAATATTGATAAAGCTCAAATATACAAAAATAATTAAATGAAATATATTAAGAAATAATACACTAAAAACAATATGTCACACATTGTACCATCTACTAAATATCACATTTTCTTAATTGCTATTTAGCTGATTAAAACGTACCCATCTGCATACTTTAGGGCACATTGTCACTTTAATTTTGAATGCAGTTGTAAACGTGATAAATAACTTTTATTGTGTTATCATCAATAATGTGAGTAAAGTTAATAAAATAATTTTGATGCCCGTAGTAAACATGTAACGTGATAAATAAATGTTATTGTGTTATCATCAATAATGTTAATAAAGCTTATAAAATAATTTTGATGGCATAGTGAAAGTGGTAAATACATTTTACTAAGTTATCATCAGTTATTTCAATACAGTTTATAAAATAATTTTGAACAACATAATCAATAATATTTTTTTCCAAAATATAATCTCCATCAGCAAATGTTTTGTATTGTCAGTATCATCACACTCTGATGACCCCTTGAACTTCATTTCCATATGTTATATTCTGAATATGCTGAAACCATGTTAAAGGTTGCCTAACATTTTAAATGACATTAGTTTGTTTTATTATATTAATATCATACCAACAAAACCTAAGATAAAGTACACATTTTCTGTCTGTATCAGCTTCTGATTCAAGTGCCCTGCCACCATACTGGTCTATTCAAGGTCAGTCTGAGCCAATGAAACGAGTTTTACTACAACCGAACGACTCGGAGTACATAACAGTAGTAACGAATCTGCAAAAGACGCTTAAACGACAGATTCATAATATTCGCGTGAGTAATACTTCCACTTACAGTTAACCTTAAACAAATGTTTGTATCTCCATTTCTTTCAGTCGTATACATATACAGTATACAAGCTTTATAAATGTTATGCTTTTCTCACAGGTGGAACGGCTTCAGAATCCCCTTCTCTACCGGCAGTACCAGGCAAAAAAAGCGCACTTGGAGAAACAAAATCCTGGCATTCCGAATGAGAGGACACTCTGGCATGGAACTGCTGTGTCTGCAATTGAGAACATTAACCTCAATGGTTTTAATCGGAGTTATTGTGGCAAAAATGGTATGTTTGCAATTCGAATCAAATAATCAACTTCATTTGATATTTTGTCTTTCTCATTACTGTGTTTAATTATACATACAGCTTAAAACTTACCTTATCGATTTACGATCTTGTTGTCTGGTGACAAAATCGCGGTCGTTATTAGACCTTACAAAATCTGGATGAATTGAAAACACATGTGAGTATGCATTTTTATTTAAATCGATACTCTCGTTTTGTTTGTTTCAAGATAAATAGACCTCATACATCATGTATTCATATTTACAAAACAATGTTCACACTGAAAAAAAAGAAAACGTTCATTTAGTTGACGTGCGTAGCAATAATTATTTTAAGAAATTCGTAGCAATTTTAATGCATTCCATTTTGCAACATATTTTAAATATCTATAGTCACATCCATACTTCGATCATCAAGGCTATTTTTCATGACCTCAGTCAAGGACAGTCATAAATCCATTACCTACCAAAGTTTTAATCGATTACATTTAACTTTCATATTGTGTTGCATTTTAACATTGCTATTAAATTTTAAATTGTTATTTATTTCTTAATATTTTATTATTTTCAACACTTGAAAAAACCTGGAAAACATTCACCATATTTTAAATATGTGATGCGTTATACAATTTTATTTGAAGAACATTGATGGCATATATACAAATTATGTCCACGAAGTGGTGTTTTCAAATGCACACACACACACGTGTATAGTCTTTGCTTATATACCATATGAGTAGAAATTTACTTTTGATGTGACAACAAGTACTGTAATTATACTTGCTATGCTTTGCTTTTACCAGCGACTTCGTATGGACAAGGAGTTTACTTTGCTGTAAACTCTAGCTACTCGGAAAATCCGATCTACTCTCCCCCTGACCAATCCGGAAATCGGTACATGTTCCAGTGCAAGGTGCTTGTCGGCTACTCAACAGGTGGACACATCAATCTTAGATTTTTACCTCCAAGACAAGGACCTATCCTGTTTGACTCTGTCACTGATAACCTGTCTAATCCATCGTTGTTTGTAATTTTTAATGACACTCAGGCCTATCCTGAATATCTTATCACGTTTAATTAAATCGTTGTTTCATAGTTACTACTGTTTCTCTAGTTTACATTTCTCTACATGCTATTATGCTTTGATTTTTGCAAGGATTTAAAACTAACTAGCTAAAACACGGACTATATCTTTATACATAATGATGTTTTTTCATTTTTCTTAGAGAGAAAATATGAATGACACTGAATATGCACTTTTTGTAGATGTAATGCACATTATAGTCTATTTGTCTATCTATATATCTATCCATCTGTCAATCTCTCTCTCTCTCTCTCTCTATCTGTTTGTATGTCTGTATGTCTACTATCTATTTATCTATCTTATCTTATCTTATCTTATCTATCTATCTATCTATCTATCTATTTATCTATCTATCTGTCTGTCTTTATACTTATCTATCTATCCTTCCATCCATCCCTCCGTCTGTCTGTCTGTCTGTACGCATACATATTTATACATGAAATCTTTATGATTTCCTTCAATCAATATTTCTCTTTATTTATCCATTTTTATTGTTCTCTTCATCTTCTAAATCGCTCTCTCCTCTCCTTTTTCTTTTATTCTCTAAATTTGTCAAAAATAAATACCTTACAATAAAACATAAGGTAAAGAAAATACCTATATTTTAGAAATCATTACCTTTGCAAGAATTCACTTTGGCATTTCAGGTATAATTCTTTTGTAACTAAATAAACAAATGTGACTTCTATTAAAACTGGGAAAATAGTAAATCTATTACAATAGAACTAAATGAACTAATGAAATGCTAATCAGTTCTAAGTAAAAACAATTGTTCTTTTTATTAATATTCTCCATAGTTTCTTAGCATTATATATTGTGCCATTTGCATATTCTTGCATCAAGTAATTGTGATAAGTTTTATATTTATATCGATGTGAAATAAATGTTGTATTTTTACAATATCTGAAATTGTGTACTTTAAACTTGACTATAAATTCCACTCATATAACATAGTCACTTTAATAATTCACAAAATACAAATTTTATATTTTAATATTTATTCCTTAGTTTAACTTGTATATTATGTTACTCTGAATTACAAATACTGGTTTATGCAGACTGCACATATCCCACATTATATTATATAGTTTTAATTGTACATGTTCTATATTATATTATATTATATTATATTATATTATATTATATTATATTATATTATATTATATTATATTATATTATATTTTATTTTATTATATTATTGTGTATTATATAATAGCATAATTTACTATTCATTTCATTGACGTGGTTATATAATGAGCTTTTTTGAACTATTATATTTTTTTTAAATTGGATTGAATTGTAGATGTTTCTCAATTTATAAGTATTCATATTTCACTTTATTTATTCTGCTATAGTATTATATTAAAATAAACTGACAATGATGTTTGCACTAAAGTACATGGTATGATATAATTTATACAACCAATTAATATAAATGTTTGACACCTATGATCACCCTTCACAATTATTATTTACCACACAAACACTACTCGAACCAGCCTTACGACCCATTTTCAGTTTTTGAAATTATAAAGACCGATATGACAAAAAAAAACAAAAACAACAACAATAAAAACACCTCCACACATATTTTCTTATTTATTTATTTAAACATTTACACATTGCAATGGTCACTAGTAAACCCAAACTCACAAACACAGCTACACCACACTTCTACCATAAAACACCCCATCCAGCCCTCATGTACATATTAAAAACGACTCACAACAGTCGCAATACTCGCGGAAGCCGGAAGCGTCCCCTACATTCAAGCAAAAGTCGCAATCCAGAGCAGTCGAAGAAAATAACAACCAATCGCAATACAGCAGAACAGCACTAACCTCTTTAAATATCAGGGAAAGGAGGAAGAATACACAGGAACACTTCAAAAATTGAGAACATCCAAGTAGATTAAAAGCTTTCACGCAATTCCTGTGGCGAAAAGAAGTTAACGGAAAAGGAAAAGAAAGAAGGCACCCTTCACTTGTTATGATAGTGATTTATTAATTAACATCACATCACTAATTATACATGATCGATAATCTTAATTTATAGCTATTAATTCAACCAGACCAACATGTCGCTCACTTGGCGGATTATAATTGTTTCGTAAAATTCTACTCTTTACACAATAATAAGTTAGACCTTTTATTGTCACACAATATTTTCTGTAGGTGGAAACTTCTTACTAATGGAGTAATAAAAATCCGTCTTTTATTTTTATTTAATGAGCTCAACCCACCCATTATTACTCCTACAACCGTTTAAATATCTGTGCGAGTATTTAATGAATTATCAATAAATTCATTACATACACAATCAAATATACAACATATGTGTTGATATTTACATTCTTTACAACAATGTCTTATTAACGCTTTTAATCGTTCAGTTTATCTTCAATGAAATTAACATATATATGATGGCAACTGTTGCGAGCAAGTGTTCGGAATCATGCAGTTTGCAACAAAATTAACTTTCTTTGTTGTTATGTGATGGTACGACGTACTCTTTCTAGGCACGTTACACAACTGTTCCAGAATCTGCACAAAGGCACATCAAGCAGTGTCCTAGAATCTTCAGGTACACCTCTCAGCACAGGAGAAATTTTCTCGAGACCAAACTCAAGTCTCAATTTTTGCTGTATTGGCTCTCGAATGAAATTCACAGGAATCAGCTTTAAGCAGCACTGATATGTTCTATGACAACGCTGGATACAAACACCAACATGATCTGGTAGAGTACAGTAGTCACTGTAGTCTGAAACGGGTACAAAACTGTGAAATATAAGAAAATCACACTCCTTTCTGTAAAAGTTAAATTAAAGCAGCATTAAACACCTTTCTCTCTCAAACACCTTTTCAACTTACAAATCCTACAAAGTTATTCATTATCCCGACACACATGCAGCATAAGAATTATAGTATCGATCAAAATTCACAAGTATAATGTTTAACATAGTTAAATTAGTGAACATATAAATAATAATTCCATTTCATAAGCATTCTCTAATTCGAGTTATAAATCACTAGCAAATATGTAGGAAATACTTCCAAGTCTATTCTTTCTTTATCAGTTAACTTACCATAAGCTAACACTCGCCTTTATGACTGGACTCGAGTTATGTTAAAATCAAAGTAATCAGAATATAGGACTGTCTTCAACAAAATAACTTTTGATCCATCTCCATTGGATGGAGTTGTTAGAACAAGTGTGAGACTATTAGTCAGAAAAAAATCTACCCATCCACTTGGAACTGATTTGAATTGCATCAGCACGTTCTGGCTGGCCACACGTGTTAGAAAGATGTGAAGGATAGATAATATAGAATAGAAGATTGATAGTTGAGAATCTAGCTCCGAATCCCCTGATATTTACAGTCAGGCATATTAATTAAATACAGGCCACATACTACAACACATAACATTTAAGCAAGCAGCACCAACACAAGATGTCTAAGTATCAGTATCAGTAATAATACATATTTAAAAGAAAAAAAATAAGACAGGACTATGGTTACATATCGTGAATAGATTGATGGTTATAATTACAGTCTATCACATGTCCGGTCTAGGTTTAACGACTCTGTCCTATTTTAGATTCCAGTTATCAATATTGGTTTATTGAATAATTTCTAACAATAGTGACAGCCGGAATGCCAAACTATTCAAGCAATTATTCACGACACCTCGCTAGATAAATCAATTGACTTGCCTTAGCTAACAATGTTATCTCCCTTTTATTTATAATTATTTATCCCTTTATTACTGCTCGGCTCCCACTTAGCTAATCTCCAGTCACCTACAAATAATTATGTAACAACAGGTAAGATAACAATAAATTTAATAACAATTCAATTAATAAAAAGAATTAATAATTATGAATCACGGTTAACAGAGTATATATCACACTGCCCGAATAGTTTATACACGATGTTTATCAGTTCTGTACTTCGATGGAATACATTGACTTAGCTTTAATGTTTATGAAGTAATTGGATACATTGTCATTGATTTTTCGGTGCGGTTCTGATCTCATACAGTGAATATCTTCTAGCTGGTCCTTTCACTGTCAGTTTACAGCACCTGGCATAGTCTCCGGACAATGCCTCCAGTATTGAAGATGTCGGGGTGGAGTCCCTCTGGTTCTTAGCCTTCCAAGACTCTGGCTCCCAGCTCCAAACCTCAATCCCAAGATCAAGACTGGCTGTAACGAATATTATATCACACTACAGTATTGTGTTGCAATAAAAATTATATGGGCTTTGTGGTGACAGCGATAGACTATTCTTTACAAATTCCACTAGTTTTCTTTAGCTAATTCCTTGGTTCAAATCAATGAAAGTCTTTAAATGAATAGTGATTTCTTTACAATATATGTTTTTTCCATTATAATACAATCATAATTATAATACAATTTAGCTCGTGGTTTACTCAACGCATGTTAACTATGTTAACTATCGTTAGCACTTTCCTGTGATAGCAATTAACAGTGGTTACTTTACTTGATCATTTTAAATGTAACAATTGCTAACGCCACTTAGCTTCTGCGAGAAAAATATAACAATCCTTTAGCAATCACATAAATATTTTACACACTATTTATAATATCAAAATACAACAAATTTTATGACTGATAAGTACTCTATCTAGAGAAACCAATTGTATTCACCACTATTTGAAGTTATGCATGGTCAAAATGGTGGACGCAATCTCTTTCTACCCTTGGACAATGGGCACTATATATGAATGTCTGCGTGTCTGACGAATTAGATTCATTCAAGTGTATATATGAATGAATTGAGGTCATGTGGTGGATCAGCGCTACATCACGGTATGTAATGCAAGTGGCCAAATATTGGCGTCTCATATCTGGTTATCGACCCTTTCCTCACCTCTGGCTTGCTCTACCTTTCTCTAACACGTAAACAAGTTTGTTGCATCAGCTAAGCCTAACTACTTAACGGAAGTCTCCTCATAAATTATGTAGACAGTAGAAACAGTTAAGAAAATGAACGATTAAGAATTATGAAAAAATAATTATGTTCTATAATTCTACTATAATTTGCCTAATATAATCTGACACCCTCCAAAAACAAGCATCTTATTTCTATAATAAGTGCACAACTACAAATTATGCAGGCATCAGTTACAGACAATATCCTAGTGCAAATCATGAATTATTTATTCTAAGCAACAATTCTTCGACACTAATGACCCATTCCTTATCTAGTCATAGCTCACTCAATATAAGATAATTAATCTTTGAAACAGAGGCATCTATTATCTATAAATGATAGTCTCTACTATGAAATATAATTTTGAATTATTCATATTTATCAAAGTGAGTAAACTACACAGCTACGAAAGATAATTTGAAAAAACAACAACATTAGGTGGGCAACAGTTATGTCCCCTTCATACATAGAATTACAGGTCTCATGTGTCCCCCTGTCAACGTGTACATAGACTTATGCTTCTCTCGCATTGACTCTGACTTAGATTTGATTGTTTGCTCCCCGAATCTAGCTTTTCTTAACATTCATGGCGTATCTGCATGCACTAATCCATCTTACTATCCCATAATATTCTGAAAGATTATCACTCACACCCATACATCTGTCAATGCAACTATTTTGAGGGTTCAAATCTAACAAGATTTCCTGATTTCCCACAACTCTGTCATCTGACAATGTACTTCTATCTCTCTCTCTCTTTGTCATAAGCTGTCAGGTCTTTAAAAGTCATTCCCCCCCCCCCCCCCCGAGAGGCACCAAGCCTATTGGCAAACTTGTATCAAATTACTCCACGTCATTTAGACACATATCAGTGTGTTTCAATTTCACTCTAACTGTTACACTTTCCACATTCATATGGTGGTTCATTGAAGTTAAAGGGCTTAAAACGTCATTCATGATTACTTTCTTCCTCGTTTTAAAGAAATAACTGGTTTCCATCCCTTCTAACTTATCTTGCATGATTTGCACTGATCCGGTTCGTCTTGACACCAAATCACACCATTCTCACTTGGTTTTAAATCTGGCGGTTTAATTCTCTTAATTCCTCCACATGCAGACTTCAAATACATGTCTTTCTTTGCCTTAACCCATTCATATCTAGGGTTCTGACTTCTACTGTGTCTGTCAGTTTGTATTTCTCCATGACAATGTAAGTCTATTTCCCCTCTGTGGCATTAGAACTGTCTAG
This sequence comes from Sinotaia quadrata, assembly GCA_028829895.1. Classification (NCBI taxonomy): domain Eukaryota; kingdom Metazoa; phylum Mollusca; class Gastropoda; order Architaenioglossa; family Viviparidae; genus Sinotaia; species Sinotaia quadrata. The sequence continues at coordinate 28,468,295 of CM054180.1, read as the reverse complement.
CTCTCTGCTTGTATATTCTCTAGTCACTCTATGATCAAAATTACTTTCAGTCATCACTAATAAATCAGATTCCTGTGGCTGTATCAACAAGGTTTTGTCGATATCAAACTATAGAGTCGTCACCAAGAGTTATCGAAAGTCCCCCTTGGACCATACAGCTCACAAACCAACCCTGTCTGTGTTACTTGGTTCAGTTAATTCTTATCTCTATCAAGTTACCAAAGTCTATGGTAGGAGTCCATTTAGTCACTAACATGCAGTGCATGTCCTCTGTCACTATCATACTGTTTTCCTTACCATAATACTCTGCGTCAGCTGTCAGTAACAGCTCTGACATGTCACTTATCTTTGCAGTTATTAGAATATGTTATTGTAAACTTCACATAACTTGTATTAAGTACAGCTTCCATAGTCTTTTCACTGGCCTTTTCAATCAAGTCACGGTGTCAAAATGTTCATGCTCAGCTCGGCACTCTCTTGCCATCAGTTTCTTGAGCAGAACACAATCACAATGATTGTGTTATCTTCACTGGACTGATGTACTTAGCATCCTTGCTTTGGTACATCAATAGTAGGGGTGTAGCATTCTCCCTTATGCTTACACACTCTGCAACACATTTGCAAGATTCCTGCGTTTTCCCGGTCACTCAAGACATGATTAGTGAACAAACGAAGAGTAGCTAAGAACTTGAAAGTTGAACTTGAGGCTCCACTTGAGACTCACAGCTCAGGGTTGAACTCACACTCAGACTGATACTCTACCCCAACCAAAAGAAGAAATGTAAAGGCTTTCTATGACTTTGATTAGGTTGGTATTGATGTTGTACAGCTTCATGGTGGAACAAAGTTGTTTTTGGATATTTTGCATGCCACACCCCGTAGAACGCGTTCTTAAAATCTACAAAGACATGAGAAAGGTTTTGTTAGTGCTGAAGGTACTCCCTACATAAAGCAATATCAGATTACAAATTTGTTCAGATGTGCATCGCCCTGGGCTGAAGCCTGCCTATTATTCACCTATGATTTCCTCTGCCTGAGTCTTCAGTTTGTTTCATATGATTTTTAGCATGACTGTGCTTGGGTGGCATATAAAACTTATCGCACGATAGTAATAACATTGCTGCAAATGCCTTTTTTTTCCGGGAGCGTTATTATGAGTGACTGAAATTTAAAAAAAAAATAATAGTGAGGGGCACAGGGAATAATATATTCTATTTAACGGTAAGAGTGTTTTCTAAGTCAACATTACGAGTAAGCACTGACTTTTATTCCGTAGCAAAGTGCACCAGGAAGTCTGCATCTCATTCTGTGTGATATTTTTAACTCTCTCGCTTACAACAGGGAGACAACTATCTGAAAAATTAAGACCGTGGTCGATATGTGAAAATGTTCGGCTGTTGATTGGTATGTCTGTCTTCACATTTCTAGCTCTCGATGAGAGTCATGGTGTTAGTCGTGATGTTTTAGATGTATTTATTTGTTCTATCAATAATTAAAGATGACACATCCCTTTTCTACGATCATATTTTCTCCGGATGTTATGTCTACATTCGTTTTCGAGTGCGTCACTGAAAATATGTACTACGTGCTTTAGTTTTAAGTTACAAGAACAAACCCAGTCATGCGTGATGACACCAGTCGAGATAAAGTCCACATCATTTCGCACTTCGTGTAGTGGGCTACATGTTTGCAATCATTTCGATGTCACGACTTACTCTTTTGCTTTCTACAATATCACCTGTGTCGCAGCACATAGGCATGAACAACATATATTTGACTATTTATTTTATAAAATACATTTATTAAAAAGCCTTCTGTAGGCCTATTTATTTTACTCATTGCCATAGTATATCTACTTCTTTTCCTAATTCTTATCTACAATGTTACTGTAAATTTAAATTTTCTTCATAGATGATGGTACTGTATTTCTGAAATCACCATTGTATACGTGACTTTATTTTACAGTTTGATAAACCAGAGCTTTGTATCAAAAATTTCATCGGAACATTGCTGTTAGGATTTCTGCCAGTAGCAGTTGTTGTTTTTTATTTCCTTGGTATTTATGTACACTCGTAAGACACTATAGAGTAGTATAATTTATTTCTCTATTTCATCTAGAAAGGTATGCTTTTCTAATTTCTATTCCGATAATCCATCCATCCATCCATCCCATCCATCCATCTATATATGTCTATCTATCTATCTATCTTATCTATCTATCTTTCTATCTATATATCTATATATATATCTGTCCGTCTGTCAGTCTATCTATCTATCTTTCTTTCTATCTGTCTGTCTATCTATCTATCTATCTATCTATCTTTCTTTCTTTCTATCTGTCTGTCTCTCTATCTATCTATCTATCTATCTATCTATCTATCTATCTATCTGTCTGTCTGTCTGTCTGTCTGTCTGTCTGTCTATCTATCTATCTATGTGATTTAGTGCTAAACAGCATTTAGAACAATCAGGAAAAAGATATTTAAGGATTGGTGGTTATTCAACGTTGAAAACAGTCGTAAAAACAAATACTCGCACATCAATGACACCCACATTGAAGTACCTGACGTGAGTTAACCGGTTGCCTTGATCTATTTTCATTCAAAACCAAAAGTAGGACTTGCTTAATTCCCGGGGAAAGGGTTTGTAACTGACAGTTTTTTTGAAATTACGTAGGAAGAAATAACTACCTTCTGTGTAGATACTTTAAATCTTGGAAAGGTGAGAGATGTGTCTTTTATTTTCTGAATTTCTTATAATTGCTCTCAAAACAGCTTTATTTAGTTTTAATCACAGGCTACTTTGAGATGTTCATTTTATTGTGTCTTAGTTTCTTGTAATTAAGTGCACACGTATTTGTCTCAATATCCACTATAGTGTGAAGTTATATCAAAGCAAATAACAACGATTTTGCTTTTGCTGATACGGTAAGTGTAACTTTGTAATTTGTCTGTCGTATTTCAGATTATTCGCTCAGTGTTACTGACGTGAGAAAAGTCGTTATTGTCGAGTTTCATCAAGCAATGGTGTCTCGACCAATTCCTTAAACTTCCACGTTTTTCATTTGCAAATGGAGTTATAGTAGTTATAATATTCATCACAATTGCTGACTCGTGAGAAATTATTTCCTAGAAAGAAATATGATGGATAAAATTACAGTTTGTAAGGCGTGCAAATTAAATAAATAAGTAGCCACATAGTTAAACAAACTAAAACCACAACGAGCACATACCTGAGTTTTAAGTAAAATTTAATAATATAAAATCACCATATGAACAGTTCGTAAAATCATCTTGTGAATAGTTCGCAGTTACTGCTCATTAGTCACGTGACTATACCCGTTAATTTGCTAACGTCAAGTGCGAACGTGTCGCCTTTCTGGTGAGACAACAGAGACAGCAACATTAGAACTTATATGTGTGCACGTGTGTGTATGTGTGTGCGTCCGGTTGTACGAATTGAATCCATTTGGTGTAGAACTATCAACACAGTAGACAAAAGCAGGAAATAAGGTAACCCCACCGCTGTCGTCCATTTTGTATTGGTAACAGGCTGCCATTATTCAACGTTCGTGTCGGGTTTCATTTGACTAAGGTCAGACATCTTTACAGACTTTTACAACAGAATAAGTCTGTAATGATTAAAGTCGTGTAAATCTCTTATCAAGATACTTTAAACTACTTCTTATAATTCTGACTTAGATATCTTTACTAAATATTTATTTGCCATAAGCTACATTCAAGAAAATATTCTTTTCCGATGCGACAGAAATGTAGGTCTGCATGTTTATTTATATTCATTTAAGCGCTCTTACACACCGTGCTAATCTGTAGCGGGGCAATAGTAAACATAGCGTCCTTGACAGCATGCCTATACGGATCCTTGTGTCAGTAGTGTGGCAATAGTAAACATAGCGTCCATGACAACATGCCTGTACAGATCCTTGTGCCAGTTGTGGAAGACTGAAAATAGTAACGTTTACTTCACTTAGAAATATCCACAAATCAATGCAGTGCAAATGGTTCTCTCCTCTGTCAATTCGATCAAGCATACTGAAACAAGGACCATAACCAACCATTTATAATTCTCTGTCCTCAATATCGATTTTCCTGCCTGTAAACATATTGATTACTCTGTTTTAGTATAATGGTGAAGACTAAATGATAGTGTTAACTAACAACATCTCTCTTCATCTTCATTTAAAACTTTGTTAAGGACTGTGTTCCACTGTTAGCATTTCCTAGTCGCTAACTTCAACATTGTACGATCTTTCCATTTTCAGTCAGAAGAAACGGGACCTAATTAAACTGACAATAAGGTTTCCAATCCCTAAGCAAGAAAGAGCGATGCGAAAGAAATAAACACTTTTAATTGTTTTCATACTGATGTAGAACAGTGAGTAAGCGATTCACAAACGGTTCATGTAAAAATTGATTTTACCTATAGAGAGAAAGACTGGTCTCGTGCACCTCAATGGTTATTTTTTCCTTAAATCTAAATAGTTATTTCTTCATCAGATCTAAATGGCTATTTTCTCCTCAGATCTAAATGGTTATTTTATTCCTCGTCTATTTTCCTCAGATCTGAATGGTTCGTATGATTTGAGAAGGCAAAACAGAACATTCAAACTGACTGCTACACCTTAGGTCTGACAAGCAATCGCACACGACATCACGTCGCCAGCACCATGAGCACAAAGGACGAGCAGAAGTTGTGTCTAGCAGCTGAAGGGTTTCCATCAGAAGTTCAAGCTCTTCAGGTAGCAGAATACATCTACCAAGCATATGGTGTTGCAGTTCGCAAAGTGGTACCTATCAATATTAATTCGTGCTTGGGTCAAAAACGCTGGATAATCTGTTTATATTCTCCAGGAGGTGAGTGTCTCAGTTACTTGTTTTTCAGTACATTATTCATTTCCAAGATACCTCTTAGTCTTTCGCACATTTCCCAAAGAAATAATTTTCTCTTATAACTTTTAATGAGCTTTATAATCCGGACTCGTAAATTAATCAAGTAACATACGCTGTCGAACAACTGGTCTGTAATGTAGGAGACATGAATTCAGATATACTCAAAACCGTATTCATGGAGAGCACAACTGGTTTGTAATGTAGGCGACCTGTCTTCAGATTTACTCAAAACCGTATTCATGCAGAACAATGTTGAAAACGTTAGCGATTTCTCAATACTGTAAATAACACAATTAAATACAACACACATTATTATGCTTGAATGAAATTCCATTTATACAAAGTTCATTTGGCACACATATGTCAAAGACAATTTTTTTTTAAAAGGGGGCTTTTCGGTCTGAAATGCGATGTTATGAAAAATTATAGCGTTCAGTAATTAGATTATTTTTCACGATTCTTATTGATTGTCACGTGGTTTTATATGCAGAATACACTACGAACTGGGAATATATTTCAGACTGGAACATGGTAGAATTAGTGTTAGTAGTGTTTCTTTCGCCCTGGTGTCAGTAGTGTTTCTTTCGCCCTGGTGTCAGTAGAGTTTCTTTCGCCCTGGTGTCAGTAGTGTTTCTTTCGCCCTTGTGTTAGTAGAGTTTCTGTCGCCCTGGTGTCTTTAATGTTTCTTTCACCCTATTGGTAGTAGTGTTTCTTTCGACCTATTGTTAGTAGTGTTCTTTCACCCTATTGTTAGTTATGTTTCTTTCACCCTAGTGTTAGTAGTGTTTCATTCGCCATAGTGTCAGTAATATTTCTTTCGTTCTACTGTTAGTAGTGTTTCTTTCACTAAAGTGTTAGTAGTTTTTCTTTCGCTATGGTCTTAGTAATGTGTTTTTCTTTCGCTATAGTATTAGTAATGTGTTTTTACTCTAGTGTTAGTAGTGTTAGTAGTGTTTCTTTTACTATAGTGTCAGTTGTGTTTTTTTACTCTAGTATCAGTTGTGTTTCTTTTACGCTAGTGTCAGTAGTATTCATTTTACATTAGTGGAAGTAGTGTTTCGTTTACTCTAGTGATAGTATGTTTCTTTTATCTATTATTAGTAGAGTTTCTGTAGTGTCAGTTGTATTTCTTTTACTCTGGTGTCAGTAGTGTTTCTTTAGTGTCAGTAGTGTTTCTTTTACTCTGGTGTTCGTAGTGTTAATTTTACTCTAATTTAGTAGTGTTTCTTTTACTCTATTGTTAGTAGTGTTAATTTTACTCTAATTTAGTAGTTTCTTTTACTCTATTGTTAGTAGTATTTCTTTGAATCTAGTATTAGTAGTGTTTCAGTAACTTTTGTAGAAGTAGTGTTTCTTTTATTCTAGTGTTTTTTATTAGTGTTTCTTTCACACTATTGTCAGTAGTGTTTTTTCTCTCTATTGTTAGTAGTATTTCTTTGAATCTAGTATTAGTAGTGTTTCAGTAACTTTTGTAGAAGTAGTGTTTCTTTTATTCTAGTGTTTTTTATTAGTGTTTCTTTCACACTATTGTCAGTAGTGTTTTTTCTCTCTATTGTTAGTAGTATTTCTTTGAATCTAGTATTGTATTAGCAGTGTTTCTGTAACTTTTGTGGAAGTAATGTTTATTTCACTCTATTATTAGTAGTGTTTCTTTTACTCTAGTGTTTGTAGTTTTTCTTTTACTCTAGTTTAGTAGTGTTTTTTTTTTTTTTTTTTACTCTAGTGTTAGTGGTGTTTCTTTCGCTCTCGTTTCTTTAGCAGCATGTCCGTTCGCCAGTGACTGAGTCTTACATTTCCTTGAGTAGAATTTCTAGAGCGTGACAACTTGCAATTAATACTCTTAAGGCTCTCTTTCGACGATCGACCAACGACCACCACCACACCCCGCGAACATTATCTGCTCTTGATTGCACGCACGAATGAGTAAGAAACTGTAGTGACGCACTGGAGACTATTTGGCCGAAGGATGAAACCGAAACCGAAACAATGTAGACACAAGTACAGACAGCCATGCCACTCCCAAAGTGGCGGTGACAGTGGAGGTGATGGTGGAAGCTTTTGTAGAATGAACAAAATAACTGTCGCTTGAGGTTTGATGGTGTTGTGAATACCTTGATTTTAAAGCCTACTAGAATGCTTAAGTGTTCAGATTAAATTGCAATTAATTAGCAATTTGTCCAACTGAAAACGACTGGTCAACATCACAAATAACACACCATGTCTATGCGCAATGATATTATCAAAGACAGCATCTATTGAACAAAAAGAATAGTCATGATCAGATAGAAATGAAATTAAATAACACATAAGTTTGATTACACTATAGCACAGACATACATCGCCTCAGTATTGTTTGAGATCAAAGACAAAAGAAAAATATAAAGCGTGTTTGTGACAAACGGAACAAGTTAGAAATGACTTTTAAATATTAACATATAGTATTTGTATATATTGTGTATAGAGTGACTTTAGTAGAATCAAATGCAGAGATCAGTGGCAATCAACAATCTTTAGTATATAAAATATTAACGCACAATATCATAGTACGTAATACAATGTTTTAAAGAGGCCCACCCAAAGAGGTTGGTAAACATTACAACCCATACATTCAAGAAGACAACAGTCCCCTATGCGACACAAAACCAAGTGAAGTAAGAACAATCCAAACAACTTCCAACTCTTCAACATTCACCCTGAAAATGTTTATACAACAAATAGCATATTAAGATTGTCTACTAAATAATGCAACTTTCACCCTGAATATAGTCATATACAAAGTAGTAAGATTGTCTATTAAATAATGCAACTTTCACCCTGAATATGGTCATATACAAAGTAGTAAGATTGTCTACTAAATAATGCAACTTTCACCCTGAATATGGTCATATACAAAGTAGTAAGATTGTCTACTAAATAATGCAACTTTCACCCTGAATATGGTCATATACAAACTAGTAAGATTGTCTACTAAATAATGCAACTTTCACCCTGAATATGGTCATATACAAAGTAGTAAGATTGTCTACTAAATAATACAACTTTCACCCTGAATATGGTCATATACAAAGTAGTAAGATTGTCTACTAAATAATACAACTTTCACCCTGAATATGGTCATATACAAAGTAGTAAGATTGTCTACTAAATCACATAATCTACATTGCTACATCGATTACTGTATTCTATGTGGCGCATCAGATGGCTCAGGAGACTCCGACATGTATGTCTCAGCCCACGACAAGCAATTACATACAACATCCCGTTTTTATGTTAGCTATTAATAGCACCTATTCTGTAATTTCACCAGATAGGCAATTCACTGGTCGGTCGAGGTGAAAAACGACAAATATTCATTAGGATGAGAACATACGTCATAAAATGTCTTTTGGATACCTCACAATACATTGTGGTTGGGATTCTGATGATGTTATCTCCTTTAGAATGTTGATAGATATAACGCAAAACTGCCCCATATTAACGATCAACTACATCGTCGCTGTAAATTGTGATTTGTGATTCCATTAGAATGATGCACATTTACGGTTGAATCTATTCAGACTCTAATAAAATGATCGGATTTCTTTAATTGGTCTGTATAACGGAATTATCGAATAAAAAGAAAATATTTACACAATCTTTGTGCTCACCCGATTGTGACGCTAATGGACATTGTAAATATGACGTTAGACTTATATCATTCGTTCAGTCGCACTTAATGTCTTTCTCAACTACATTAAAACATGTGTGGATTTTAATACTCAAATGAGTAATTTATTAGTAAAATGGGTCATTAGAATTAAATATTATTTCCCTAAAAATGATTCATAAGCAACAAACCAACATGTGCATTTGAATACACAGTTTCTAATAGTCTTCGTACATACATCCATATATCGATTTATTTTTTCTATTGTTCTTAGAATATATTAATTGTAGAACAGATCTGTATTGAGCAAAAGTGATTATAATATATCCAAATTACTTTTCTCTTTACAATAATAAAAATGATAAAAATAAAAATATATTTATCAAACACTCACTTTCTAACTAGTCAGTGTAGTGTTAGCAGCACAATGCCTAAAATAACACAAGAGGTGAAAACCATGGTGAACTCGTAAATATCAACACTATAATCAATACATAGTAGAGAAAACGTTTACAACACCAAAATATCCGCCAAGTGAGAGACGAGTGGTGTCTGTTGGAGGATCATTAATAAATTAAAATAGTGTTCTCATCACTTGAAATTAGTTATGAAAGATTAATTAATAAAAATAATTATCTTCATCAACTACGTGGCGCGTGTCCTGTCAACAAATGATTGCATTTTCTTACATTTATATAAAATGTATTAAGTATACATATAGTTTATACTATAGGTTTACTATAACATTTCACGTAACATTTGGACCACTATCAAGTAACTCTCCTTATTTTCAGAACATAGTTCCTCTTTAGATTATATTTTTATCAGTGCATTGTATTTACTCTGTAGGTAGATCACAGTATTATATTTTCATATCTCGAACTTAAATAGAGTAAATCCGAATTTATGCATCTCCTTACACTCGCAGGCTAATATCCTTTGCATTAAAGGTCTGTCGTATGAAGCGAAAGAGTCATAAACTACATTTTAAAAAAAATAGTATCTTTTATTGTTTCAAAGATTAAAGCATATTACGGTTTGCTTCTCTAGATCAGACAAACTGTCTCTCGCAGAAGAATGCACCGTTTTTTACAAGCAATGGAATTGATTACTTCATTCAGCTTCAATCTGCAGACAATGATTGTCTTCCAGATGATGACTGCTGGACTTTCTTAAGATCGGTAATATTTTATTTCTGTCACTGTGAAGCTCGGTAACAGCTTACTTTACATTTTGTATTTACAAAATTACTCCTTGATAAAACGTTAATATACAAATACATATATAAAATGTATTATGTAGTGTTTGAAGTGTGACAAGATTTTCAATCTACTGTAAAGAGCTTAGAGCACTTTAGGATTAAGTGTCTTAACAATTCAGCAGCAGCAGCAGCAGCGTCGTCGTCATCATCATCATCATCATCATCATCATCATCATCATCATCATCATCATCATCATCATCATCATCATCACCATCATCATCACCATCATCATCAAGTCATCAGTCATCTCCATCATTATTATTAGATGTAGCAGTAGTATTATTCTTATTGATATCATCAACTTTATTGTTGATGTTTTCTATATTTATTGGTCTTAGTGCTTGTTAGTAAAACTTTATAACAGTTACTAATAACAAGAGTGGTGACAATGACAAATATTAAAAATACATTATAATCTCTTGTTCACTTCTTTTAATAAGGCTCGACACAGTCTTGACACCAAACCACTTCAAAGCAGGCCCAACACTACTGGGTCTGTCAGCTCTGTGTCCGGTACTCAAACCCATTTTCAAGAAAGGCAGGAGAGACCTGTCCAAGCCTCTTGTGATTCATATTCAAGTGACAATGTATCAGATAACTTAGGGCTAGGAAATACCTCTAGAGCTCCTCGTTCAAACAACTATGATCTCAGGCCAAAGCAATCACAGTCCTTTCAAAAGCCTCAAAATGAACCCAATACACCAATCAATCGATATTCTGCCGACAGACGTTCCAAGGACCAATCAAATAGGTCTAATGATGTAAAACATGAACAATTTCTACGACCACGCTCAAATCAAATTCGCGATACATCAGAGGAATTCAGCCGACACACACCACAGTCCCAGTACCAAGATGCCCAGACAAGAGCACAGAACCCAGATGTTAAAGCGAGAGCTCCACAGAACCCAGATGTCCATAAAAGAAATCCACAGTACCCAAATGTCCAAAAAAGAAACCCACAGTACCCAGATGTCCAGAAAAGTAATCCGCAGTACCCAGATGTCCAGAAAAGAGGTCCACAGTACTCAGATGTCCAGAAAAGAAATACACAGAACCCAGATGTCCGGGCAGTGTATAACGGTAAGTGATGATTATATAAAAGTGCTGGTTTTGATGGTGACCACTTTGCTAGTTTCAACTAAAAGAACACCAAAGTACCAGAACGTTTATACACCATTAAAAGTGATTTCTCCAATCCATGTCTCACCATTTGAACATCTGCATGACATGTCACTTAAATGTTTGATCAGGTATCTGTCTTGGAATATATTTTATTAGTTGTGTGAACAGTACACAAAGACCAACGGAGACAAAATGGGTCAACCACCAATTCAATGTATTTTTCAAAATTTTCATTTTCCATATATTTATCTGATGTATCCTTACAGGATTTTATTTTATTACCACGACTGTTAGTAAGATTTCCATACACTAAAACTGATGTAACTCGTTTTAGAATTAATAGGAAAGTTGATATAGTTTAATTTAAATATGCTACAAATAGAACTCTGATGCAGTTGAGTGTGAGTATGGTGTGGTTGAAGGCGGCAGATTATGTGTATATCTTCCACAATCTGTATTGTTATTTACAATTTATTTAATACAACAAGAATTCTGGATTTGAAACATGCCTTGTATTTTCTTATTTAATATTTAGATTTATATTTTTTCTTTAATTAGATTTATCCATTTATTCGATAGTATCCAGCTAAACTATGTTTATTAAAGAGTACATTTTGGATTGATCTCACTATGTATTTCTATACGTTTTATATTATTAAAGAATTATTTCAGTACTTGTAACTGACTGCAGTAGCACATAATCAATCTAATGAATTCATATAGCAAATCAGCAAGATCGGACCAATATCCAGTTAAGTGCAGGGGAGATTATAGAAACCAAGAACCTAAAGATGTCTGAGTTGCGCTTGCTGAGGGCTATACTTTTCAAAAGAGATGCAGAAAAACGTCACAGAGGCCTTAATGTAGAGTTGCGGCCAAAGAATTGCACAATTACTTTGAAGGGTATGATGAATGATGTCAAAGATGAACTAAAGGAAGTTGAAAATATTCTCAAAAATGTCAAGTCACGTGCAATTCCAGGAATGTCTTTGCCTCAGAGAAAAGTTTTAGAAGGCACGAGTGTGTACCAGTATATCATCAATAAGTTTAAGACTAAACATTGCATTGTTGTATGGGAAAATGACCAAGTGGTCACAGTGTATTCATTCAGTGATGACGACCTTCAGAAAGGCGTGGCCATAATTCAGGAGAGTATTGTCCAGCGTCTATTTTCTCTTCCATTGGAGTCCTCGCATCTCTTACAGACCCAAGGGTGGTGTGACCTCAGGAAATCACATGAAGATAAACATTCAGACAAATTAATAATTGCACCTGACCAGAGTAGTCAAACGATCACAATTGCAGCGACCGATGAGATCATAGATGACGTAACAGCAAGCATTCAATACTTTATTGAAGAAAACACAGTCTACACAGAAGTCTATTGCTTTTCACCAAGTCGACAAAGGTTCATCACTTTTTATTGGAAGGACAGGATCATAACAATCGCAGATCTCCTAAAGACGTATAAGGTGCAACTGTCCATAGCAAATGATGGTAAAGAGATTTGCGTAAAAGGTACAGCTAAGGGGTTGGACCTCTGCAAACAACAGTTACAACTTCTGAAACAGAAAATCGTATATCACGTGGAGCCACTAATAGATCAGAACAAAGTGAAGTTCCTAACCTCTGAAAACTTTACCAGGGATTTAGACACACTAGGAATAAGCAATCAGTGTGTTCTGGGTAAAGACGAGGAAACGGACGATATTCAGGTGAGTGAATATTCAAACATTTAAAAACGTACTTAAAGGCATTGGTTTAATGGGTATTTGTTAAATATGTATGCATATACATTAAATTTGTCCAAATGTTTGCTTAAATAGCAGGATACCCGCTGAAAATGTTAAAGTTCAATCTCTTGGACTGGCATGTATTACAGAATAATAGAATGCGTAAAGTTGTCTCACTTAAATTAGTGCAACCCTTATTATAAACCTGTAGTTTGGAAACAGATGTGCGAAAACCGAAATACTTTTCCAGTTATCCTGCAATTTGCAATACTTTTCCTGCTAAAATATGCTTTTCCACATGAAGATTTTCTGAAAACTAATTTGCTTCTAAAGCCGAACACTGACAGAACCATTTCTACTTATTATCTGTGCGGATTAATTATGTATCAGATTTCGCTTATTGAAGTAATTAGTTTTTATTTAACCATCCCTGCCATGTACTCAGATAACGTTTATCCTTAAAGCACAGAAAGGAAATTTTGAATATCGAGACATTGTTCACAGTTAGCCCTTGCCTGTGAATTTAGGAATAAATATCGGGTCCTGGCTTGTTTCGAAAGAAATGGACATTAACATTGAGCGGGCTACTCCTTGACACTTTCCAAATTATACAATTTTAATTAATGAACATTTAGATAATATTTTTGATTTAAGTGGTTTCGTTTGTTATTTCCAAATTATACAAATAATGTTAAGAAACATTTATTTTATTACTAATGGATTAATTGGCATCAATTGTTATTTGGGCGCAATAAGAACTTAAATGCGTAAAACAGAAGCAAACAGTCGACGTATAATTTTTGAGTGGTTTAACACTCATTTATTCTTCTCCTAAAACAGTGAGTGGTTTAACACTCATTTATTCTTCTCCCAAAATAGTTTTATTGATTTAGCAATTAATTTCTCTCGATTGTAGATTTTGAAACATTACTTTTCATATCTCCTATCAGCACAGGAAAAGATCATAATATTTATTAATCTTACAGACAGTTGTATCCAGATCTGACGGGTCCTCTGCAACACAAGCAGCTGGAGACACCCGATCACGTGAGTGTTGTCGACGCCATGAATGGTTTGTGTGTCGTAAGAGTAAATGTAGATGTGATAAACAAATGATATATTTCACCCATTTTGTGACACTTTACAACCTATATGCTCAGTCAAAACACACACAGGCAAAACTGAACATTCGAATGACAATGGCAATAATTATTGCAACCCAACAGACAACCCACACAGACATCCCAACAGACATCCCACACAGACAACCCAACAGACAACCAAATGTCTATTTAATTTAATGTCTATTATAGATCTAACACAATTACACAACGTAATGGTCCGTTCACGTGAGTGCACACACAAAAAAAGAATAAATAGTAGGGATTACAAAACAGTTCTAACAAACAGAACACTATCGTACAAGAAATGATTTCACGTACATACGACAGAATTAGCTATATCAGTTATTGAGAAATAAATTCAGAAAACACAATGCATAAAGATCTCTAATCAACGTCATCTACTTGATCTTGTTCTTAGATTTATCAAATTGTCCTAATACATATTCATGTATCGAAATAGCTCATCAGGATTTCATATTCTAAACCCTGACAATGATGCTAACAGTAATTCATTTATTTACATACAAATTACCGACATCTGACTGATCAGCTACAATTAACAGTGAACACAAATTAAGAACAACTCTAGAACAGGGTCTTGCTGGTGTCAGTAAATACTTAAGTAAGGCCCCAGTGCACTGCTTTGACCGTGGACGTATAATGCTGTTAGGACGGCCCTGGATTTAGATATATATTAACCCATCAGAGATAGTTATAAAGGGTATCATCTACAGTATAGTGCCCTTGTTGGTAGATCTATACCCAAACATAAATTCTTTGGTACGCGCTTTTAACACTCTTTCGCTAATTCATTCTTTATTCATTAGAGCTTACTTACGACCGTGGGTTTGAATTTAACGTTGCTGGTGTGCGATTGATCATCAAGGAAGGAGACATTTTACATGAACACGTTGAAGCTATTGTGAACAGCTCAAATTGTGATCTAGATCTAAATCGAGGTAAGTGTCTGATATCGAGATTGTTTTTAACGTGTGTGTAGTATGCAGTTTTGTGTTATTAATAACTCACTAACCTAATACATAACACCGTTGGCCGTTGGGATCTTCGTGTTCAAACCCTTCGTCTATAACCTGCTGATTTAAAGCTGACTCTGTATGTTAGACGTCATGCTTGCTGATATAAAGGGATTCATGGATATGCCATCTGACTAAACTAAATTCAAAGTAAAGGAACTTAAATATGACATTAACAGTTTCATATCAATATTTACGATTGAATATAGCACTTGTTTGGCATGGTGAACCTCTAATGGATGTGCTATTTGTAGAAGTAAAGTTGAAATTGAGTTCACCAAAGAAATGTATTGTATGCAATTTGTACTTGACAGGACAAAAGTAGACTTCGTTATGAAGTGTTTTGTAATAAGTGAGATTGTGTTTTAGTTCCCGGGCATGCGATCGTAGATCCTGACGTAAAACCCTTTGAGAAGTGATCATTGAATGTAGCATTGTAGTAACTGTTGTAGATCCTGACGTAAAACCCTTTGAGTAGTGATCATTGAATGTAGCATTGTAGTAACTGTTGTAGATCCTGACGTAAAACCCTTTGAGTAGTGATCATTGAATGTAGCATTGTAGTAAATGTTGTAGATCCTGACGTAAAACCCTTTGAGTAGTGATCATTGAATGTAGCATTGTAGTAAATGTTGTAGATCCTGACGTAAAACCCTTTGAGAAGTGATCATTGAATGTAGCATTGTAGTAACTGTTGTAGATCCTGACGTAAAACCCTTTGAGTAGTGATCATTGAATGTAGCATTGTAGTAACTGTTGTAGATCCTGACGTAAAACCCTTTGAGTAGTGATCATTGAATGTAGCATTGTAGTAACTGTTGTAGATCCTGACGTAAAACCCTTTGAGTAGTGATCATTGAATGTAGCATTGTAGTAAATGTTGTAGATCCTGACGTAAAACCCTTTGAGTAGTGATCATTGAATGTAGCATTGTAGTAACTGTTGTAGATCCTGACGTAAAACCCTTTCAGAAGTGATCATTGAAAGTAGCATTGTAGTAACTGTTGTAGATCCTGACGTAAAACCCTTTCAGAAGTGATCATTGAATGTAGCACTGTAGTAACTGTCGATCACATAAAAATGCCCTTTTAACAGGCAAGGTCGAAATTACAGTGATGCATTCTTAAGTCGGACTAAGAATTTTTAGGATAACAGGTGAGCTTCAACGTTCGTGGAACTTTTCACAACCGCCTGCATCTTAAGTTCCTTAGAACGTTAAAGCCTGACACTTTGTTTTAAATGTTGTTCTTTGTTATTTGTAGAATTTTCTCGTTTACTTTCTTATATTTTTTATTTGATTACAACAAATGCTCATATCCCTCTTATGTTTATATCTTTAGATGCGAAATTTTTTATCTCGTTTTGTCCTTACTTAATCAACATTTCTGATGATTATTTTGAGTACACAAAAATATCTTATTACTTTATGTTTATTTTTCCAAAGTAACTCTAAGAATGAATTATAGATTTGATTTTGCCTCATTACAGGTTATGTTTCTACTGCCCTGAAACGGACCTGTGGGCCTGTACTGGAACAGGAATGCAAACTTAAAGGTAGTTATTTAATTTTTTCATATTCCTAACATTATCAAACGAAACATAATGTAGACAGGAGACTACTTTAATTTACTTTAATTTATTTATGTGTTCAGTGCATGCTGCAGTTTATTCATATGAAAAATATTTGTATGATTATTGTAATTGTGATGCTTACTTCAAGGTTGCCAGTTATTTGTCATTTAAACAGCATCACATAACTCTAACGTACATAAGCAATAACTTAGCGTGTTAATCTAAGCCTTTAGTTTGTGTAACAGGGTAGAAAACATTTGACCTCATTCGGCATCTATATGTTAGTAGTTCGTATGTTTCATAGTATTCATTCATAATTATTTATTTTACGCTAATATTGATATAATGTTAGTCAATATATTCCTTCCATTATTATACTCTACCTTACCCAATACTGTTATCTTTTTCCTTATCTAGTTTGTGTATTATTTACAAAATATAATGTATCTTGTTTAATCTTACCCTCATTCATTCGATAAATGTTCATACCATTGAAAATGTATATAGGAATATGAATAACTGCATATATCTGTACTGCTATTGTACAAATACACAGTGGCAGACATGATCCAGAGTGGAATTGCTGTGACAAATGCTTACAACCTGAAATGTGGTAAAATTATCCATATTGATATTGCAAAGTTCAGTTACAAAATTGATGCATGTATTCGTGCTGCGTTATGGGAGTCTGAAAAATTGGAACTATGCAGAGTAGCAATTCCAGCGCTTGGAGCAGGTAAGACATTTACACTGACTTTGAAATAAGAAATTGCTAAGAAATGTAATTGTGTAACAAAACCGATTAATTCAGATATACTCATATTGCTGTGAATAAAAGTGTTATTATATTACAGTTTGAAGTATATCTCTATAAGAAACATAAAAACGTATTTAATTAAGTAGATGGAAAATACATATTTGATTTTATTACGTTCACGCGTGTTATTTATTCCGCTTGCAACCTTGATCATTGCTAAATGGGTCCAAATTTATGGCCTTATCAGACAGGCTCCCATGTCTATTAGCACAAATATTTAATGATGACAGTTTTCATATAAAGCTTGGACTAAGTCTAAGGCATTGTTTGCGAAACAGAAATGATTAATGGTGTCTGGTGTCAAAAAATCAACGTGATGTCTTTGAAATAGACATTGACAGAACAAAAAGTCGTCGAGAGGTCCAGACTTTGGACTTCAGTGTTGAAATCCGTAGATTCATTGTTTATGACGTAATCGATTATTTTGATCTTTTATGTCGACACACCCTCGTATTCGCACATGGCATATCATATTTATTTCTAAGGTGCGGTATTTATATATGGCCATGTTATAATATTAAAGCTATTGGTTTAGATTATTAATATTAAAATTACTAACAGTCCCCATTTGAGTGTCTCTTCTGATTACTATATTATAGGATGCAATAACTATGTGGATAATGTATTCATCCTAATATAGTGACGAGAAGCTAGTTAACATTGTCTCTAGAATTGGCGATGTATTACTCTCTCTTCTTAATTAGTTCAAGTTAAGTCATCAAATTTGCATCTTGCTCCCTGTCATAAAAGGATGAAATGCATCACTAGACTTCCCAACTGGCCGCTGGGCACAAAGACGAAATAGAAACTGATGGTTCGCACTTCCGTCAAGAAAACAAGGGCCTGTGCTGGTGGCTGATGTGTCTGTGTGTTAGTGGATGTGTCCTCAGATCATGGTGCTATCCGTGTTGCAAGTTTGTCTGCTTTGTGCCAACCAACTGTACTTGGAATAGGAAGATTTAAATAAATCCCTACAAACAAATGCCGGTAGACAATATGTTATGCATTATGCACGACTCACGAATTAAAGTCGTCCAATCAACTTTCGGTAGACAATGTACTATGCACTATGCATGACTCACGAATTAAAGTCGTCCAATCAACTTTCGGTAGACAATGTACTATGCACTATGCACGACTCACGAATTAAAGTCGTCCAATCAACTTTCGGTAGACAATGTACTATGCACTATGCATGACTCACGAATTAAAGTCGTCCAATCAACTTTCGGTAGACAATATACTGTGCACTATGCATGACTCACGAATTAAAGTCGTCCAATCAACTTTCGGTAGACAATATACTGTGCACTATGCATGACTCACGAATTAAAGTCGTCCAATCAACTTTCGGTAGACAATATGTTATGCATTATGCATGACTCACGAATTAAAGTCGTCCAATCAACTTTCGGTAGACAATGTACTATGCACTATGCATGACTCACGAATTAAAGTCGTCCAATCAACTTTCGGTAGACAATGTACTGTGCACTATGCATGACTCACGAATTAAAGTCGGTAATTGCAGTGGAAGGTATAAATCAATGAACTTTTCACTTTGCTGGAATATTTAGAATATTCTAGCTTACAAAAGCAGAGTCCATGCAGGAATAATAAATCTTAATCACTGCAGTTTGTCATGGCTCTCTTTCTCTCTCGAGATTTCTCACATTTTCCTTATATACTCGTGTTCTAGTAAGTTGTAGATAAGTCTGAATTTTCGTCAACATCAGCACGGTTAAAGTGTGAACAAAAAAAATGTTACTAACACAACGTTTTCATGGTTCAGTCTTGGTTTATTCTACCTATTTAGTCTCGGCACATTCTGACATAAATCACTTTGTATTGTTATTTAAAAAATAAATATATATTCCTATAAACCATACCTAAATGAATACTACTTACACACGCGCACAAACGCATAGGTACACAGTCGAACATACACGTGCGTGTTGTAAACAGTCCTTTCATAACATTTTAGGAACAAATATTGCACTCTGAGACCAATGATACTAAAAAAAATATTTCTAAAGGAATATATGTTGATGGATTACCTCCCTTCCTCCGTGACATATCACGTTTGAAATATGGAAATTAGGGCCTTCACAATTTAAATAATAGTCGTTTGTGCTATGCTTACTTCAAAATGTGCAAACATATTTATGAAAACAGTATCTTTGAAAAGAAATACTAGCATTTAAAGTTTTAAAATATATGTTGTCTTAATATTATTTTCAGGCACTCATTTGTTTATAGTATAGTATATAGTATTTATGCAAATGGAATTTCAGGTAATTTAAAGCGAACACCAGCCCAGTCAGCCGATGACGTATATCTCGGGCTGACTCTCTTTTGTAGTGGCAGGAAACCTCTTCTTCAGGAACTGCATGTGGTTCTAATTGATTCAGAAACAGTGAAATCTTTCACTGATACTTTCAGGCAGTTGGTTGAAACAAATAAAAATCTGAGCTGCGGAATTACACGTGAGTAGACTGTTCTTTATAGAATGTGTACTTCTCTCTCTCCATCTTCACTCGTTGAATACTGAAACCTGGAATAATGTATTATTGAAACCGTTAAATATGTGTTAACTTCCTGTTTAAACAAACCAATGTCTTTACTGTCTCCATGATTTATATTTTTTCCCCCATTTTATACAATGCCTAATCTTTCCGTCTTTAACGGTTTTAAAGAGGAATACCTGTTTTAAAGGTAAACAACCAATGCTCACTTACACACACTACATATTTGTATTTTCCTCAGTTCTCGCTATTTAAAACTTGAGAAACTGAAGTAACATTATAAATGATGCATAGTTATCTCTTCATTCTTTCCTTTCGTTATTCCTCCCTCCCTCTTTTTTCTTTCTTTCTTTCTTTCTTTCTTTCTTTCTTTCTTTCTTTCTTTCTTTCTTTCTTTCTTTCTTTCTTTCTTTCTTTCAGGGGATGAAGAGAAGGAAGAGGCGCATGAACAATCTTGGTTTTAAAGACATATGTTTAAGGAAAGTAATTATTTCCCCCAGATACAAACACATGACTATACCTTAAACACTTCACAATTAATTATTTCCTCTAAATAGGGACTCCCTTAACGTCACAACAAAGACAGCCATTAACACAGAAGCAAAATGTTCCAATCACGAAGATGCCCACGAAAGAAGCGAAACTGTACATCTATGCTGCTAGTCAGACAACAGTACAGCGAGTACTTCAAGAGTTTGATAAACTAGTGGCAGACAAATATACCAAGAAACAGATCAAGGAGCAAGCTGTATGTTTCATGTCTACTTCACAGGTATGTTGTTAACAGATTCGTATCAAAGAATAAATACAAAGCTATAACTAATTTCGTTTAAATGTATTTGTTATTGCCTTTTTTAATCCCATGTTGATGACACGTTAGACAAAATATTCGCCGTTTCGCCGTTCTTAACTAAGGTAATTACATTATATTATGAATATATTTTTATTTCTTAGTGTTGAACACATTGAAAGTAAAATACAAACTATACTGTCTATAATGTAATGAAACATAAATACTGAATTTATTTATTTATTATAATCCTGGAAATCCGACTCAGGATAGTTGAGAACATTATTTTGTGCGCTCTATTAATTATGTTTGGAGCCATCAAGTTGAAAATGAAGCAGAATGAATGAGGAAGGACAGTTATTGTGAAACCAGAATATTATAGGATACATAGAACTACATAACGTATGCCGTATTCGAAACATTGAATAGTTGGAAACAGAATTATTATAGACATTGTCGCTAGCTTTTCTAGTATCCATTTAAATATCTTTTGGCTTTTCCTTTGTTGACGATGTAAATTGTTTTTATAAATATGCTTTTAAGTAATCAGTTCTCTTTTAACAGGTTTATTAAATTCCTAATTGATTTCATTCAAACCTGAAAAACAAGAATGGGAATTAGGAAGTTTTAAACTTCGTCATTAGAAAAGTGAACTTAGGCAAACTTTCCACGTTATTTTCTCAGGTACAAAAGATCGGCAAGGTCGGAAAACAGCATGATGTTGTGGTGGACATATATAAAGATGTTTCCATGTTAATTTCTCAGGTACAAAAGATCGGCAAAGTCGGAAAACAGCATGATGTTGTAGTGGACATCAACCAAGTTCTGGGAACTATTGTCTTAGAAGGAACTCGATCCAATATTTTGGACGCGTTTGAAAAAATCAACAATGTTGTGATGAAAGCGGCAGCTGAACAAGGAAAGAAAGATGCAGCTACAAAGCTCGAAAATGTTGTCAAATGGTGTTTTCTTGAGGTACATATCACATTGTAAAAAATATGAGTGTGTTTGTGTGTGTGTTTTCTTATATTCACGTTTTAATAGTAATACCTAGAATGTGTGTATCATCATTAATATTTTTGTTGCAACTTTTCTGGAGCTGTAATTATTATTATTTTTTGTTTTGTGTTAAGACATTGTATGATATAGACTCTCGCACAGTATAATTAGGGCAATGTTTACAATTTACTGGCAAAGGAGATATGTGTAGGAGTATGGACACATAACTTACTTCACTAACAATCTTTCACAATCAATATGCACTTTTAAAGCTTGAATGATATTATAGATATATTCTTATTTTCCAAACGAACAAGCTCGAGAGTCACCTTCCCTATATCGTCATGGTTCCTATATATGAAACCTAATTCAAATATAAATTACTTTACAATCATAAAGATATAATAATTAAAATTATGTTTTATTTAAATCACTTTAAACGGACAATACGATCAGCTACCAGTGCAAATTTTAAAACGTATTAATATCTTGAATCTATAATAACTTGGTAGAACAGCATTCATGTGAACTCCATTACTGAAGAGAAAGAAATCACCGAATTAACCAGTGAACAAATTAGCATTTAGTCTTCAGTAATAATCTAATGCATCCATGATATGTTATTGGCAATCCAGTTAATCGAAACTTAGAAATACCCACTCATATTTACAATTACCTCACTAGGATTATTTATGTTACCATAGTAACATTTAAAGCTTGTATGAGCATTACTTTTACTCTTCCTGGCATTTTGATACATTGGCATAGGAGTCAAGAAATTTATAAACATGAAACCTTTTTTTCCCATGCTTGTCAGTAAATTGTTTTCTCTCTCAGTAAACTGTATTATGCCTGGTAATAAATTGTTTCATGCTTGTCAATAAATTGTTTTCTCTGTCAGTAAACTGTATTATGCCTGACAGTAAATTGTTTCATGATATCTCTCCATGTCACAGGTATTGCAAACTCTAACGTTTCTCGTCCTTGAAAGACTGACTATACGATGCATACATTTTGACAGGGATACATATTTGTCGGGACAGATTGATTAATTATTAAAAACAATCACTGTGTTCTTTCCGAAATATTTATATATTTTAATATAGTATTTCCAATCTGATTACCTGGAATCAGTTAAAAGATATGGTGCTTATCTTCCAGGTCACAGCGACTGGAACTGTTCGCAGATACTACGGTCTGCTGCAGAATCATGATATAGAAGCTGCTTTTCAGGCAAGCAAGAAATCTGTAGAGTTCTATGATGCGAGAGGAATTTTGACAGTCATAGACTTTGAATCAATGACGGGATACCCCAAGGATAACAATACGTACACTGTCGGCGTCATACGAACCGACGCTATTCAAGGTATCTTTTATTTATGTTATATAAATAACTCGTATCGTTAAAGAAAATACACAACTAACATTGTTAGCGAAGAGTGTACAACTCATGTTGTACGTTTTTATTACTAAGTTTTGTAATGCAATGCTGTTATTGTATTTTCATTCTGTATATCAATGAAATAATCAGCAATGTTTTTGAAATACGCCAGGAAAGAGGCCAGCGGACTGAGTAAATAAAACAGATTGTTTGTAACGTATGGAGCTGAAAAATGAACTATTCAAGATTTTAAATGTGTATATACCTATTTCTTTAAAATTATTTGCCTTAGAAAATGCTATCATTACCTCTCTATGTTGACTCCATTAAGCCCCCCTCCCCCGCCCCTCGTAAAAAAGCAAAACAAGAACGATGTGACAATATTCTTAATGAAAATGCAAAGAGAGTTGTCGAAGTGTTAATGACGATAGTCGTTCACATACTGTGAACAAGGTGATGTTTACACTGTTGATGAGGAATGCTACCTTTATTTTGACAACTTAATCGGGTATGTTCTCAATAAGTGCTTTCAAGTGTGAATAGATAGTCTTTGATTTGAAATGGTTTGCTGATAAATCCAGTGAAAACTGTGAAAGTCTCCATGAAGGAAATATAGATGCCAGTGAAATGAATTATTAAAGTATTGTTTCCTTGTAACATTGTGTGACGGCCATTATCCATTGATTAAAACTAGTGTCTATCATAGATAGTAAATATCAACATTCTCATTTAACCAAAGTCTTAATGGACATTAAATATTAACATTTCTTAGATAGATAGACAGACTGTCAGAAAGAAAGACAGACAGACAGGTAGATAGATAGATAGATAGATAGATAGATAGATAGATAGATAGATAGATAGATAGATAGATAGATAGATAGATAGATAGATCTACTGAGTTGTAGCTTAAACTTGAGGATCACTGGCCAGTTTCAAGAAGTTACTGAATCTATACAAGTCTTGTATCTCATCAATAATACTATGAAGAAGAAACTGCTAAACAGATTGTTTTAATCAGATTTAGAATAATGTCTGATCTTTTCATTCGTATTGTGCTCTGTCAGCGAGTTTAATCTAGTGTTGTTTGAAACAAAACGAGTGACAAATCCTGTCCAGTATTTAGAAGGGAATTCTCAAACAAGAAGCGATTGTTTAAAAATAAGTAAATGTACAATAATTAATTATGAAAATATTGATAAAGCTCAAATATACAAAAATAATTATATGAAATATATTTAAGAAATAATACATTCAAAAGAATATGTCACAAATTGTACATCTACTAAATATCACATCTTATCATATTACCATTTAGTTGATCTAACACGTACCCATCTGCAATCTTTAGAGCCCATTGTCACTTTAATTTTGAATGCAGTTGTAAACATAGTAAATAAATGTTAGTGAGTTATCATCAATAATGTGAGTAAAGCTTATAAAATAATTTTGATAGCAGTAGTAAATATATAACGTGATAAATAAATTGTATTATGTTATAATCAATAATGATTATATAATCAATCAATAAATAAATAATGATTATATAATCAATAAAGCTTATAAAATAATTTTGATGGCATAGTAAAAGTGGTAAATACATGTTACTGAATTATCATCTATAATGTCTATAATGTTTATAAAATATTTTTGAACAACATAATCAAGAATATTTTTAACATAATATATTCTCTATCCATTTTTTTTGTATTGACTATACTATATCAACACACTCAGATGAACCATTGAACATCGTTCCTAACTTCATTTCCATACGTTATATTTGAATTTGCTGAAACCTTGTTTAAAGGGTTGCCTGACATTTTAAATGGCATTATTTTCTTTTATTGTATTTATATCATACGAACAAAACTAAGATAAAGTACACATTTTCTGTCTGTATCAGCTTCTGATTCAAGTGCCCTGCCACCACACTGGGCTATTCAAGGTCAGCATGAGTCAATGAAACGTGTTTTACTACAAATGAGCGACTCGGAGTACATAACAGTAGTAACGAATCTGCAAAAGACGCTTAAACGACAGATTTATAATATTCGCGTGAGTAATACTTCCGCTTACAGTTAACTTTCAACAAATGTTTGTATCTCCATTTCTTTTCAGTCGTATACATATACAGTATACAAGCTTTATAAATGTTATGCTTTTCTCACAGGTGGAACGGCTTCAGAATCCCCTTCTCTACCGGCAGTACCAGGCAAAAAAAGCCCACATGGATAAACAAAATCCTGGCATTCCGAATGAGAGGACACTCTGGCATGGAACTGCTGTGTCTGCAATTGAGAACATTAACCTCAATGGTTTCAATCGGAGCTATTGTGGCAAAAATGGTATGTTTGTACTCCGAATCAAATAATCAACTTCATTTGATATTTTATCTTTCTCATTACTGTGTTTAATTAGACATACACACACATGTCTCTGGTGACAAAATCGCGGTCGTTATTAGACCATACAACATCTGAATGAATTGAAAACAAATATGATTATGCACTGGTGTTTCAATCGATATTCTTGTTTTGTTTGTTTCAAGATAAATAGACCACATACTTCATATATTCAGATTTACAAAACAATGTTCACACTGAAAAAAAGAAAATGTTTATTTAGTCGACGTGTGTAGCAGTTATTCTTGTAAGAAATTCGTAACGATTTTAATGCATTCCATTTTGCAACATACTTTAAATGTCTACAGTCACATCCATACTTCGACCATCAAGGCTATTTTTCATGACCTCAGTCAAGGACATTCATGAAACTTTCACCCGTTACCTACCAAAGTTTTAATCGATTTCATTTTAACTTCCACAATCTGTCGCATTTTAACACTGCTATTAAATTTTAAATTATTATTTATTTCTTAATATTTTATCATTTTTGTGACACGCATGGTGTGTTACTACTAATTAATAATTATATTTATGAATTAGTTTGTCATAATCGCTTGTCAATGATTAAATTAAGATTTCATTGCTTAACACGAGTTTCCTACCCTCATGTCACTGTAAGCTTACACTCCACCGGTACATAACTTCTTCACAGGCGGAATTTCTTACTTAAGGAGTCATCTAAAAATAACAACATAAATCCACTTTCATTCACTAGTCTAGCTCCCGAACCCCCATCCACCCACTAACTACTCCAGACATGCATCAAGGCATGCGTAAGAAATATATAACATAAAATAAAGATTTATTATAAAATATTACCTAACATAACAAATGCACAATAATTTAGAAAGAAACATTTCTCATATTAATATCTGATATCTGATGTTCTAGCCTAGACAATTAATATTTAATATTCTACAAAAGTTGCCAATTCTTATGATCTTTACATGTGGTTAAATAAAAAGAGTCAGAGTTAACAATGAACAATTTCATGACCTGAGTGTAGATGCGAGGATGAGTTATCAATAATGGGTTGTCTCTATGTTCTGATTATACAGTTGAACCCACTGTGAGGATAATCGTCAATCTCAATTCTTTTCATTATTCTGGCTTTCCATGCTGAGTCGTAGCTAGATGAAGAATCGAATTACAGTTGTATGTACTGTAAGTGATGACTGGGTGAAGTCTACAGGCTGAGTTGAGCCAGTCCTCCAACTGAAACTTGTATCCCGTCCCTTGGACTTGGGTGATTTCTTTCCAACAGAACTCAAATATATAATGACGAAAAACACTGTCCCTGAGCTTAGCTGGTACCCTTCCAAACAGGACTTAAATAGATAATGACGAAAAACACTGTCCCTGGGCTTAGCTGGTACCCTTCCAAACAGGACATGAAGAAATGGAAAAAGAAAGGCACGCTCGCTGCAACATATGAGAGCATAGCGCTTAGAGACAATTCATAAGTCTCTCGTTCTCTCTCGTTCTCTCCCCAATCATTCAACTTACATTTTATCTGCAAGAAAACTGTTCAGCCACACACATCCTTCATTCACTAATACATTTTATCTGCATGAAAACTGTTCAACCACACACATCCTTCATTCACTAATACATTTTATCTGCAAGAAAACTGTTCAGCCACATACATCCTTCATTCACTAATACAGCATTCCAAACACTAATTATACGTATCAATGAATCAATAACCAATTCTAATACATCTTAATTAATAAAGAATTCTAACATGTATCAACAATATATGAACAAATGTCAATCAAGCGTGACTGAACTAAGCATTTGATACAGATTTTCACCATTCCCGTCAGTGTACAGTGTAAGTAATATTAGCCAACTCTAAGTCCAAATCAATCAGGGACGATTTCCAAGCGTCACAATTTTGAGCACTTAACTGGAAAATATTTACCATATTTTAAATATGTGATGCGGTAAACATTTTTATTTGAATAACTTTGAAGGAATATATACAAATTATGTCCACAAAGTGGTGTTTTCAAATGCGCGCGCGCGCGCACACACACACACACACATGTGTAGTCTTTGCTTATATAACATATGAGTAGAAGTTTACTTTTGATATGACAACAAGTACTGTAATTATACTTGCTATGCTTTGCTTTTACCAGCAACTTCATATGGACAAGGAGTTTACTTTGCTGTAAACTCTAGCTACTCGGAAAATCCGATCTACTCTCCCCCTGACCAATTCGGCAATCGGTACATGTACCAGTGCAAGGTGCTTGTCGGCTACTCAACAGTTGGACACAGCAATCTTAGATTTTTACCTCCAAGACAAGGAGCTGTACTGTTTGACTCTGCCACTGATAACATGTCTAACCCAGCGTTGTTTGTAATTTTTAATGACACTCAGGCCTATCCTGAATATCTTATCACGTTTAATTAAATCGTTGTTTGTAATATTTTAATGACACTCAGGCCTATCCTGAATATCTTATCACGTTTAATTAAATCGTTGTTTGTAATTTTTTAATGACACTCAGGCATATCCCGAGTATCTTATCACGTTCAAGCATGCATGAAATCTCTATGATTTCTTTCAATCAATCTTTCTCTTTAATTGTCCAATTTTATTGTTTTCTTCTTCTTCACAATCACTCTCTCCTCTCCTTTGTCCATTTTATTCTCTAAATTTGTCCAAAATAAACAGTTTACAATAAAACATAAGGTAACAAAAATACATACTTTTTGTAATAGATTTACTATTTTACCAGGTTTAATAGAAATCACATATATTTATTTAGTACTTTTTAGAGATCTTTACCTATCCAAGAATTTACTTTGCCTTTTCAAGTATAATTATTTTGTAACTAAATAAATATATGTGACTTCTATTAAACCTGGTAAAATAGTAAATCTATTACAATTAGTAATCGTTCAGAACTAAATGAATTTACTAATGAAATGCTAATCAGTTCAAAGTTAAAACAAATGTTTTTTTTTAATGCTCTCCACATTTTCTTAGCATTATGTATTGTACTATTTGCATATTCATGCATATAGTAATTATGTGAGTTTTATTTATATATATGTGAAATAAATATTATATTTTTACAATATCTGATATTATGTATTTTTAACTTGACTATACATTTCACAAAAATAACATAGTCACTTTAATAATTCACAAAATACACATTTTAATATTTATTCCATTTTATATTACGTTGCTCTGAATTACAAGTACTGGTTTATTCAGACTGTACATGTACCACACTATATTATATAGTTCTAAGTGTGCTTGTTCTATATTATATTTTATTTTATTATATTACATTACATTACATTACATTATATTATATTATATTATATTATATTATATTATATTATATTATATTATATTATATTATATTATATTATATTATATTATATTATATTATATTATATTATATTATATTATATTATATTATATTATATTATATTATATTATATTATTATATAGTATATTATAGCATATTTTAGTATTCATTTCATTGACGTTTTTATAATGAGCTGTTTTGAACTATTATATGTTGTTTTTTTAAAAATTGGATTGAATTGTAAATGTTCCCAATTTAAGCATATTCATTTTTCACTTTATTTATTTTGCTATACCTATAATATGACAGTGCTGTTTGCACTAACGTATATGATATTATATAATTTATACAACTAATCAATATAAATAAGTGACACCTATGTACAC
Source organism: Sinotaia quadrata (assembly GCA_028829895.1). Taxonomy (NCBI): domain Eukaryota; kingdom Metazoa; phylum Mollusca; class Gastropoda; order Architaenioglossa; family Viviparidae; genus Sinotaia; species Sinotaia quadrata. The sequence goes on along the minus strand of CM054180.1, from coordinate 28,439,248 downwards.
CCTTCACACCTACCATTCACCACACAAACACTACTGTTCCCAACCAAACATCACCAAACATCACCAAACATCACCAAGCATCACCAATTAGAAGCCTAAAACACACGCGAACCAGTCTTTTTTCATATTTTCACTTTTTGAACTTATAAAGACCTACATGAAAAATAAATAAATAAATAAGTAACTAAAAAATGAAAAACAAAAAAACTTTTCCACACATATTTTCTTAGTTATTTAAACATTTACACATCACAACGGTCACTACCAAACCCAAACTAACACAGCTGCTCCACTCTTCTCTTTTTCCGCATGAAAATTTAGTAAGATAATTATTTCATTGTACTTGTATGTTTAAACTTTTGAAGGCTTGTGATTGTGTTTGAGAGCTTATTTGAAGTTGTTATCACTTCTTGACACTCCGGAATATTATTGCTTTGTATCTTGAACTCTATGCAAAAACAGAATGACTTAAATAAGGTCGTAATCGTCGGCCTATAGCATTAAAGAGTGATCGCCCTTGCATCGTGTGTGATAAGGGAGTATGTATCACTCGACCGATGCGTCATAGTAACCATGTAAAAGAATTGCACCCAGGTAACCCTTTGTTGTACTTTGAGGTTGAATGTCTCTTGAGTACCGGGAAGCTACACAGAGTGTGATCAGGTCAGGAATTAGTTGCCGCCAAAAGGCGTCACTGGTAGAAATATTGGTGCCAGGTGCACTGGCCTGTATTATGGTTTATGGCCGAAGGCACTGACCGTAATACTAGTGACCTGATCAAAAGGGTTTCATAGCCTATGCCCATATAGGTATTAATCCGGAAACAAGTTAAATTTTAAACACCAGACTAGTGCAGACTTTTTGTCTGACCCAGATTTGCTATTGAGTCATGAATACTCATGATTGAGAAAAGCAAATCATACACTATACCTTGTGACGTTTGCTGGGAGATGTTCATTCCCCCAAAACACACCTTCTAGCTGGCCACACGTGTTAGAAAAATAAATGATATATATTATAGAATAGAAGATTGATAGTTGAGAATATAACTCCGACCCCTTGATACTTATAGTCAGATATATTAATTAAATACAGGTAACATACTATAACACATAACATTAAGCAAGCCACTCCAACACAAGAGGTCTAAGTATCAGTAATAATGTATATTTAAAAGAGAAGGACTGTGGTTACATATCGTGAATAGTTTGATGGTTATAATTTCAGTCTATACACGTGTAATGTTTATAATCATGACCGTATAATATAGTAAGATATAATTTGCTCAAGGCCTATGGCACTGTTGTTTTTATTTGAGTTATGTTCATAGGAATGAAATTACGAGATACTCTGTGCGGCTTTTGATTTTATAGTCCTCATATCTAAGGATGTGCCTGACGTCATCTAGGTTTTACTTGGTTGCTGGAGTGGTAGCACATGTAGTCAGTTGAACAGTGGTCTCTGGCTCATGGTTTGTTCTGCTCTGGCATTGCTCTCATGGCTCAGTGCTTAACGAGAGTCAACATCAGAAATAAGGTGTTGATCTGCCAGTAAAACATGAGTTTGTACGTATGTGTTCCTTGACAGCACACTCTTACGTACGTGGTTACCATACAGTCTAACATCATAAGTGGAATGTAGAGCAATATGAAAATATGGTTAAGGTAAAACATGGATATAATTATTTAATTATACAATCAAACCCACAAATCTTTGCAGTAATATACTCAGAGGATCGGTTCCTGTCAGTAACCGGCAATAAAGGTGGTAGCTGAGATGCAATATAACTGTAGCTTAAATTAAGGCCAGGAGAGCCTATACATTTTACCTCGACAGTCAACTAGCGTGGGCTGCCGAGTAGCAGGTAGTTGTTTGTTACATTCGTCGCATGCATTTGAGCAGTGCTTGGTATGTCTGTTTAAAATGAATAGCTAATTAGGCCACTTTCTAAGTAGGTCAACCGTCTTAGGGAAATGTTTTGAAAGTTGTCTATTTTTAGATAGGGTGAGAGTGTGGGCTACATACTGTCAACCGTCTTAGGGATATGTTTTGAAAGTTATCTATTTTTAGATAGGGTGAGAGTGTGGGCTACAATACTGCCATTATGTGACACCCCTGACAGATGTTTTATTTTTTCCTGTGAACCATCTAAGGAACTCGCTGTATTTATCCTCTCTGTATATGGTGTTACTGCACTGTAAATCTAGATTGTTGTTAGACTACTGAATTACCAGGGTGTTCATCAGTGTGCTTATGTTGGTAATTCTCTGTGAGTAGAGTAATTTAGTATGTTGTAAAGTTACTTGCTCTTGGTTATTTGCTATTTTGGCTGTAAAATACTTTAGCTAACGTTTGATCTTAGTAGAATAATTTATTGAGGTGCTAGGATTATTAGGCATGGGTTAAGTTCAACTTACAAAGAAGGTGAATTCGAATGAAATATGTTTATTAACGTTGTTTCTGTTAGTGGGTCACTTAATAGAAAACTATGTATAGCATACACGTGGACCAAGTGCATTTTGTCTAAGTTACCTGTATTGTGTATTGTATGTTTAGCGAAATGTACTAGACCAGATCTTATGTATCATTCGAGCAATACATTTCAGTGTTAATCAGAAAACCTTTTGAAGTATGGGATGTTGATGTGTGAATGAAAGCCTTCATAATATCTTTTGAATAATTTCTCGTTCTGTAGCTTAACAAATTGTTATATGAAATATAATTAATTTAGTTAGGCCTGAGTAGAATATGGTGACCTGGATCTGACTCATGACTTTTGAACTCTGACATTTTATTACTAAATATATTTTGCATTTAAGTTTCCTTTGATCTGATTGATTAGTTTCAAATAGTCATTGTGAATGTGATATTATTTACTGAATTGTATTTGAACTTCATTAGATTATTATTAACAATTTGTTTCTATATTTTACAACTACGTTTTAAATATTAAATCCACTTTAATCACCATGAATTAAGTATTGCCTTTATAGATCAATACTGAACTATTTTCTGTATATTTTGAAGTGTATAACTTGTGATTTGATTTACGTTACACTCTACGTTACATGTTTTTTTTTTCATTCTGTTAATTATAATTATCTTAATACCCCTTTTATTTATTGCTTTTGCCTAAATGACGTCATTGGCATAATACTAGAGGTTTGGAGGAAATGAGCTACGGGTACTTGATCTAGATTCTAGATCGACACTGAAAAATATCTCTCCCCCACTCCTTCCCCATTCTCGAGAAAGGGGGCTAGCATCTATTATCCAGTTCAAGATTTACAACATAAGCTGAAAGAATGTTATTCAATGTGAAGAATACTTTTCAATGAAGGGAAACGTAGAGCCATCTTTCTTATTTTTATGAATACTCTTTACGCCTATCTATGAATATCATAGTATCATTCTTATGTGTGAGTGCATTGTGTATCCGTACGTACATACATATATATTTGTTATTCTTTTTTACAAATGCATTTTGTATCATACCATTTTTTTTAAAAACGACTGTATACGATTTTTCAGAAAGTAAAATATTGTTAACTGACCAATACTCAATGCCGAAACTGAAACATTATACGTAAAATGTATTACATAATACACATAATGAAGTGAATGTTATTTTTACCAAATCCTCTATAATCTATTTCAGAGTTGTGAGTGCTGTCAACAAAAACACGATCATTGAAAATCTCCCACACCCCCGCCCCAGGATTCTTATTTTACCAAAAGCATGACTAAAAGCGAACAACTCGTGTTATACCCGAGTAGAGGAAATAGTGCGTTTAATGACAGAAAATGGTGGTAAACATTTTAAATCATAGGGAACTGATAGAAAGGAAATAGTGCGTTTAATGACAGAAAATGGTGGTAAACATTTTAAATCATAGGGAACTGATAGAAAGGAAATAGTGCGTTTAATGACAGAAAATGGTGGTAAACATTTTAAATCATAGGGAACTGATAGAAAGGAACTAGTGCGTTAATGAGGTCATGTCAGAATAAGATCATTCAATATACACAAATGTAAAAGGTTCACGATATGTGAGAATGTTAGTAAATTAATAGTTTGAGCTCAAATAGCAAGCCAACAGTTTTTAAATTTTGTTGCTTATTTCTCAGGTCACTGGGCCACAGGGTCTGAGATATTTAAACAAAGCCACAGGCTGTAAGAGAACCTATAATAAACTCAATCGATGTCGATAAAATGGCTGTTGTCTCAAATTCTGCAAAATAAGAGCCTCTTTATAAGAGACCAGTCTACCTCACACCCTCTCCATAAAATAATCTATAAGATTGTTCTAATAGAATTCAGTTCTCTCAGGCTGACTAATTCTAAATTATTATAACAACAATCAATAAGACAACACTTGAAACTTATCTTGTAAATTAAAGACAATTGATATAAATCAATATTCAGAAAAAATAAGTATAATTAGTAGATGTAGTATTCTCTACAAAATTAACTGACACTACAAAGATGCATTTGTAACTACGGAATCAAGAATATGTAGAGTGAGAAAATCTTAAGAATTATAAAACATTACACTGAATAAAATACATTACTACTGGCTAAAAGAAAAACACACAGTTTAAAAGCTAAAATTCGAAATTTTTACTCTTAATACTAACATCTAACACGGGCCTCGGGAAGGGGATACTGAGTGTGTCTTTGCACTAGAACGAAAACTCTCAGAATGATTAAACTAAGATATTTTCCAGTGGACCAACTTGCTCTCTAGACTTTAGAAACTTCTATTGGTCATCTCCATTTGTCCCGTACTTGGCCATAGGTTACCTAACTACGGTCACCAATGTCACTTAATGTCACAGTTAATGCAGTTAACGATAACAAGCGGTAGGTATACCTAATTTGGGAGTCCCTGGCGCTAGGATTTCTAATTATGGCCTTGATTTCTTTCAACGGGAGACGTCGCCTCAGGGATTCGTTTGATTAATTATAATCAAAATCTACAGAACTGTTGTCACCAATTGTTGCTTTTCACGTGCAGAGCGTGACGTCATCTTTAAACATCGCTACGTTAGCTTTATAAACAAGAATAAAATGCACCAGATTTTATCATATAAAATTCTTATATATATATATGCTATCTCCTCCTTCCTTGCCAATGTAGCACTTCTGATTAAGTCCCTTTAGTGCTCATAATAACGGTGAGCGTTCGTTTGTTTTTCTTAAAGTATGTTTCTGAATAGTATTGGCACATTTTCGAACTTTTTTTATATTTCGCTATTTTTTCTCTTATTTATAGATTTGAAGTAATGTTCGATTATTCGTCTGCGGTTAAATATATAGAAATTATATTATTGATATTATAGGTAGGTATATATTGATTCAATCAAACGAGCATTTAACATATAGTGCCTATCGTTTAACTTTAACATACCATCGGATAATCTCTATTTTGTTTGCTATTAGTCTTGAGTCTACATGCTTCATAAATCTCAGTGCAATATTGCCTTGGTGTGGTGTGTGTGAAATCCTTGTATGGTAGTGCGTTGTTATGGAGTGAATTCTTGAGTATATACATTCGTACTATTGTGGGATCCCAGTGCATTATTGCCTTGGTGTGGTGTGGAATCCAGTGTAGTACTGCCTTGGTGTGGAGCAAATTCCAAGAAGTGTTGCATCTTGCTTGCGGTCCAGCCTGGATATCCTATCCTATTGCGCCTAATTCCCGTTTTTTCATTTGTTTGAATTCGCCAACATCTCTCTGTGAAATTGTTATAATAATAGGATTCCATATCTTCTTGTGTATGGCGATTTTTTCCATCGTGAAATAAAATTTGTAATCGCCGTGTAATATTGGCGGTGCTATGTTTTTTGTCTCTCTCTCCCTGTCTTAAAAAAATTCTAATCGGCGTGTAATAATGACGATGGTTTGTTTAATTAGTTCGGAGGAAAGTTAAATTAAGTTCTGTGTGGTTATGTTTCTGTCGCATTTATAATTTGGAACATTGTGTAATATCTATATTCTTATTATAAAAGAATAAAACTATTTAAATTTTACGGAATAATTAGATCTTCATATAATAACATAAATTGATCATAATCGAACTGTGACACTTGGTTATCTCCGTGGAATACAAACTGAACTTTCGAAATCTATTTCTTTTTCTGATGTTTGCTTGACTTTAACCAAGTAACATTTTAGGATTAACACTTATACAGCAAATATTTTTGTTAATAAATTGTTACGTTTTTTCTTTTAAACGGGCATGTGATAGGACCAAGGTGGGGGCGTAAATATATCTAAACTAAAGTGAACGCTCTTAATGGCTGTCCTTTGGACCTAGTGAAGGGATCAAAATTGTGAAGGCCCATGCCGAACATCGATCTTTGTCTAATGGGGTCGGTCAGATATCGATGAGGTGACACCGTTATTTATTATATACATAACTTGTTTGACTGATATTTGTTCTCTTAGTTGCTGCTTATTACGAGTCTCTCAATCTACGGCCAGTCTGTCCAATGTACAACGAGTCTCTCAATCTATGACCAGTCTGTCCAATGTACAACGAGTCTCTCAATCTATGACCAGTCTGTCCAATGTACAACGAGTCTCTCAATCTATGACCAGTCTGTCCAATGTACAACGAGTCTCTCAAACCACAACCAGTCTGTCACACACAAAGTTAATCTGTCAAACGCAGAGCACTCTGTCCAAGCAAATCTGCCAAACGTAAAACGAGTATGTCAAACCTAAAGGATATATCATGTTCGAACCATCGATGGTTTACAAAGGGAATGTATTTCTGATTGTTACTTTCTTAAAGTTAAATCAAATCAAGGAAACATTGATCCCAATTTAACCGATTTTGACAGTTAGCAAAGTTTAATTATTGGCTAATCAATAAAGAGTTACCTTTTGTTAAAACAGTTTTGTAAAGAAGAAAACTTGTAGTACATATTATTACAAAAGGTGACATACAGGAAGTATTCTGTACAAAGGTTATCGAGCTTATGTTCTTATCAGTCCCTTGGCATGGCTGTTTACGACAGGTGAATCATTGGAAATACGTCTAATAATGTGAACAGATAGCAATACTGCATGTGTATAAAACCACCCACGCACTTAGTTTCGCAAGACATTTTACAGATTGCGCTATAAAAATGTCAGTAAATATTATCAGTTTGTCCAATGAAAATACATTCAAAAATAATTATGAAATCACTTGTCCACAGCTCTCTTAGTTAACGACACATTCTACTGCACGAGGTATAAATATACTTTCATCTGTGAAAAATACATTTACGGCGAATGAATATGAATATATCGAGGTCGGGTATGCTCATTTAAACATACGATAAATATATTGTTTTAATGAATCTATTAAATTACCACCCACCCCGCCCGTTTATAAATAAATACCAACATCGACCAATCAAAGCAATCACTTACGGATGTATTTTTAACTATAAATATCAGACGTCTCCCAAAATGGCACTATTTTGTTTCTGTCAGTGAAATCGCGAACACTGTAGCGGCAGACTTATTTAGTACCGGGGAGAAAAAGGGGAGTGAAGACGTACACTCAGTGAACATTCTACGTCATGGAAAGAGAAAGACAAGAGTGTCCTCTCAACACCGTTCATGCACTTCCTTGAAAGCAGTGGCAGTAGACATATATCTAGTGGCTGTGGGATATTTCTCTCTGGTGTTTAAACATCGCATGCGCTATTTTTGAAGCAAACGATGTTTGTGTTCATGATGGGTCCAGTGGGTGAGACATTGACTCGCAGAAGTTATTCCTAGATAATCCTAGGCAATCTCAAGAAGGTAAATATATGAAGATGAGAGTTTACAAAGTGTTAAAGTGTATTTCTAGAAGTAATAAGCGATTACTAGCAGATCTATTGAGATTAACGGTTTTAGTAACACATTTACTTGCTATTAATACTCACAAAGTTTATTATGTGGTAAGCGACAATTACATAGGCAAAAGAAAACGTACTATTAAATTCAAAGATGTTGAAAATGCTTGTTATCAGTATTAATGAATAATAGTGTGTATGATTATGAAGCTTTTAAAATTTGAAAAGTGCATTCATAAGTAATGTGTATTTAAATGTCATAATTTATTAGGTACGGTATTTGATATATACCGGTATTTTATTTGAGCCAAGTAAGCTATCTTCACTTTTTGTAAAGAACTGATGAAACTGAATAATGACACTTTATAAGTGTACACAAGACACTGGTCTCAAATCTCATTTAAAACCACTCCGCGACTTTGGGAACAATATTGCAGACATATTTGTGATATAAATACTTTATCTTTTCCGACATCTCGAATAATGAAGCTTCATTTTCGTAATAACTCGAATCAGTGCAGGCAACTCTTTATAAATATTCTTGTTCTTGTTTTCTCAGAGAAAAATGTTTTGCTTATATAAGTCATAATGTCTAGCCAGCATACACATTTTAAAATGTTATTCTATATGTGATATATTATTTGTTTTCAAAAACATATTTATTTCCCCTCTCCAAAAACATAAGAACAATGTACCTTCTTTCGATTATTCAAGACTGAGTGTTACAAACATTACAGAGAATACAATTACTACTATATGGAAAACTGAAATCATTATCATGAAATCAAATGCATTTTTGTTTGTTATACAACTACGCCTATTACTAAGTCACCCTAAAGTATTTCTAGTATTAATGACCTTTCGGTGTGTTCATTACAGACGTTGGTGGATTAAATGCTAACTCATATCAACATACTTCTGGCTTCGTCACCACATACTATTGTCTTCCTCAATTATCCTGTAACGCTTTCACCCAAGTCTCTATACAAATAATATTTTTAACATTCCCCGTCGATAAAGAGGATTTTGTGTAGCATATACATGATTTCTTTTCTTTCTTTAAAAAAAAAAGCCAACTCTTGCACATTTTTTTCACGATTGCTGTATAATTCACTTAAAGAGTATAATTCAGGACCTTGTGTCGATGGCTTTAGTTCACCGATTTACATGAAATTATTTATTATTAGAGTTCGTCGGAGTTGTTGTGTTCTCCTTTGACACGCTTATTGGTGAATGATTAAAGCCATGCAAAGATTGACAGAACAGGGGGTTACTGATGCAAACAGTGCTATGAATGACATGCTAGGTGGTGAATGGTGATAACAGTACTATGATATCATGCTATGTAGAGATTGATGAAAACAATGATATGACTGACATGCTAAGTGTGAATGTGATAACAGGGCTATGATTGACATGCTATTTGGAAATTGATGAAAACAATGCTATGATTGACATGTTACGTGGTGAATGATGATAATAATGTATTGATATACATGTTGAGCCGTGAATGATGAAAACAATAGTATAATTGTCATGCTAGGTTGTGAACAATGAAAACGGTGTTATGATTGACATAGCAGGAGGTGACTGAAGATAACAATGGTACGATTGAAATGTTAGGTAGTGAATGATGAAAACAGTTATATAATTGATGAGCTATGTGGTGAATGATGAAAATAATGGTATGATTGACATGTTGTGTGGTAACTGATGAAAAGAATGCTATGAGTGGCATGATGAGTGGTTATTGATGAAAATAATACTATGATTGACATGCTAGGTTGTGAATGATGAAAACAGTGCTATTATTGACATGCTAGGTGGTGAATGATGAAAAGAGTGCTATTATTGACATGCTAGGTGGTGAATATTGAAAAGAGTACTACAATTGTTATGCTTGTGTGAATGTTGAAAATAATGCCATGATTGACATGTTGATTGGAGATTGACGAGGACAGTGCTATGTTAACATTAGAACTGACGAAATATTTAATATTTGCCAGGAGAAAGAGCAAGGCCTGTTCTCTGACAACAGAGAATGTGTCACGTAGATCACTGTGTCTGGAATGTTTCGATAGAGATAATTTCTCATGGAGTATGCCTGTTATCAGTCTCGAGTGAAATGTTTTATATGTCTGTTATGTTTGCTTTCTAACGTGTCAAGGATACGGGAAAACGGAGTGTCAAATACCGTTAGTTCAACGATTCGTGACAAGATTTATGATGGGTAAAAAAATCGGAAGTGTGGTTTGTATACTTTGCCGTTCCTCCTGAGAGGCACAAGGCAGGAATGGGTACAGGGTTTGCCCATCATTAGACTAAAAATGCATATATTTAGGTGTCTGGTTTTTTTTACTATTTTAATGGTGTTAAAAGTGTACTATGCCATACATTTTATTTTAAAAGTTAAGAACTTGGTCTAATAATGGCGCCACAGGAGAAGAGATTCACAATACATCATGTTTTGATTGATAACATGCTTGGTGTTGATAATTATTTTGCAGCTATACTGTGAGTCAAGTGCTCTCTCTCGCCCTCTGTCTGTCTGTCTGTCTCTCTCTCTCCACACACACACACACACACACACACACACACACACACACACACACACACACACACACACACACACACACACACACTACATACATACATACATACATACATACATAGAGCCACCAGAAGTCTCCGAACTCCCAGATGAGGATTAAACATTACAATCAAACCAAGGGTGGAGTTGATCGCCTAGATCGGAATGCTGAGAAATACAGGTGTGGCATTCGTTCAAATAAGTGGTGATGGCCCCTTTTGCTGTATAATCTGGACCTGTGTGTTCAACAAGCATGTCGTATGTACCGCTCTACGCCAGAGGGCACAGAAAGTCCCAATGATTTCTGGCTTTCATGATGGAAATTGCCAAAGCGTGGATGATGCAGGTAGTCAAACCAAGAAGAGAGGGAGGAGGCTCTTGACAAGCGTTGGCCCCCCCTCCCGAGGTACGGTCTGACAACCTTGACCAGGTGATTGAGCCCACTGAAAAGCAAGCATGCTGTGGCATAAAGTACATACATCGCTGTGTTGGCGTCCACGACCGCTCCTTCATTTCTTTTCACACTGGATCTCGATAAGTTCAGACATGACAGCCGAGTTTCTATAGCTACAAGTGTCTGTATCACTAACCTGTACTTTCATTTCTCCGTATAACATGTAAACAGTTTCTAGTCATCTTACACTCTTGTCAATTACATTATGTTCAAGCGAACTGTCACGTTTTCATTACTTACATGTTGCTGTGCTACAAGCCTGACATTGCTGATTTAATTCTTTCACAAAGTATCATTTCTGAATAAATCTAAAACCAATGTGAAACATTATTTTGGTGATGTTTAATTATTATGTGTTGTAAGGTTTGCTATAATCCGTTTACTGATGACAAGAAAACACGTACCCTCTCATGCCTTGTGTCCCTGTAGACTGTAGAGGGATGGTACTAAAACACTCCCCACAAAGTCACAATATGTGACTGCTTGCGAACATATTATGATTTTCTATCTTTATACATTAAATCTAAAATAAATATTACACTTGAAAACAAAATGTAGGCATATATTGGTTACACTATGTTAACTTGCATGTTTGCTGAGATAATTTTAGAAGTCACTATCTGTTTATATGAATGTGAGTGAGCTATGTAGGTCATGTCAGCTTAGCTTTCTGAGAACTGTTTACATTCAACTAAATGGTCACCAGGGCACAGTTCAATGTTAAAGGTAGAAACTGTGAGTCATTTAAACGAGATTGTTATGTCATACAGCAGTTGTTCTCTACATGTACGTCTCTACATGCGTGGTCGGGAAAATGGGAATACAAACTTTTATTGTTGAGTATACATGAACATTATCAAAGTACCCAATGCTTTGGGATATTACTATCTACTAGCACACGTATGTTTGCATAAGCCAAACTTCTTACATGTAAGATTAGGTGAACTTGTTCAGAATTTGAATACACAAAATTGCAATCAGGGGTTCTTGAAGACAGATAAGCTGGCATAAATGTAATCACCACATGAAAATTACTATGCTTTTAGCTTATTCTCACTGATGAACATGTATAAACACAACTCTCTAATTCAAAAGATCGTGTTACATCTCCGTCACACACAGACGTATGCACGTTGTGTGGTACCGGACATGGGTGTGCAGTACTATGGCACATGCCTGCTTGCTAGAATCTTACACACCTTAATGTTTATTATTGGTTATACATTCTCCACACATAATTACGAATCAGTGAGTGCATCATTCTAACTTGTGGCTTAGAACATAAAGTTTTAACAAAATGTTATTTACAAGTTACACCAAAATGATATATACATATAAATTCAGAAAGGTAATATATAATAGACCGCAAGTCTAAAGTGTTACCTTGATTGTACAGTGCTGTTTATAATTCCCATCAGTGTTAAGTGAACTCGGAAAGACGCAAATGCTGGCGACAGAAAAGACGAACTGCAAACATATGGAACCAGAAACCCGGACGATTCACACCGACTCTGGCATCCTTTCAAATGACACAGACGTTTGGAAACTGTATTATCCAACACCTAGGGGAGGTCAAACTAAAGAATGGAAATGGGATGAGGAGATACAAGAATTGTGTGTATTTGACACACAGGTGACAGGTGAGATGTTCGTAATTGCTCTCTAATGATTAAAATAATTATTATATTTTAATTCTGAAATTATGCAACACTGCCAATGTATGTAATTGTTCTAGATATTACTCAGAAAAACCAGTGAAAATAATTTAATCACAGCCTTATATTGTTTAATTTACATTGAAGCAGACAATGAACATTGCCTGGTGATTTAATAGCATAATACGTATTCAAATAACTCAACGTATTCAAATAAATCAGAGAATGTAATCATATATTCTACTAAACCAAAAATAGTGACACATTACAAATGTATCCTTACAATAGTGACACGAATGTGTCACAGGGAACGAGGAACAGAAATTATATTTTATTTCATTTTTAAAAAACCGCTAACAAAACTAGTTGAAGTAACCCGAGTTTTGTTATTTTCATAAGCAGCATGTAATTCCAGTAACGGTCACCTAAGATCTCTTTAGTTAGACAGACGTTCGTGACACAGTGTGTGTTATTATATCATATTGAATATATATATATATTAGTTTGTGAAAGATATGTATATTGAACATTTGGGACAATTACGCATGACTGGTCACATGTTGTTTACGAGAGAAAAGGCCAGTGCCCATTAGAATTGACCACAGTAAAACGTGCCGCACGGACAGCACTAAATATCCAAGGGAAAATCGAGTCATGAGGCATAGCTTTTGGAAGCTTTTGCAAACCTTCAGTGAAGCTATATAAGAGGCAAAAGGAAGATTTTACTCTCAATGTTGAAAACGTCGATTCGTCTGAAGCCAGTCTAACTTCACGTATGAATTATCTCATGTACAGAGATTTCATAAAGGAACGCTGCAAAAATCTCTTTCCATCCGTTTTCCATCCGTCTGATGCCATATATTGAGTAACGAGGCAAAATTACTTCAGTGTAACTTTTGGCAAAGTGGGAAGTTCACTGTCAAGAAAAACCAATGCATGCGACCCTGGTTGTATGCAGTTAACGACACGAGGGACCAATTTTGTCATCCCCCCTGTCTGAGTTGTTCGACAGTTCTATTCCGCTGTTGAGAGACTAGCACCGAGATAGTCTAACAGATATCCGGATTTCTACACTCAATAGGATGCGACGACACATCCCACTGGACGACTCCATCCGATAATGCTAAACGTCGTTGGGATGTCCGTTTCCACGACAACCAAGAAACAACGACAATTATCGAGGCCGACAACAGTCAGCTAGATTTCAGATTTCTCCCCAGTGATAATCTGAAAGTGGTGCCTAGATTCTGCAGAATCTTCACCTGTAATGCGACGCCGCAATTGCATCAGTGTCTTCACTTTGAAGTGCCCCTTATAAGTGACGTGCGAGATTACGTCATCTCCTTGGAACTCTGACAATTAATAGTGAGTAATAATTAGCACGGCTAACGCGCACATACTTAACTCTAGGACTCTAAGAAAATGAACACTATTATATCATTTGTGAAATACGAACTTTAATGTTAAAATTAATGCTTATTTTATATGTGAACTATTGTTAAAGCGGCCCCATTTGCTGCATAAGAATTGTGTAATTAAACTTTATTTTATATTTTGAATTTCATCATTTTCATCCCCCCTTATTTCCCACAGAGTGTATGACATTGGAAAGTTGAATGTATGATTAATCACTGTGCGAAAGAGTAGTGCCCCTTTTAAATCGGGAAATAAATAACCTGATTTAACCATCTTTCAACTCTCTTGTTATTCATAGTTTTTTTGAGAGGGACGAAAGAATCGGTATTAGTATTGTTTTGTATCGTTCGTCTGTTCGTCTATTTATTCACATTCATGATACTCACTCACAACACACACCGCCAATAAAACGTTCCTTGGCATGACATAAATAAACTGGGCCCCACCCAAACATCAATGGTGTATGTCATGTGTGTCTATTTAATAACCTGACACGACGTAGTACTGGCATATGTCACACGGGCTTTTCTTGGAGGTGCACCGGAGCAGGCCAAAAATAGACTTCACCCCTTGCATCTCTAACTTCAGCTCGGGTCGGCTTAAAAGTCGACACACATACAGTTTGTGACGGAATGTATCCTTACACTAGTAACACATTACAAATGCATCCTCATTCAAGCACTTAGTGTACGAAAAGAAATAGTTTTACACACCCAGTAACCAGTCAAAATATGCGTTTCGAATCAGTTTGTTTGTGTTTGGGGTTGGGTGAGTGGAGGCGAGAAGTACTGAATTGTGGAAGTCGTTTGTGCTCGAAAATGTTGGAGCGATAAATTGTTGATGAGTGGTGCAAATCGTATTTGTCAGAAGGTAAATCTTGGATGCTAATCGTGAAATGAAAGATAGTTCATGCTTTTTGTTTGTCTGCTTTCTATAATCAGTTCATGCCTGTCGCTCTCTTTATCAATTAAGCATTAATACATTTATAATATATTAACTGAACTAAACCACATTTATAATATATTAACTGAAGTAAACCACATAACTATTTTCATCGTTTTATATTCAACCAAACCACATATTTAATTTCATCGGGTCGTATTCAGAGAAACCTTATTACTTCTTTCACCGTATCATATTCAGACAAATCTAATAACAAGTTTAATTGAGTCATATTCAGACAAACCACATAACAAGCTTCATTGTGTCGTATTCTGACAAACCACTTACATTTCATTGTGTCGTATTCAGACAAACCACATAAGAAGTTTCAATGTGTCATATACAGGAGAGGAACACATGCAAGCAGGAAGTCCGATGACTGTTGTCACGTCTTCGGATCCCCCAAACCAAGAATCGCGTGTTGATGTTAAAAATCTTGATAGGTCTACCATTGAAGTACAGGGCCTCAGTGCACTAAACTGTGAAGAAATGTGTCGTTCGTATTTTGAAAATTTCGCTCAAAGTCGAGGAGGGCACATTAGTCATTGTTCGGTGAATGAAGACACAAAGATTGTGTTCATCACATTTGAATCATGGAAAGGTAACTCGTACCCAGTAATATAATTGTTCCTTAACGTAACTGCCGTGCCAACATAATATGCTGATACATAACTCTACACACACATAACTGTGTGTGTGTGTGTGTGTGTGTGTGTGTGTGTGTGTGTGTGTGTGTGTGTGTGTGTGTGTGTGTGTGTGAGTGTGTGCATTTGTTAATGAACATTCTTATGTAACTTGTACCCAGTAAGATAAGTGTTCCTAAAGTACTGGCCGTGCCAACATAATATGCTGATACATAACTCTACACTCACATAACTGTTTTGCGTGTGTGAGCATTCGTTAATGGAATATACTTAGTTATATGTAGTAGTAGAAGTAGTAGTAGTAGTAGTAGTAGTAGTAGTAGTAGTAGTAGTAGTATTTGATATAGTAAATGCAGGTGTACTAGAATAAAGGCTACATCTTTGCACCAGAAAGAGAGGAACATTATAGATGCTTTAGTAGATACAATAGTAATGGCAGTAGAAATAGTTGTAATAGTAGTAGTGGTGGAAAAAAGTAATACGAATGATATTGTTTATAACAAATGCAGTTGTGGGCATATTGATAGTAGTAAATATACCAATAAGGAAAGTAATAGAAGTGCAAAGTCAGTGGCAATAATAGTAAAAATGGCAATTATTATGAGTAATATCAAATATAGCAAACATAGCAAAAGGGGTTGTAATAGCTGTGCCATTCGGCGAAGCGTAATAACAATTTCAGTAGCAGTGGTAGTCGAAGGAATTGCAGTAGTAGTTACAGAAATTGTCTCGATCGTGGTCCTGAGGTAGATACTTCCATACTGTGTTTGTTATTGTAGCTGTCACTGCTCCTTGTTATTGTTAATGTTTTAATTATTCTGGAGTTGCTATCATTTGTTATTGTAGCTGTCACTACTCCTTGCTATTGTTAATCTTTTAATTATTCTGGAGTTGCTATCATTTGTTATTGTAGCTGTCATTATTCCTTGCTATTGTTAATGTTTTAATTATTCTGGAGTTGCTATTACTTGTAAGTGTTTGTATTTACTGAGTTCTGCACTGCTCCTTGCTATTGCTAATGTTTTAATTATTTTACAATTGTTATTACTTGTAAGTGTTTGTATTTACTGAGTTCTGCACTGCTCCTTGCTATTGCTAATGTTTTAATTATTCTGGAGTTGCTATTACCTGAGTGTTTGTATTTATTGAGTTCTACACGTGAAAGTCAGCAATGATAGTTACTAGCTTTTCCTAAATAATAATATAACAAATCTTATTCGTAATCTTGAAATGAATTAAACCTGCAAAGCGTTTTTTTTTTTTTACCAAGAAACAGCGTACGTTTGTTGCATGATGATAACTTTTATTTCAAGAGAGATTAAATTATAATAGTAGAAACCGATTCAAACTGACTTTGTATACTCTAATAATGTGATTCTTTCTGTTCGAATAAGTTCATCCATATGGCAATTAATACAATTATGCTTTTATAAAATGTTGCTTGTTGGTATTTAAATACATTTTGTTTTAGTAGAACAACAGAGATCAT
The DNA here is from genome assembly GCA_028829895.1 of Sinotaia quadrata. Classification (NCBI taxonomy): domain Eukaryota; kingdom Metazoa; phylum Mollusca; class Gastropoda; order Architaenioglossa; family Viviparidae; genus Sinotaia; species Sinotaia quadrata. The sequence continues at coordinate 28,422,218 of CM054180.1, read as the reverse complement.
GTATTCATAATCTTTACACATTATACTTTATCGCTTGCTCTCGCCAAATGATAATATATCTGTTCTGTCTCTACACACTTTTTTACTCTGTCGCTTGCTCTCTTCAATCGCAATCGTCATTATGTTCTGGGAGTGATTAGTCGGATATCTGCCATTTTTATTATAATTTATTTAATAATATATCTTTTACAATAAATTTGTTTTTTTAGTACAAAATATGTTCTCCATCCCTTCTTATTTTTTATCCTTTAACATCCCCGCCCCCAAATTCAATTGAAACAGATACTGAACGAGTAACACGTATGCCACACGTGATCAATGGACATAATGTGATTGTAAGACAATGTACGTCTTCACACACTACTTACCCAAACATGCTTCTCTTAAAGAATGTGGGAGAGCACACCACTAAGGACCAAGTGTCGAACTACATGGAGAACATCGCTGGACAAGAACCACGTGAAATAATCTTTGGTGAACAACGTGGAACTGTGATCGTCAAGTTTGATGAACACATTAGTAAGTGCGTATAATTTCTTTTAGCACAGTTACTTTAGGTGATGTTAATATATATATGTTTGGTGTGTGTGTGTGTGTGTGTGTGTGTGTGTGTGTGTGTGTGTGTGTGTGTGTGTGTGTGTGTGTGTGTGTGTGTGTGTGTGTGTGTTAGAAGCTAGGCACTTAGCATGTCAAATTCGAATATATCTTATTAGTATCCAGCACTTTCGTCAGTCGCCTGCTCTTGGTCGTCTGTAATTAGTGGCGAGTTAGTGGTCAGTTAGCCATCGGTGGTCTATCTGCGACAATTATGTGACCAGGCTATTCCTTGTCGTGGGAAGCATTGAAGTTGGCTTTTGGAACCAGTCAGGCGAAATCTTTGTAGAGTGCACAAAGATAATGATCATCATATGTTGAGCCTATAGGGAACTTTCTTCACTTTTTGAGCGACTTTAGACGAGCTGTGAGACGAGAGGCATTCAAACACAAACTTAAAATACTGTTCAACATCTAGAGTGGTACTCTTAATGGACAACTGTGACAGTTTGCAGTATGTATGTATTCAGCGAGACAGCTTTGTTGTCTTGCAAACTCATTCTTAGTGTAAACTTAGCTTAAATTATAATTTGAATGAATAACTCTATTGTCTGGTCAACCACATTCTTTGAATAAACTTAGCTTAATTTGAATGAATATATTTGCTAGGTTTACATTCTACTCTGTTTTTGCAACTGTTGGTGTTTCTACGAGTGTGTTAGTGTGCTAATGTGTTTTAGTGTATGAGTGTGTGTTATTGTACGAGTGTGTGTTAGTGTGCTAGTGTACGAGTGTGTATTAGTGTGCTAACGTGTGTTAGTGTACGAGTGTGTGTTATGATGCTAGCATGTGTTAGTGTACGAGAGTGTAGTTATGGTATGAGTGTGTGCTAGTGTACGAGTGTATGTGTTAGTGTGTTAGTGTGTGGTATTGTATGAGTGAGTGTGCGTTATTATACGAGTGTGTGTTAGTGTCCGAGTGTATTTTGCGTTTGGCGCGGTAAGTTCATCTATCCTCTGTACATACCTTTCTGACTGTCATGCAAATACCTTCACATGTAGGCAATGCCAAACACATTAAAATCTAATGATATGTGATAGTTGTGTATACCTTATCACATTATTTAGTTATTTAGTAATTGTAATCTGTATCGCATGTGTGTGTGTGTGTGTGTGTGTGTGTGTGTGTGTGTGTGTGTGTGTGTGTGTGTGTGTGTGTGTGTGTGTGTGTGTGTGTAATCGACTTCAGATTACCAGTTATTGAAAAGACCCTGTGAAACGATTAAGCTGCAAGGCTGTCAGCTCTCTGTGTCAGAGGTTTTAATATCTAACTGCGTGTTGGTGAAAAATCTGGCCCCTGGGACCACAGAAAAAGATCTGGTAGACTATTTTGAAAACATGAGCAACGTCGGATACTTGGAGGGAGTAGAGATGATGCCAAGTGAAAATAAATGTCTGGTCTACTTCGAAGACACTGAAGGTAATAATCTTGTTATTAGCATTAAATATATGTTATAGATAGATAGATAGATAGATAGATAGATAGATAGATAGATAGATAGATAGATAGATAGATAGATAGATAGATAGATAGATAGATAGATAGGTAGATAGGTAGGTAGGTAGATATATAGAGAGACTTAATGATCTGAACTAGTGAATGAAACGTGTATGTTGCAGATTATAGATTGATTTTATTTTGAAATTTAATATATAATAGTTGAAATAAATGTAGATTTTATTGTAGTTACAAGACATTACAAGACATTCACAAGTAATGTATATATTCTCTCTTGATATGTTCTTGTCAGTATCTGCAAATAAAATAATTATTCAACATTTATTTTTCAGTTATTGACTACGTTTTAACTCAAATTCACACAATAAAGGGAGGGAAGCTAAGCTTGCAGCACTACTTCGAAATACGTACTGACCAGACTTGTCCTTTCGTCAAACCAAAGTGTCTCTGCATGAAGAACATTGACCAAGATAAACTGGCATTCATAAAGCTCTCGACCAAAGCTCGGGATGAACTTTCACATCAGTTGCTCAGTTTGTATGCTAAGCTTGAGTTTGTGGACGACACGCTGATCATGGAATGTACGCTGACGTCATCAGTTCCCATGGCGTACGCACTGGCCAAAACGTGGTCACATTATGTGTACTTGACCGTGAAGAAGTACATGAACGATTTGGAAGTTTACAAGATGAAAACTCTTAACATAGTCTGGGGTGAAGCAGTAAAGGCCGTTAATGGAATGAAACAAAGTATTCCAGATGTCGCTGTTGTTTCAATGAAGATGCAGGAAAATGTTATTGTTGTTGTTGGAAAAGGAGGTACCAGAAATCTCTTTCAGCAAATCGTCTCGATTGTGGAAAACATTGAGATGGAAATAGAAAGAAAGAACATCAAAGTCCGAGAAACTGACAAAAGTTTTCAAGACTGTCAGTTACGACTGCTACAGGCTGTTTCGTTCGGTGCCAAGGTGCGTACACAATATAAAGACTTGTCTTTAGATATATGTATGACTAAACGCGAGGTCACTCTGACCGGTCAGTTCAAAGATGTTAAAGAAGTCCTGGTGGAGATGGTCAAATTTCTCCAACTCGTGAAGCATTGCACGGTCAACGATTTGTCCTCCACATTCAGACCGATTTTAGGTAGTACGGAGACCTTTGGGCTGCTTGTTGAGAAGTTCAGAGATGAGCATGTCACGGCAGTTTGGGAAGAAGAGAAAGATAATATCGTGGTGTATGCATTTAGTGACAAAGAACTATTGAAAGCCGTTATTATTATTCGCGAGGTTGTTGTTCAACACGTATTTTGTTTGAAACGTGTGCAGTACAAACGTCAATTGTTTAAATCTGATGAATGGAAAGGTTTTGCCCTAAAACTAATGAATACACACCCTGGGAAACTGAACCTGTCATATTCCGAAAGCGCAGAAACTGTCCTGATTACAGCAACACTAACGAGCGATATTTTGGACATTGTGAAGGCAAATGTCGGACACTTTTTGTCTAACAATGTGTTCTCAGAGGAATACTCTATCTCTCCCTGCCGACATAAATTTATCAGTTTATTTTGGAAGGATAAAGTTGCAGCAATGGCGGATTCTTTGAAAGAACACAAAGTGGAGGTAACTCTAACAGAAGACATTGTTGGAGTGGTTAGAGCAAAAGGCACGCTCAATGGACTTAGCTTATTGTGGAAAAAATTGCAAGCATTAACTGATCAGATTGTTTGCCATGTGACAACAGTGGACGACCATTTAAAAGTGAAGTTTTTGACCACTGAGGACTGTGCTAAGCAGATGGACATCTTTGAACGAAGCAGTCAGTGTATTCTTGGAATGAACGAAGAACCAAATGTCATTCAGGTCAGTTTATCGTTTACATTTCTTAGTTTCCTTTGCCTATAGTTCAAATGTAATTTATGTTTGCTATCCTACAACAAACGTTTCTAATATTTTAATTGTAATGTTTATATGAATACTAGTAAATGCATATCACGAACATAATGAACGTGTTTGTATTTTCATTAATAATTATATATACATTAATTTATTGATATAGTGATCTAGATATCCAATAGAAAGATACTTTTAAAGCTTTTAACAGCTTACACCTTGACACTAGTATACAGTCAAAAATTAAAAGCGGTGAGTCAGTTTGATCAAAAGTGTGTCATTGTTACGAAGTATAAGAAATTTGCTTTGTCCAGGTGCTCAGGTCTAACAGCACAAATGAAAAACACACAGCCCCCAGCAGTTCTACAGGACCAGGAAGTAAGACCTTTGTACTACGTTACAAAAATGAAAGTTGCACACGGTATAAATGGGATAATGCTGGACACCAGTTTCTAGTTAAAAGCACAAGTGTTTAGGAAAAATATAAATGTATATACTCTACAATGAATTATTGATGCGAATATACATATATACCTACACAATATGCAATAGTGCATAACATAAATCATTTTCACATAATTTAGTGTATTTTACATTATTCTTGTGAAGTAAAAGTTCAGCTCAGACTAATATAACAAGTTATTGCGACAAAACTGTATTATTACTTTATAAGTACAACTAGCTTCCAAGACTTCCGACTTCTCGGAAGTACTACTACTAAAACAATTGTTTAGATTTGTTATCTACCGTTATAAACAACAAACTGCTGCTACTTCTACCAACAGTATTACGTACTACCATTATTTGTTTCTGAACTACCTATTTCTTACTGTAACTGATTACAACTGGAAATGCACTACTACAATGAGCTTAAATTATTTCTAGATAACTCTTTGTATCAATTGCTTACTACTAACTTACTACTCTTACTTTCTAATTGCTATGGTCTACCGTCACATTATAAACGTTTACTGTTCATATATTTTTTTATTAACTAAACATGTTTATAAACATGTCTAAGTTAAAGTATTTATTTATAAAAAGTATTGTTACTACAGAGGCAAATTCTCGTGCAGGTGCAAATCAGACAGCACAAAGAAAATTACATGCAACAAAATTGGAAGTTCTTGATGGAAACATAGCAACACAGCAGGTAACCTACCGCACGCACACGCACAAAACAACACACACACAAACACACACATATGCACACACATAAGCAAACACACACGCGCGCGCACCCATCCGAACACACACACACACACACACACACACACACAAACATACATATATATACTAACACACACATGCACACAACACCTTAGATCCTGCTCTCTCAAAACTAATATTGTTCATTCGTGTATCAAGAGAACTCTCAAACTAATATTGTTCAATCGTGCATCAAGAGAACTATCAAAACTGATATTGTTCATTCGTATAACAAGAGAACTATCGAAACTGGAAGTAAAATGCGATATGATAGTTCCTTATATTTAATGTTCATTATAAACAATGTTACGATACTTCATAGCATTCTCTTTATCCCATGAAGTGCATCTTGAAACAATTACAAGTGGAAGTAGGAATGTTTTCTTCTCCTAAAATGACACAAATGATCAGATTTAGTCTTGTTAATGGAAAAGCTCCTGTAATGTGTCCTTTGTATTGAATGTCATTTCTTACAAAGAATAATTTAAACGCTAAACGAGCATATCAAACATCTTATATATCGCCTGTCAACTGATTTCGTTTAAAGAAAAATTTAAATGCAATACTATTTTTTACAAGCGTATCAATCACCCATCACATTTCCTGCAACTCATTTCATATAAAGGAATATTCAATGCAATACTATAAAAATGCATAACAAACACCTGAACAAGCTCATGTTGGGCCATGAATAATATTTTTAATTGACATGTGATCATTAATGTATAAGTTAGCATACCAGGAATAGATCCAAATATCAAATAAAATCACTGGCCTTCATTTCATTCTGGGAGTATTTCAACAGGTAGACGTAATTGTGAACTCCACAAGACATGACCTTGATCTAAACAATGGAGGTGTGTCAGCCGCTATCTTCGCAATAGGAGGTCAAGGTCTTCAAAATGAATGCAGGGCGAAGTATCCAAAAGGTATACAGACTCAAGACATAGCTCGAACACGTGGCCATGGACTGCCATGTAAGGAAGTGTTCCATGTAGCTCTGTGTCCTTTCCAGACACCAAATGCCGAGCAGGTAAGTGAGACAAACTTTGCAGTTTCCGTTAAAATTCAATTGTCAATATTGAAGACACGTGCAATAATTTACACTATACGTGTACATGTTAAGATTTCTTGTGAGCTCTGTGTGGTATGTGTTTCAATTTCACAATTAACGAATGCATGTGATATATAGATGGATAGTTCGATAGACAGGCAGACAGATAGATAGACAGACAGATAGATAGACAGGCAGACAGATAGATAGACAGACAGATAGATAGATAGATAGATAGATAGATAGATAGATAGATAGATAGATAGATAGATAGATAGATAGATAGATAGATAGATAGATAGATAGATAGATAGATAGATAGATATAATCGTGCTTAAACCGACACCTACGAAGTATAATCGCATTCTATAATTATTCTGTCGAATCTGATTAGGACAGCGCCTTCTGATAAAAATCACGGTTCTTTAAAATCAATCAATATGACATTATCAGCATGCTACACAATGAAGATGCAGTACAGAAATATTTTAACTCTATAATATATTGTGAAGAGTCTACAAATGAAATTCAAAATGGTAGTATATTTTAACAAGATTCCGTAAGCGCGCGCGCCTATTACGTTGCACGAGTACGTTTTCATAAACCTGACTGATATCTCCCCTTTTCTCGATTTCATATATTCTTTCTCTCTCTTTGGTCCTCTCCTAGGAGAGGGAAGGGAGATGGCAGAAGAACAAAGAGAGAAAAAGAGTAAAATATAAAATTGAGAAAAGGGGGTGTGTGCACTCATTTATTATGAAAAAAGAATTCGTGCAATATCATAGACGTGGTTGGAGTTATGTTTGTCATATTGTGTTAATAAAGTCTGAAATGCTTTTGACAAAGTTGTAAAGAATAAAAAAGTCTAACGCACGTCTTAATATCAGAAATCACTCATAATTGGTTTAGAATATATCAAATCATGTATTTTTTAAAAATCATTTTCTTCCATTAGAGCAATGCCCAACAATAATTTAATACGTTTTTCCTATTAAAAGACGAAGATATATATTGTAAAAACTGCATTTCTACACCTGTACGCAAATAAACAAGAAATGCCATTGGTAATTTGTACGTGCAATATATATGTTCTCGATAGAACGGTGTAGCTTTACACGAATCAACTTAGTCATTGATGAGATAGATTTTTAACACTTCAACTGCTGTAGAGTAGTAAAAGTTTTAGTGATGTTTTGCGTGTAATATTTGTTTTTATTGTTTTCCAAGTTATGTTTCTATTTATCTGTTTAATAAGATTCTAGAAAGTGTGGTGGCCCAGTGTCTAACCGAAGCAAATCATTGTCGGTATACCTCCATTGCCTTCCCAGCACTGGGAACTGGTTTGCTTGGCTATCCGAGTGATATTGTCAGCAACACCATGTTACGGGCGATTGACTCATTCCTAACGAGTACACCTGCCATTACTTTAACATCCATCAATGTAGTCATCTTCAATGACAAGGCGATAAGTAAGGTAAAAGATAATTAATTTATTAAATTATAATTTACTATAAATGTAAACAGAGCAGATAATTTTGCTTGTTATGGAGTACGCAAATATGTTCAATATAGTGATTTTAAACAGACGCACATTATTCTGTCCATTAGATTAGAGTATAAATGCCAGTTTCATTTTTATAATATGTTCACCATAATGACAGGTATTAAACAGACGCACATTATTCTATCCATTAGATTAGAGTATAAATGTCAGTTTCATTTTTATAATATGTTCACCATAATGACAGGTATTAAACAGACGCACATTACTCTGTCCATTAGAGTATAAATGTCAGTTTCAATTTTATAATATGTTCAACATAATGACTGGCTTTAAACATTTGCACATTATTCTGTCCTTTAAAGCATAAATGCCAGTTTCAGTGTTTACAATATTACCTAAGGACATAAGTATCACTCATCAATTTTGTCTTTCCCTGCATTCAACAGGATTTCCGAAGTGTGTTCTCGAATCAAGGATTACAAACAGTTTGCACTCCTGAGCGTCGGGACAGTTGTGGCCGAACATCACATTTGGACACAAGTCATCAGAAAGGTCTGTAAATATTTTCGATATATATGATTGCATTGTATGTCTTGATATAAATGACATGAGCTTAATTAGCAATTTAATTTCCTAATGATATGACGCATAATTCCAATAGAAACACTTACCACACTAGTAATAAATATTATTTGGTAAAACTACACATTCAATTTATATTCTGATTTTTTTTACGATATATACTCTCAACGTCTTTAAACGCAAAAGGTAAAACTAATTCTGATGTTTGGTTTCAAGCACAAATAGTTTGTAATATGTGCAAGTCTAATTCTCTTGTCTTACATTTAGATAAATGTATATAGTAAGCTAATTTTACTGAATAAATATTGTATCCTTGAAACAAAACTACAGTTATGCTACATGCATTCACAATAAAAAAGCGTTTTTAATATATTGTTACATCCAGAAAAAAAAAAACTGACTTTAGACAAAATGATGATAACACCAGATTACTGGGATTCATTACTGGTAGAGCAGAATAGTATCACCCACAACTGGTATAAATTGCCGTACTTATCTCTAGTCAAGCTTTTTTTAAAAAAAGAGGAAAAGGAAAGGATGAATCATATTTGTATTTGTACGAGATACTACCAGTACCAAGGTTAACAATGATAACGACATAAATATACTCAGAATGTTAATCTTGGCTACATATGCTTAGCAATGTGTTTCACCTAGCAACCCAATCTAATTAAATGATCATTTCAGTATATGAATAAACACGTCTTTAACAATAAGTATTAAGTAATGCCCAGTGCTAAAAGTAATTTTTGCAAACATTTTAACTGTTATGCATCATTCTGCTAATAATAGACATCTTTTATCAGGGCATGGCCAGTATGTGGCTCTTCGCTAAGTATATTTAGAAAAGCATCAGCAGAGAGCATGTCTTCAAAGAGAGTACGAACATTGTACAGTTTATTTGGAACGAGAATAGTTTCTATGCACGTATTCTTGTCATGACCATAGATTAGTTAATATGAGAATTTAGTATAATAATGCTATGATCTGGAATATAACACATGACCGTAGAATAGTTAATATGAGAATGTAGTATAATAATGCTATGATCTGGAATATAACACATGACCGTAGAATAGTTAATATGAGAATTTAGTATAATAATGTTATGATCTGGAATATAACACATAGAATAGTTAATATGTGAATTTTAGTATAATAATGTTATGATCTGGAATACAACACATGACCTCGCAAAACATTTCAAACGCAGAATCGTGCAACATAATAAATTTTCTTTGCCACAAACATTTGTTAATGACATTTTTAAACAATGACTTAATGCGTCAGGCTGATATTTAGTCAATCGTGTATCACATTCTATTTACAGCCTTTAAAGCAGAAACATATTGGTCTGGTTATGTGGAATGTGCAATTGGAGACTTGCATCTTGTAATCAAGCCAGGTGACATCACTGAAGAAAATGCAGACGCCATTGTCAATAGCACCACCGACAACATGGATTTAAATGGTTTATATTATAGATACAATGTTGTGTTGAGCGGTTAAAAAATATGCATAATAAATGTTATAGCATAATTCATACGATTAAAACATAGAAAGTTGAAATGTTTTAAATCTACACTTTCTTCGGTTACTTTTTTTATTAATAGTTTGCTTTGTGTCTCGTTTCGACTCTTTTTCACATGACTTTTGAATTTTAACTTATCCTTTTGCTACTATTTTCATGTAATCTTATCTTTCGTCACGTGTCCTTTTGTCTGAATTGTCTTGTAATGTTTTCTCATCCAGTCTTGATACGTTTTATCTGTATTGTCATATTTTTTCTCATCCAGTCTTGATACGTTTTATCTGTATTTGTCATATTTTTTCTCATCCAGTCTTGATACGTTTTATCTGTATTGTCATATTTTTCATCCAACCACGTCTTTCTTTGTCTCTCTATATATTATCCTGCCATACATTCTCATTTAGTGTACTATTTTATAATACAGTTTTGTTTGGGTTGTCCTCTTTATTATTATTATCTTTTTTCTCTTTATTTAATGCCATATAATGCTACATGTGGTGTACTTTATCACTTGTAATAAATTCAAACTAAAATGTATTAATTTTTCACGGAAACTTGAATATTTACACACAATCATAGTACTTGTAAAATAACAACAGGTGCTGTGTCCACATCTCTGAGAACAAAGTATGGGGCTGCTTTCGTAGAGGAATGCCAGAATAAAGGTAATTGTTTAAAGATATAACTTTATAGAGTACACCATAAAAATATAACTTTAAAGATGAGCGAAAAGACGATTAGTAATTGGTGAACGTTTCTACCGTGTAAGGTACCATGTAGAGTTTAAGAATACAACGGAAACCATTAGCGGCTTCAGTTAACTGTTACACCATAGTTTAACAGATTAGCAAATTTTATCAATGGGATATGTCAGTTATAATAAGTAAAATCCTACTCTAAAGCTTTATAAACAAACAGATCAACCAATATGTGTGTGAAAGCTTATGTATCAGTTTAAATGCATAATGAATAAATATGAGTCTTGAATGATGTTTGTAATTGTATGTGTGTATGTGAGTGTGTATGCGCGCGCGTTTGTACGTATGTACATTGATTGCCAACTATATTACTTCTAGTTGCCGTTACTGAAATTCGCAAGAAAGGCGTCTGCGTAACAAATTCTTTCAGTCTGAGGAGTAAAGTGATTTTGCATATTAGCACAAACAGATTTCCCGCTGACCGGCTGTCTGAAGGCATCGAGACACTGCTAAAGGAAGCCGACAGGCGTGTCATGAAGACGATAGCTTTTCCAGCAATAGGCACAGGTCGGAATTCCTTTCATTTTAGATCACATTGCGTGCGATTTGAATAAAGCCTACATTATGACTTTGCTAAAGTAATATTAACACTGTATAGTTACTCTTTACCTCTTTTCACACAACAAACGCGTTTTTACGAAACGTATTTTCTGATATGATATAAATTCGGTCAAGTTCATATGATATATCTCGTCAAGTATCAAGACAAAGCTTACAATGGATAGTGTTGTCAACGTTAATAAAATAAGGTAATTAAAAACTAAATACACAGAGACAACAAGCACGAAACGTGGAAAAAACGTAACAAAAACGCAACGTATTGCCTCAGAAGACGCACAGTACACCAATTATTTAAAAATAAACAGGTATTTCCACATTAGTGTCCTATGACCTATTAAGTGTTTTTATAACTTAAACATAGTGCATAGCCCTAGTGTCATTACTCAAAACCTTTTTAAGTCAGTTTGCTTTCAAATTTTAAGTCAAAACTTCACCCAATGAAAATTTCTCTCTAAACTCCCCCTTCCCTCCCCATTTTTCGCCCTCTCTCTCTCACAAACATGCATGGTGGAAAATATATAATCTTGAAATCCACCTGGATTAATTCAGGCAGTGAAATCCAAAACAAGAAACAAATTCTAGGAAAAATAAAATGATATAAACGGTAAACAAGTATTACCCGTGCTACGATTGGCTCATCCAAGACCTCACTGATATGATATGTCTGTTAATAAGAAATGTATGAGAGGAAAAGAAACATAGCGTTGCACTCTGTACTATCATGAAAAATGATACCAAAGACAGTTAGGGTATTTATGTAACATCAAAAATAATTAATTTCCTCATTAATAACCAGTGCATATAGGATTATTTTCATTATATCTCAGGAGCCGGCCGCTTACCTCCAAAAGTGCTTGCAGAGGCCATGTTCCAAGGAGTTGTCAGTTTCAGCAAGGGCAAGGTGCAAAATGTAAAGGAAGTGCGCATTTTATTGTTCAATAATGACGTCATTCCTCCATTTGTGTCTGCAATACAAGCGCTAAGTGATAAAAACAGACTTAAGAAAACAGGACTTCCCAAGATACTAAAAGGTAATTTTTGAAAACTACAGGTATAGTGAAAATATGAACACATGTAGACATATGCATGCAAAATGTATACGTACATATCAGAATTAATTCTCACTTAATATAATTTTAGATTATACTTTTAATCAAATCTATTTCTATAATTAGTAGTTCAATAGTTGTTGTGTCAACGCTGCTTAGTTAGTGGATATTATTATTATTATTATTATTATTATTATCCAGTCTCTTTCCACGACTTCTGTTTGATTGTCGGTTGTGATCCAAGGTCTCGGAATCTTACCAAGATTCTGGGAGATCCAAGGTTTTACGGAGGATGTGGGCACTTCCGAGGAGCGCTGCTTTGAGTAATGGAGCGATTCTGTGGTTTCCAGGGAGTTTATTCAGGTAGCCTTCCAATTCTGATGTTATGTTCCCCAAGGCTCCTATCACTATTGGTATCACTTCTGCTTTTACATTCCACAGTCTCTGAATTTCTAATCTGAGGTCTTGGTATTTTTCTATTTTTTCTCTTTCTTTTGTTTTTATGTTTCTATCACTTGGAACAGCGACATCAATAATTGTTACTGTTCTGTTGGACTTATTGAGAACTACAATGTCTGGTCGTCTTGCAGGAATCACCCGGTCTGTTCTTATCTCGAAGTCCCATAGTATTTTGACTTCTTCTGTTTCGGTGACTGCTTCTGGTTGATGCATCCATGCTCTTTCTGGGGTTTTTATGCCATAGTTCTCACACAGATTTCTATGTATGTGTTTTGCCACTTCATTGTGTCGTTTGGTGTATTCTGTTCCAGCCAGAACCTGACATCCAGATAGTATGTGTTCTGTTGTCTCATCCATGGATTTGCAAAGTCTACATTTGGAATCATTTGAAATTTTCATGATTTTCGTTTTGTGTGCATTTTATTATTATTATTACATGTATTATTATTATTATTATTAATTAACCATCCATAACTAATTGCAAGTAATGAAAATTTTAATTTATTTTATTAATGATCCTCCAACAGACACCACTCGTCTCTCTCATATGACCGATATACTGGCTCCATAAACATTTTCTCTCTTCCACAATATAAAACAACATTTACGGTCGGTCAATCAATGTTTCCATAAGTATACAATTTCTTACTAAAGAGAAGACAAATCCGTCTTTAATCTATATTTAGCAAACTCCCATAAACCCACTCTCTTTTTTTTTTTTAACATAAAGGTATCAATATACATGAAAAGATCAATACATTTATGAAACCAACAATAACATTTACATTTGTCAAGTATAATGAAATAGATTTCTTGACATCAGTATTTCTATGAACCCAAGTTCGTATAATTTCGTGTTTACACAGGCTACATTTTTAAAAATACAATTCAACAACAGAGTCAAGACAAATCACAGAATAGGTTTATCGAAAACAGAAATGGAGTTATTAGAGATAAGCGATAATAATTTTACATAATCATTTTAACTGCTGTCCCAATAGTCCTTCTGAACACTTTTGCATCAAAGACACAAGTCATTGTCAGCAGTTATTACGTCAGCTCCATGTGTTGCCTCACTCGCACATTGAAAAACACTGTTCTGTTACTTAGAGTTAACCTGGGCGCTTCTTTATGTTTTAGACTCCTTCAAACAGAACAATAAATTTGGTGATCCAACAACTTCTCTACACTAGAAATTGTTCATGTCTTGCCACCTCACATCAGTGGAATGGAGTGTGTTCTTATACTTACACACATTGTGGCAGATGATTCCGTCTCCCCTGTCACAGTGGTTTACTATCAGTGAACCAGTAGATTTATAGCATGTGGAAGGCACGCTTTGTCCCTAGAAAACATAATCAGTGAACAAACGCTAAGTTCCAGTTTATCACTTTTAAACTCCATTCTTTCTTACATTCTAGTCTCAACTTACAACTTCCTGCAACGGTATATATTGGCCAAAAACATGCACACAGCATAATAGATACTGTATAACAAACAATGTCAAGTTTAGCAAACTATATTTGAGCAGCCTAGTTCAAACACTTATAGAAATAAAAGTAAACTCACATAGTAAATCTCTTCATTAAAATCGAGTATAACATATCAATACTGAAAATGTTCATTTTCCCTCAACAAGTTAATTTAACTCAAGATCAAGCTAATGGCCGCCGTTCAAAACTGGGCTTCTTTCTTGCTACTTCAAATTCAATGTGATCAGAGAGTTGAATTTTCTTCAGCAAGTAAACTTTTTGATCTCAGCCCATTGGTTGGTCTCGTTCTCGTAAATCATAGCCATTGGATAATAAAAAAAATACTCACTTGTTTGCATTCACCAGCAATTCTAGAATATTCTTGCCTCGAGCGTTTACTTCAACTCGGACTCTTTCAAACATTCCATCATAAGGACTGCCCGATGTCAGGTTACTCTGACTATTTAACAATTTATATAACAATTAAATTCTAAAATAGGGAGAAGCAAATTTACTCCGCCATAATTCTAAAGGAAAGTTGCAATTACTTTGCCTCTTGCATTGATAAAAGATCCATCAAAAACAATATCATTAGAAACAACACCTTATTAAGCTTCTTTTAATTCTGATTGAGATATTTTATATACTGTCGAAATTATTGGTAGAAGTACGAAGTTTTCCGCGTCTTTGCTAAAGATATGTGTAACGCTGCCTCGAACTATCACTTTTAACTGCATAGGAAAGGCAGATAACTCTTCGTCTAGCGAAGCAAGGCTAATCAACACTCTTCAGCAGGTGGCCAAACTTTACATCTACACTGCGGACAAAAACAACGTCAAGAGATTGCTGGACGACTTTGGAGGTGTGGTAACACGCAAATTTATGCGGAAAATGGATACAGCAGTGAACGATCCGGTAGGGATATATATTTATGTAATTATAGGTAGAGGGGTCGGAATTCACTTAAATGTCACCTTTGCATTTTACTCTATTACTTAGCTGAAGTGAAATGAATCTTATCCGTTTTGTTTAATAATATACTAAATTTTAAATTATATCACTTTGGTGAAGTCAATTAATTATAATTGTTACAGTCTCATTATTAATTGCAGATACCTTACACCAAAAGTCGAGAATCATTACCTGATATGGCACGTAGTAACGACAACTTTAAAGGTAAGTTTACACTGAATGCATGGGGAAGTGAGTTAGTATTTTCTGAGATCGTGCCCGTAACCCGATGTCGGGAGGTTGGGGAGGGAGCGATCTAAAAAAGGCAAAGAAATTACCAGCTCTCTCTTCTGTTGTCAGTTCCTTAAAGCTAATCCAATATTGAAAGATATTTCAGTCACTGTTAAACGTTGACTATTTCACAGTGTATTTGTTTTTTAAATAGAAAATATAGTTATTTATATTTATAAATTGTATTGCCTGATTTAAAAAAAATATTATAGCTATTTATATCTGTAAATGGTTTTGATTAAAAGTATAGCTATGTTTATTTGTAAATGGTGTTTCCTGATTTAATCAAAGTAAGAACACAATGGAACAATTTGTCACTATTTCTTCTAGTGTCATACGAACATGAAGACCTCGAAAAAAGCTTATTTTGTCACCTATCCAAACAGTATGTTATCTTTCTAAAGACAGACATTTTGTTCTCTGCGTAGTCCAAATCGTCTAAAGTAACAAATTCCTAAACGTATCAATTCTAATAGTAGAGAATGAAATTTAATTTAATTTCAATTGCACGGTTTATAATACAAAATACTAGTACTTAATTTTTCTTCTATCAGTAATACACTTGCCCTCTACATGGATTGCCCAGGGAACAAACGAGAAAGTAAAGATAGTTTCACTCCAGCCATCTGAAGATGAGTATAAGGAAGTTGTGAAATGCTTCAAATCGACACTTGGTATACGCGTAAAAATTATTTCTGTGAGTAATAGCTTAGATTTGAATTCTCCTTATTTTATTTAGTTCTGAAATACTGCATTGCTTCTAGAAAAAAATGTTGTAAAATGTATTATTTCAATATTTTCTATCATACATATCGGATATGCTGATATATTTTGACACCCACGGTAATCTTAGTACACCCGAAAGTTTTGTTTCCTTTTCTTTTATGCTTAGTGGCCCTTAATGTTACGCACAATACTACAACACGTCTATCTAAATGTTTGTTCGTACACGTCTATCACTTACGATATTTGAATGTAGACGTCTTTCAATTACGATATTTGAATGTAGACGTCTTTCAATTACGATATTTGAATGTAGACGTCTTTCAATTACGATATTTGAATGTAGACGTCTTTCAATTACGATATTTGAATGTAGACGTCTTTCAATTACGATATTTGAATGTAGACGTCTTTCAATTACGATATTTGAATGTAGACGTCTTTCAATTACGATATTTGAATGTAGACGTCTTTCAATTACGATATTTGAATGTAGACGTCCTTCACTCACGATATTTGAATGTAGACTGAGAGTTTGTCCTTCACTTTTATCACCGAGAACAGGTACAACGAATTCAGAACCCCACACTGTACAGACTCTATGCTGTTAAGAAAGAACACATTGAAAACCAGAACTCTGATATGCCCGGAATTCAGAGCGAGAAAACTTTGTGGCATGGCACTACGACCAGCGCCATTGATAACATCAATCACCATGGCTTCAACCGCAGTTACTGTGGGAAAAATGGTGCGTTATAGTAATATGTTCACAATCTTTTCTCAAACTTTTGGTGTGTCATTATGTTTTCTGAATTTTCACGAATCCATTTGAGCGTTTGTGGTATATTTAAGTATATTATGTTCTTGATATATGTTTAGAACATAAACATACATCTTAATCAAATGTACGAGAAATAGTTATAATATTTATTTTATACAAATGAATGTTCACACACACACACACACACACACACACACACACACACACACACACACACACACACACCACACACACACACACACACTCACACACACACACACACACACACACACACACACACACACACACACACACACAACCCACCCACATACACACACACATTGTTTTCCTGAATAAAATAATGATCCATTTAATGTAATAATTATTATTGTGCATTGTGTAAAAGTAAATATCAACGATTTATGAAATTAACAGATCTCTTGAATTTTATTCTCTTTCACAATAACCTATTCAAATTTGTTGTATTTCAGCCACTGTTTACGGAGAAGGTGTATACTTTGCTGTCAACTCTGCTTACTCAGCAAATATTCAATACTCCACTCCTGACACTTCTGGCAAGCGTTACATCTACCAGTGCAAAGTTCTGTCCGGCTGCCCGACAAAGGGCGATAACACAATGAAAGTTCCGCCCTCAAGGTCAGGGGTAATTTTATATGATTCTGCAACAGATGATTTGGACACACCAAAAATCTACGTCATCTTTAACGACCACCAGGCGTACCCAGAGTATTTAATCACATTCGAAGGACTAAATTGAAAGAACTGTGACGTCGCTAATTTTTTTTTAATTATATGCATTTGAAATCATAGACTTTGATCAAAAGTACAACTTCATCAGTGTCAACTAGAATATATATTTTAACTTAATTTACACAAATTAATTCAGTAGATGTACGTACTCTACGTGTGTTTTTGTGATGCAGACATAAAAGTGAAGTTGAAAAATGTACATAAACATTGGCAGTGTTTCTTTTGAGAAATGGCACAAACTGTTATTCGGGAAATTTAAATATTTTTAGTTTTTTTTTCATTTTCCTGCTCATTGGACTTTGATCAGTAGTTCTGAGATACTTGGCTGAATTATTTCCTTATGTGTCTGATAGTGATTATGCATTCGTCTGCGCTTATCTGCGTGCGCGTGAGTGTATGTTGCTCGTGTTGCTTGCGCGAGAGTTTCAAAGTCTACCCAAGTACTATAACAATAGCGTACACCACCAGCTCTGTACTACGATAAAAAAAAATCAATCGAACATCACTACTACTACTACTACTACTACTACTACTACTCTACTAGGACTACTACCACTGCAACTACTACTACTACTACTACTGCAACTACTACTACTACTACTACTACTACTACAACTACTACTCTACTAGGACTACTACCACTGCAACTACTACTACTACTACTACTGCAACTACTACTACTACTACTACTACTACTGCAACTACTACTACTACTACTACTACTACTACTGCAACTACTACTACTACTACTACTACTGCAACTACTACTACTACTACTACTACTGCAACTACTACTACTATTACTGCTACTAAACTCGATGATGAAACTATCCTATCGCTGCTATTAATATTCTTTGTGGTCATTGAATTTGTTCTTTTTATCAGATTAGTTTGTTGAATGAATCAGAAAGTTAATATATACAATACCTTATATATTTTTCTCGTGTTTATTTTTGTAATAATCAGAAGAATGTTAATGTATGTATATTTATTTCTCTGTGTGCGTGTGTAGGTGTGCAAGAGAGGGAGGGGGCTTTAAGGTCCGACTGTAGCTGGTGGTGAGTGAATACTTGTTTCTGAAGATATGAGAAAAACCCACCCAACGTTGTTTTATTCTGTGACTTACTGTCAGTAATGAAAACTATTTGGAATTTGCAAGGCACATTTGTGACAAGAAAGTATGAATGTAGCTTTCAAATGTTTGCTTTTAACAAAAAAAAACGTTTATCATACTGTGCTTACCCTTATTTCTAGACTTAATTGTTATATAAATTGTAGATAGTCGAAGTGACTCTACCTTGGACTCTCTTTATGATGGTAGTTGTGTAAGTGTCAGAGGCGGAGTAAACAACTCGAGTTGAGAATATGTTAGAAATTAGAAATGAGAGATGTATTATATGCGCATACTATTATTTCTACAAATTGTGAACTATAATGCTTATATGCAGTATATACTAATCACTTGACATTGTTTCTAGTGAACTCGGTCATAAAACTATTATACTGTATTTATTATGCTGTGTACGTGTATCGGGCTAATAAGCACTGTTGCAGGAAACTGTAAATTGTGACTTGAATAAAAGAAAGAATAGAGTTTAAAAGGAATAAACTAGAAATAGAGTGTTTGTTCCCTGATTATATTTTTACAGGGAAATGCAGTCATTTTTGTTTGATCTGATTCTCTTGGGTCACATATTATAGACTGTTATGACTGGTATATATGGTCTCTGCTGCAGTGTGTAAGAATAATATAATTAATACACTGCACAATATTGATGTATGGTGGCAAGGTATGCTGACTACATCGAGCAATGTATGGTTGTTCTGCTTGAGGGAGAAATTAGCCTCGTGAGTAAACGTTCTACACTATGAGGAGGGAAACCCGTTGAATTGACATGAACAATAATTTTTGACTTTGTTACAAAAGTGCATGAAAGACTTTTGAGAGAGTGCCTAAACCACTTATCTCTAATAACTCCATTTCTGTTCTCTGATTATATCTTTCTGTTCTCTGATTAGATTTGTCCTGTGATTTGTATTGATACTAATCTACTGAATTATGTGTTAGGATATAAGACTGTATAGAAATTAAAATTATTCGAACATGGGTTCGTGGAAATATTGATGTCAAATATTTTTCATTGTATTTGTTTTATATATATTTGATTGTTGATTTAATAAATCTATTTTAAATTTATTGACCTTCTTTCATATAATGATATCCTTATGTTGTGGGTGGATCGGGGCTAGCTAAATATGGATTAAATAATAAGACGTTTTCCACCTATGGAATTTTTGTGGTGATGTTTGTCCTTACAAGTTAACTTATTTCACTCTTTAGAGAACATTATTAATTCCGACAGAGTGTAAACAATACTGCACATGGATCCTACGAAAAATGTTTTAGGCATTATAACTTAGTAAAGTATTGTTGTATGAGAAACTAACTGTACTTGTATTATAGTTAACGAGATCATGTAAGAGCTCTCCTTTTGACAGTTTTAACGACAGCTAATACACAGACGTTGAAGTGCGCAATAGTTGGTACAACAGACCACGCGCTTTCGTGTACACCCAACATGATTCAGTGTCATATTAAGGATTGCAATATAAAAGTGTCGTTTTCTGTTATCATTTCGCTATTTTTATAAAATTGAATTGAAAAGTAATTGTCTTAATATTGGAGGGCTCTATTATCTCTGTAAGTTAACAATACATTTTAGAGAACGAGGCACATTATATGTAGTACCCTTTAACAACTTAACTTGCAGCATATTTTCTTAAAACCTTGAAGACGTTTATATAGTTAAAGTGAACATAAGTTACATTTATCAAATCTGTTAAAAAGTAATACAAAATCGCAGGTAATCGGTTATGTCCCTTTGCGAGTCATGTGTAATTATCACATATGGGTATCTTTACAACCGTTAAAGAAACTGACGTGTCAACGATTTGGTCTGACTTATTTCACACAGTACATCAGGGAACGCGGAAGTGTCGTTCTTATCTCGTACGATGGAATTCGTAGGAGTGACGGTGTACACTTTATTTCATGGAAAGTGAAAGTCAAGTTATCCAATCACCATCAACCACTCACGTGAATCCAGTTTTACTGAAGGATATGTTTCTAATGATTGTGACCCTTTCATCTGGTGTTAAGCCATATTTCAAATGCCAGGTGAATACGACATTGCCTTGAATGAATCACAGATAAATCTTCCCCAAACAATGCACTCTCACGGCAATTTTTTATAAAGTTGAAGGAAAAGAAAAAGTATTAAAGCATTTTACCACTGAAATTTACGGGTAGCTGGCGTTTAACATATTCTCATGAATAAAAAATAAATTATTTTGTCAAATACAAAGCAGTTAAATTAGCTACGTTTATTATCTAACGTGGTAAGCGACAGCTGAATCACAAGAGTGCATAAAATTGGTAAAAGGAAACGCTATATTAAATGAAGCGGTGCTAACGGTTTTGAAAAGTGATTTGTTATGAAGATTAATCATTAAAACTAACTAATGATATAAATGCGTTTACAGTTCACAAAGTGTGTTTAGCGTATAGATAAGAAACATGTATAATTATAAAATTATACAATTATAATTATATAATTATAACGATATATTGTATATACATAGCTCTGATGTATTAAAGTTGATGAGCATTGTAAGAAAGAGAAGCTCGGCTTATTAACGTACATAAATGAGACATTCAGAATGTATACAATTTTTTTATTCTTTCATTTGATTAAACGTTCCGTTTCTTATTGCTGATCTCCATGCTGTGCATAAAGAATATACGGCAGATGAGGTATTCAATTGACATGTTTGCAATTATTCTGTATGAGTCTAACCTTCATTGACAGGTTAGATGTCTACATTAATGAAAAGTAAACCATTACTACGTAAATGAAATGGTAGTAGACTCATGATATAATTAATAATCTGGATTGATATGTTTACTCATTTCACTTATATAGATAAAATTTAACAATACTACTAAACTACTGCTGTTTTACCATCACAATTTGGCACATCGATAAGGCAAGTAGAGAGACCAAGGGAAAATATGTTTTCTCCCCTTGATCACCAACACTGTGTACTCACGAATTTTGCTCTCTCTCTCTCTCTCTCTCTCTCTCTCTCTCTCTCTCTCTCTCTCTCTCTCTCTCTCTCTCTCTCTCTCTTATCTTATTACTCTCCCCTTTGTATCACAGTACACACAGTTTCATAAAAGTCTGCTGAGTCTTTACTACCAGCGCTCAAAGCACGTGTCCTTGAAAATCCACGTATTTCTCGCTTTAATACACACTTCCTGCACGGAATTCTCACCTCAGGCTAAAGTTTTCCATTCACAATCTCCAGTGTAATTTCAAGTCCTAACTACAATGCATATCATACTGGTATAAATAAATATTTATCTCGTTTACAAGCATATAGATATTCACAATATTATATTTATATTAACTTCTGATAAATCTTTCCACATTCAGTAGTGAAATGAAATAAGACTGCATTCACATAATGCATAAATCTTTAGCTTCAAATGCACACTGTACAAAATATACTTACAGTTTAAAATCAAACATAGATTCAATCTTGTTGCTAATGAAATACAAGTGGACTTTATGATTCAACTCTTTAAATTAGTGTCCTTTAAAAACAAATACCAGCGATAAACACAAATACCGTCCGTAGCTATGATCGGTTGGACGATCTTGAAAAATTGACTGAAACATATATATATATATATATATAATTATTTGGCAAGTATTATCTCCCCTTGACCGTGACAGATGTGAACTAGGATAAAATAATTTAACTTCGTTTCAGAATACTTCCACATTCTTGAATCAAGAACAAAGAAAATTAAGAAACTTTTTCAAGACACCCATTGTCCTATCGTTCTCCACTGACCCTCAATCCGCTGAAACGATAACAAAACGATAATGACAATATCATCCTGACCCCCAGTGAACTCCCATATATCTTCACTTTACACTGATTGATATGTTGGCTGCACTGTGAAATGTATTCAATACCATCCTAAACAGCATCCACCAAAACATAATCGATATCCTGTCTCTCTTTGAGAACAAATAATCAATCAAACAAGATACAACAAATATCTCACTAAATAGATTTGTCCAATGTAATCTGTGTGGGTGTATCAATGCTAAACATCAAACCCTCAAACTAGCATAACCTGGTATCCAACTCTACAGTATCCTCACCATAACCCAGCCTGGACAATCGAGAACAGCATACAAAACATATTGCTTAAAAATTTAATGAAATTAATGATATTTTTCCAGGCAGAAATTTGACTACAACTGCATATCCTCGACACAGGCAATTATATTTTGCAATAATCTTCTTATATAACATAATATCATGAATTCCATCTGGCTCATCAGCTTTCAGATCCATGAGATAGACATTGAAAAATATTAACAGAATGGATTCACCTTTAAAGTTAAATAAATTATGCTATTAAAAAAGTTCGAATAATGAAACATTGGTCACTTATATACTGTATTGTGAGTGAAACGCCTCAGTGAGGTTGTAAACTACCTAGACGTCGCTCATGAGTACATTTAATTACGTCACGGACGCTTTAACACTTGCGTAGAATGCAGTGGTTGAATGGAGAATCTCACACAAGTCTGCAGGTATTGCATGTTTTATTAAACCAATACATCACGCAAGCAATACATAGTAACAAGTTAACTTATTTTACTCTTCAGAGAACATTATCAATTCCAACAGGATATAAACAATACTACACATGGAACCTACGATAAATATTTTAGGAAATCTAATTTAGTATTGTTGTAAGAGAAGAACTGTATTTGTACAATAGTTACCGAGGTCATAGTGTTGTAAGAGAAGTGCTGTATTTGTACAATAGTTACCGAGATCATAGTGTTGTAAGAGAAGTACTGTATTTGTACAATAGTTATCGAGGTCATAGTGTTGTAAGAGAAGAACTGTATTTGTACAATAGTTACCGAGATCATAGTGTTGTAAGAGAAGAACTGTATTTGTACAATAGTTACCGAGGTCATAGTGTTGTAAGAGAAGAACTGTATTTGTACAATAGTTACCGAGGTCATAGTACTGTAATAGCTCTCACTTTGACATTCTGGACGACAAGTAATTTACAGAAGTTGGAGTGAGTAAATGCGGTTACAATAGATCACGCGATCTGAGGTACACACAATACGATCTACTGACATATTACAGTTTGCAATATAAAAGTTTCAATTTCAATATGATCTACTGACATATTACAGTTTGCAATATAAAAGTTTCAATTTCACTTCCCATTTCGCTTTATAAAATTGAATTAAAAAGTAAATATCATAATAATGGAGTGCTATAGTATATCTGTAACTTAGCAATACGTTTAAGTGAACGAGTTATAGGTATGTGCATTACCATTTAACAAATATACTATAGATATAATAAAGATATGTTATCGAAAGCTTGAAGACGTGCAGATTCATTTAAAATAAACATAAGTGTATTTAACACACCTCCTAAAATAGAATGCAATTGGTTATGTCCCTTTGTCACCCACTTATAACAATCTCAATAGGATTGTGCTTACAGCCGCGGAATGTCGGTGACGTGGTACGATTTATATCACTCAGTAAAACAGGGAACACGGAAGTGTTGTTCTTATCTAGCACTACAGAGTTTAAATGAGTGAGGGCGTGCAGTCAGTGTAAATTTTATCCTAAGGAAAGACAAAGGCGTGCAGTCAGTGTACATTTTATCTCAAGGAAGGACAAAGGCGTGCAGTCAGTGTACATTTTATCTCAAGGAAAGACAAAGGCGTGCAGTCAGTGTACATTTTATCTCAAGGAAAGACAAAGGCGTGCAGTCAGTGTACATTTTATCTCAAGGAAAGACAAAGGCCTGCAGTCCGTGTACGTTTTATCTCAAGGAAAGACAAAGGCCTGCAGTCAGTGTACATTTTATCTCAAGGAAAGACAAAGGCGTGCAGTCAGTGTAAATTTTATCCTAAGGAAAGACAAAGGCCTGCAGTCCGTGTACGTTTTATCTCAAGGAAAGACAAAGGCGTGCAGTCAGTGTACATTTTATCTCAAGGAAAGACAAAGGCGTGCAGTCAGTGTACATTTTATCTCATGGAAAGACAAAGGCAAGAATGTCCTCTCACCATCGTTCACTCACTTCTACGAAACCACTTCAAGAATATATGTTTAGTGGATGGGGGGTTTCCTCTGCAGTTAAACAAGTTCATGTTGCTAGCGATGCTTAAGAGAAGAAAGGTGTTCGTATTCACGAAAAATCCGGTGGATAAGACTTTAAGTCGGACAGCTTTCTTCCCCAGACAAATGGGTTATTCCCCCCCCCCCTCCGACACACACACTCTACCCTGAACTCATAAATGAAATTTGATAAGGTTGAAGATTGTGTGCAAAGTATATTGCCGTAATAATAACCGTTACCTACACAATCGGTTGGCGTTTAGTCTATTCTCTTGAAAATAGTTTTTGCCAGTAAGAAGTGAGTAAACATAACAAAGTTTAATATCTAACGTTGTAAGCGACAACTGTATTACAAAGTACATACACACGTACAATTAATTTGTGTTTGACTATTGAAATTGAAATGCTATTTTAAAAACAAAGGTGTTCAGAGTTGTTAGAAGTAGTTTATTATCAAGATTAATCATTAAAAATACTTATGTGACGAACACGCTACTTAGTTAATGAAAAGATTATTATTATTTAATCCTTCAAAACTAATTACAAGTAATGAGATTCTTAATTTATTGTATTATGTCCGCCAGCAGACACCACTCTTCTCTCGTCTCTCACTTGCCGGATATGAGGGTGCTGTAAACGTTTTCTCTATTCCACAACATGAAACAACATTTACAATCACATAATCTTTCTGTATGTGGAAAATTTATTATTAAAGGAGAAGATAAATTTGACATTAATATATATTTAGCGAGCCCCCAGCAACCCACTTTCTTCTCCAACTTAAGCTTATCAATATCAATATGTGTAGGAAGGACTATAAATTTAACAATACAGTTATTAAATGAACAAAATATACATATAACACTTACGAAGAAATATATTACTTTACATCAGTATTACATGAACTCACGTTCAAATAACTTAATGTTACACGATAACACAATGTCTGCGCGTCAACATTTGTCTCCCATTACATGCCTGGAAAACATTGACGCACACTTTCCTCTTGAACTGCTTGAGCACTCTGCTCACAATGTCCATTCCTTCAAGCAAAACATGATCACAATAATTCTGGTACCTTCAATGTACTAGAATTTTCCAGAATGTATCCAGCGTACTTTGCTCTGATACATCAAAAGTGTGTAGCATACTCCCTTATGATTACACTCACCACAACAGATGATTTACACATCTCCATGGTCATTCAGGCTTATGACTGGTGAACACTTGAAACTTGAAGCTTGAAACAACACTCAAGACTCATATGGTGAAACTCAAAAGTTGTAACTCAAAATCAAAAGAACACTTGTTTACAGCAAAATATAATTAAAGAGAAAACCTAAGTTTCCTGATCATCACAATATAGCTCAATTTTTTCTTACACTCCATTCTCAACTTACAGTTTCCTGCAATGGTATTTGTGAACCCAATACACCAACATGGTAATAAATACATCATATCAAACAATGCCATGTTTTCTTAGCATAATACATGTGAACAGCCTAGTTCAACATTTTTAGTAATAACAGACACTTTACATAGTACATCTATACATAAACATATGTATAACATATCAATAGCAATAATGCATGAAATATTACTAACTCTCAATTCTCTCAATCAGTCAGTTTAACTCACTATCAAGCTAACAGCCGCCTTTCAAAGCCAAACTTCTCCTTTCCCATCCATATTCAAAATTATCAGAGCATACAATTTTCTACAGCAAGTGAATTCTTTAAACTCAGCCCATAGGCTGGTCTCGTTCTCATAAATCATGATCATTGGATAATAGAAAACTACTCACCCAGTTCGCATTATGTCAGCAATCTAGAATGTTCTTGCCTCCTGCTGTTTACTTCAAATCAGGCATTTTCAAAAATACTGGCGTAAGGAGTCTCCAAGGTCGGGTCACTCTGACAATTTAACAATTTATATAACAATTTAAATTTTAAAATAGGGAGAGACAAATTTACTCTGTCACCTGAAATAAAAGTGTTTAAAGTTCACAAAGTGTTTTATGATATAAATAAGCAACATTATAATTATAATGATATATTATATACATAAAGCTATAATAAACTAAAGGTTATGAGTTTTGTATGAATGGTAATCTCAGTAAATTAATGAATATATTTAAATGAAACTCTCATAATATATAATACTTGTTATTTTAACATTTGACGTAACTGTCAGTTTGTGTTGATCCCAATCTGTACATAAAGCATATAATGCAGGTGAGTGTTCAATTTACGTATATGTAATTATTCTTTATATATCTAATTTTCATTGATGGGTTAGTTGTCTAAATTTAATTTTAAAAATATTCTATTATTTTGCAATTGCAAAATCAACACAGTGATATATTAATTCCGCAGTCTAAATTAAAGGTTTACTCATTTCATTTATTTTAGATTTCATTTAACATCATTACTAAAAAATGTTCATATTATTTCCTAGAAAATGACAGTGTTTCATATATGTTATCGACATACATCCTTAAAACAGATTAGGTGCATGTGACAAATAGGTCTCTATTGTTTGTATGTGTAATTATGTGACAGAAATTTACATATTTACAATTTATCTAGTTGTGGAGAAGAACAATTAACTAATAAAATGTTGATGTTTTGAGCGATGGTGATTTTTGAATTTCCACATTAAGGAGCCGTCTGCTTTGTTACATGATAGATACTATGCTATAACTATAAGCAAAATTGTAGGAAAAATACTGTCCCCACCCCCCACCCCCCATGACTCGAAACATTACTGATGACCTGCCACTTGTGAACGGGTTTTATGTTTTATTGCTCCTATCTACAGATAATGCTTGAGGTTCGTCATACCTATGGCCAGTATAGTCACTTGTCACTTCTGTAATAAGATTCGTGTGCAAATTTATTTCACAAACTTATGGTAATATTGTGTGTTCTTTCATATCAAATGACATCGTTTGCAAAAGTTGTTTTGCTCCTTTCCAAAATGTTTTAAATTCATTAACATTAGAAGGCATATATCTCTTCAGCTGGGGATTTTTGTGCATCAACAATGGAGAACACAGGTAACTTTGACTGAATCTGTTACATAAAATTTCGAAGATGTTATTTTTAAATGTAACAATAATTGAGTGTGTTTCTAACTTTTTTGCTGCTTCTGATTGATTTATTCTTTGGTATTTCAAATATTCAACGGGAATTAATGTTTTCTACTACCACAGTACATAGGAACATACTATTTTCACTTTAAGTCTCGTCACTTTGTACACAGATCACACGTAGTGAATCAGTTTTACACAATACAATAGTCCTTGACACGCTAATACGTCTTATTTGTAATTTTAAAAAAAACATTCCTTTGCCTGCTATTAATTTTGAAGATACTTGAACAGTATACAGAATTGTGTATGTTCACTCAACGCACGTAGTATTTCAGTATATATTTACGCGCACATGCAAATAACATTTCAGCAACTCATTCAAAGTGAGAAAATTATTATAAATAATGAAATATTTCCTATATTGAATAACCATAGTCAGTGTAATCAAATAAATTAAACATGATCAAGATAAAATTGAAGTGAAAATTCTTAGAGCTGCGGTATTATTTTTTCCAAGTACAACGATTAATAGCTTAGACCAGATTACTTAATTGAAGTGTCAATGCTTAGTGCTGCCATGTAAGTATTTCTACGTACAATTATTAATAGCTTAGACCAGATTACTTAATTGAAGTGTCAATGCTTCGTGCTGCAATTATGTTGTTGTTGTTGTTTTTTATACGTGCAAAGATTAACAGCGTAGGTTAGAAGACAACTGAGTGGCCATGCTTAGTGCTGCCATGTAAGTATTTCTACGTAAAATCATTAATAGCTAGGTCAGATGACTTGTGTGAAATGACAGTGCTTAATGATGCAGTGTTAGTTGTTTTTTTTTAAAGTACAAATATTAATAGTTTCGGCCTGGTGACTTAATTGAAGTGGCCTTGCTGAGTCAAGCACTTAATTAAGACTTAGTCGGTATGAGAGCTCTCGTGTTTAGAGAAATTCAAAATTACACTAAATGCAGTTGACAGATCCGATCAGCCAATGAAATTATAACATCAGTATTTATGCTTATGAAATGCATTGTCAATTGCATTAAGATACAGTTACAATCTTAATTTTATTTCTTAGCGAATTAATATTAATTCACGCAGTCAAAGTCCAACATCCTTGACAAGATGTCTAACAGTAGGTGGTAAAAAACATTTCTTCACTTTAAATTTAAAAAAATAAAATAAAAATACGTTATAAAACTTGTAACACGGTCAAACACGTGACATGATGATATGGCAATATATATTTCAGACAAGGACACATTATTATACTCGAGGCTTTTAGGATAAATTCTTATTTGTATAAAAATAAAGGGTAAATACACAATTACGTATTATCTTCTACTATATTGGCAGCTTGTACTATCCAAAAGAACATAAAGCCATTGTAATATTTTCTTTTAAAATGGCACATCTTCAAATGCGTTACAGTACAAATATCAAGCTGAGTGAACGAGAGGCATGAGCAATATTTTGTAATTAAATATTTAATAGAATAAGAAAGAAAACTGTTGGAAGACACCTTGAAACTATGCATTAATACACTAAGAAAACGGGCTTAACAGTAAATGAGTACGCACAGCTCAGTGTAAAGTCTGACAAGATATCGTACAACTATACAATAATACAGTAAAGTTCATTACGCATATCATGATCGTTTTTGTGACTCTAATCCAGTATTATATAATGTTGTGGCCATATAATGACATTAAAAGTGGTTCTCAGTATCACTTAACTTCGAACTAATGTCATACGAAATTGCAATTATAAAAGCAAGTGCGTAAGAAAGATCCGATTGTGCTATACTGCAAACTATTGAGCAATAGAGAGAGCTAACACATTTCGAAACATCAACCCTTACACAAATGTATCACTGATAGTGTGTGTGACAGGTATTTTGAAGAGGGATAAGTACCTCTTAAATTTTGAGCATTGTATTAATTTTCATCTACTATATAATGCACCTCTCTAATGCGGACATGGATCAGAAGATCAGTCTCCACGTACCTCTCCTCTTCCCAGTGTTAGTCTTCATGCAAATACTGCGGGTTAGCGCTGACCTGACATATATTCATGATGGACAGCCACATACAAGAACCCCTTTATGTCCCAATTATTAATTATTATATGACACCACCATCATCATGAAAAAGAGCTTTTTCTCTCCAATTATATTTCTTGGAAATAGTGGATTTTAGAAAAAGGAAAATTTATAACAATACATATTCAACTATGCACCATACACAACACAATTTAGCATTTAATCAAATATAAAATATAGATATACACAACATACTCCCCCCCCCCCCAATATATATATTTTTTTCTACAAGACTGGATTGCTCCCTATATTCCCCCAACTCATTTACAGTTGGCCAGTATTCAATCATTGGTCAGTTGTGACATGTCTTTACTCCGTCTGCTAACTATGGTCATTCAGTGTTACTGTTATAATTAATGTGGTTAACAATAGCAAGACAGAGTGGGTAGGTATATCTATTTCAGGAGGCACCGAATAGAATGGTGTAAAAATCCTTTTAGTGTGGAATGTCACACCAGTGAGTCATTTAATTACATCTAGAAAAATACTTGCATTTTTCCCTACATGTTGCACTTAGTGCAGAGCACATCTGTTTAAATATGGCTTCATTAGCATTAATAACAAGACTAAAACGTGCATTTTATTTTATCATATACGTCCATACATATAAAGTCCATACGTATAAAGTCCATACATAAAGTCCATACGTACAATATAATAAAGTGGCAAATAGAGGAAAGGGTGAAAATATGTGACATATTATGATTCGTCATGCTTGAAAGGCAATATAAGAATGTAACGTCAATATTATTCACACTGAGCAACTCAGAATTGCAAATTATGACAAGTTGCGAAACAGTTTTGCTTTCATACGGCAACAGAAGTATGTATTTACATTCAACACTTCTTAAATACAGGAAGTATGTATTTACATTCAACACTTCTTAAATACAGGAAGTATGTATTTACATTCAACACTTCTTAAATACAGGAAGTATGTATTTACATTCAACACTTCTTAAATACAGGAAGTATGTATTTACATTCAACACTTCTTAAATACAGGAAGTATGTATTTACATTCAACACTTCTTAAATACAGGAAGTATGTATTTACATTCAACTCTTCTTAAATACAGGAAGTATGTATTTACATTCAACACTTCTTAAATACAGGAAGTATGTATTTACATTCAACACTTCTTAAATACAGGAAGTATGTATTTACATTCAACACTTCTTAAATACAGGAAGTATGTATTTACATTCAACTCTTCTTAAATACAGGAAGTATGTATTTACATTCAACTCTTCTTAAATACAGGAAGTATGTATTTACATTCAACACTTCTTGCTTACAGGAAGACACGGGACTAATGTCGGTGTAACAAAGCAACACGCAGGTGATAAAAGCACACTGTACAGAGAGGAATATTGCCTTTCTCCAAGTCGACATAAATATGTCCGTTTATTCTGGCCAAAGAACCTGGACATAATAGCAGCTGATCTGTCCAAATCCAGTGTCCAGATATCTATGGATGATACATTGGAGGATGCGATTTGTGCAACCGGTCCAGCAGAGGGACTGAATCTACTCATGAAAGAACTGCAGAAATTAAGTGAAAAGATCGTGTGTCAGATTTTTACTGTGGAAGACCCGAAACTTGTAAGCTTTTTCACGGATGAGGACTTTTGTAAAAATCTTGACATACTTGAAAGCACCAACCAGTGCGTATTGGGACTGACTGAAGAGTTAAATCTTCTACAGGTCTGTCGTGCTTTTTTATGTTTTGACCTATTTATATTAACTTTATGCGTTACTAATTAAATCATGCATTATGGTTAGTGTATCACAATATACTTAATTCTACTTTTTTTCTAGTATGGTTAGTGACTTTAAATACTCCTAAATAATTTCATTATTTTTTTTCATTTTAATTATGTATTCGTGTCATTAAATATATACGCCAACGAATTGAAATAATATTAACATTAAACTGTTCTTGTGTAAACAATGTTGCATAATGATATAATTAATCACTAACTACCTTAAAGTAAACAGTGTAAGTTTAATTGTCGTTAGGCCATAAACATAAATCTAGATTGTATCCCTCACCTTGTGCGATTGACCACTCACTTGATCTCGTCATTAGGTCGGAAAATTTGAACCATGACCCACTTGCGTAAACCTGACTGACCTGACGTAGAGTACAATGAAATGAGACGTGTACTTCTAGGTTTCCAAGCCGAACCCTAATTCAAATTGCTGAAGCAAACCATCGGACTCATTTTAAATTGCCATAAGGATGGTCTTTCATCTGGAATACCAAATGCGACTGCCAGCCAGTCCGAGAAACTCTTGACAGATGGCGCTAGAAATTAGCAGGAAACCTATAGATAACGAGATGTGACTAACACGCTATATTAAAGGGAGAACATGACGCCATGCTTAAAGGGCAATAATCAAAGTAAATATATCCATTTGGGCATACTATGTAATTAATCAGTATGTATATGATCCATATTTTTAATTTAAACATTTTTTGCAATTTGAATACGTCAGTTCACTCGCGTTGCGTTGACTTTGTCATCCATGTTTCAATCAGTTGTCAACCATTAACTAAATATATGATTATATACCCTGACCCGAATAGTATCTGGGGGCCATGATTTGAACAATCGACCTTAATCATTCTGGTGGATTCGTAGACAACATGCATACTAATAAAATTAGAAATTGTATTATATATCACCCCTGTGTCTGTACTTGTTTATTCATTTGCATTTCCATTGCACTTATATTTTTATATTTTATTCTATTCACATATATAATTTGTCATTTTGTTAATTTACTTGACTGATGTTCAGGTAAAAATGTCAAACAGAAGTCAGAATACAGGCGAGAGGTATTGTGTTGGTGACATGGAAATCCTCAACAGTGTAAAATTAACGGATGAAGTGACCTTGTTTTTAGCTCGTGGAGACGTAAGACATGCCGTGGTCAACATCATCGTGTTTGAAACGAATGAGAGACTGGAACGTGCCAGGAATAATATAGACAGAGGTAATTTAATTTCTATGCGAAATGGGCACTGATCAATGTTAGTCTCAAAAAGAGATTTGTTTTCTAATTTAAAAGAAAATTTTCATCACTGTTGTGTCTTCAGACGTGTTTAATTCACACACACACACACACACACACACACACACACACACACACACACACACACACACACACAAATAGCACACACATATACACACAAACAATCACTCATGTGCACACATTCGCGCACATACACACACACACACATACAAACACACACTCAAACACACATACATGCGTTCAACTCGTTTATATATAATTGTGTAGCGTGGGTGAGTCGTGTCTCATGCTTAAAAATTAATTTACTTTGATCGAACTAAAATCGTAAAGTGTACTGTGTCATCTCATATTTGTCTATATCAATGTACGAACAGATTATTCATTATAACAAGACAAAATATAATTCATTGTAACAAGAAAAAGCATAATTCATTGTAACAAGGCAACATATAATTCATTATTTCAAGCAAACATGAAACATTTTAAGTTGGCAGGACTGTGCTGGGAGATGTGACGGTGATGCCTCCAGATAATTGTTTCTACAAGTATTCCATTCATGCTGTAAGCAGCATTTACATGGATGGTACAAGAGGGGAGGCACAATGTCTCTTTCAAACAGTCACCAAATGTCTGGAGACTGCGGACAGATACAACTGCACTAGTATCGCCATTCCAGCCTTCGGTATTCGCTCCAGTTATCCGGTGGCAGAATGCACGCGCCTGGTGGTGGAAGCGGTGAAGACGTACGCGAAGAGTAGAAATCAAGGCAAAATAAAGGAGATATATTTATGTTCAGACAACTCAGACATTGTCCAGCAATTGTCCACTTCTATACAAAACATCTTCCCACAGGCAAAGACCGCTTTACTCATACCAAGTCACAGGAGTAAGTATTAACATATGTGCAGTTGTATAGCTGTGCTAATATGTTAAACTTTAGTTGTTTTTTTTAAAATATTCGTATATCAATCGGAATGAATTCACGATTTGCAGTTCTGGGCTACGTATATTCACTTTGGGTTCATTTGTTCAAACTTCTATTCTCTCTCTCTCACTCTCTTTCTCTTCCTCCGCTCTCTCTCCTTAAATATACACTGTTTGTGTGTGTGTGTGTGTGTGTGTGTGTGTGTGTGTGTGAGAGAGAATTTGAAATCTTATTAAGCCAGCACATTAAAACGATAGGATAAAATACGATAACATTCCATTGCTTGTTATCGATTTATGACCTATTAATGATGTATGTACGGGACATGACCTAAGTTTAACACTAGAGGCTTGTACTCGCCTCTCAATCATGGCAATAAAAATCTTGACTGAAGTTAAATACAGAAATACCCAATTCATGCTACTCGCATGACATACATTTTAACAGAGAAATGAATTTTCATTGTGTAATGGTAGTAACTCACTCCTTGCTTAAAGCAACGATGAAATATATTCATATCACAATTTACTGCACTTTTAATTTACAAAGTGTTACGTTTATGTAATGTTTCACAATACTATTATACAAGACTTATAAATGTAAAATAAATAGTAATATAATAAAACATAAACGAATACAAGCACAGAAGAATATGTCCTTACATAAACGAGAATCAACCATTACTTCGCATTTTCATGTGATTGCGTCTCATTTTCACGCACACCTCATGTCAGCACTGAATTCAGTATAATATATTTTATGTATTCTTCTATTAATAGACGTTACAACTCTGGCTACATCGACACTGATTAATCGACAAGTAATCAACGTTAATATATGTGAAGGAAATATAGCAAAGCAAGAGGTAATTATAGTTCAGTTCGTTATAAAATGTTCAATGCTAAATGCACAGATCGCCCTCAGTCATCAAACATATTAAATCTGTTATAGAATAACCAGTGTCATCAAACCTCATTTAAATTATCATTCAAGACGATCACATTTCTAAGAACTCCTCTGTTTGCTCACTTGCTAGTCCATGTTGTGAAGTGTTTCAAGCGTCATCTAGCAAACCATCATATTATTACAGTCAGGGCCATTATTGTCCCAGTCGGGATCTCTGTTGTTTACAAGTAATTGTATTGACACGTAAGAGAAATAAGACTAAAGTAAGTATCCATCTATTCATTTCGCTCATAGTGTGATATTTAAATAGGCAGACGTCATTGTCAATTCGACAGCGTGTGACCTGGATCTAAAGAAAGGAGCCGTGTCAGCTGCTATTTTAGCAGAAGGAGGAAAGAGCCTGAAGTCAGAGTGCAGAAAGAAATACCCGAAAGGCATACGATTTGGAGAAATAGCCCGCACGTCTGGCCATGACCTCTGCTGTAAGGAGGTGTTTCATATTGCCATCGATAACTTCCAAAGTGCAAACGCGAAAGAAGTAAGAAACGTGAAAGTATAGTATTTGTGACGTTTTATGTTGTGGGTAATTTAATCCATATGTTTTATTGATGATTCTTATCAAATTGTATATTTAGATACCAGGAACTGTGTACTATCAATAAATAATGTTATGTATTTGAGTTTCACAAAGCAATTTGATATTTATATCCTTTTATTATTTCCAAATTTTATATATTCAAGTCTGTTCCATAACTCTAATTTACAGCTTCTGCTTCCGTCTTTGTATTAACAGAACCTTCTAAAAATAGTACTTCTTTGTCTTGAAGAGGCCAGCCATAGTCAGTACACTTCTATTGCATTCCCAGCACTGGGCTCTGGTATCCTTGGTTACCCACGTGATGTTGTCAGCAACACCATGATAAAAGCATTTAACCATTTCCAGAAGAATATCCCCTCCACCACCCTCATTGAAATCAAAGTAGTAATCTGGAGGGACATGAAGACAATACAGGTAAAATGGGAGCAAATTTCATACCTTATATGGTTGAAAGGCACCTCACATGTGAGATCCTTTATTATTACTCTCGGTATAAATCTGTAAATTGAATGAAACATATGCTCTGCAGTATCCTATTATTTCTACGTAACGCAAAGTAAATTAGGACCCATCTATCATGGCATTTTTTGGAGACTTATTTTATAACATTAGAGAGTTCGGACGTGAGTTTGACTATTGACATTACTTACCAATAATATTTAAATTATTTAAAGGATGTTTTGTATTGCTTATTGAATACTATCCATGCTTTATACCTGAATGGAATATATGCATATATAAATAACGTTACATCAGAATGGTGACACAAAACATAGTTTCAAAATAATGAATTATCCTTATTTAATAAGTAGCTTGCTAATACGCTTCAATAAATTTAAGGAATTTCAAGCAGAGTTATTGAAATCGAGGACGTTAACAGTTCCAAGCACCAGTTCCTTAGACACAACATCTGGAAACCAGCAGTTTATATCTCACACGCACTCCAAAGCAAGAAAAGGTAATTACTGAAACATTTAAAAAAGAGTATATATGCATACACAGAAATATATAGGCAGATAGATAGACGTAGATAGTTGGAGAGAGAGAGAGAGAGAGAGAGAGAGAGAGAGAGAGAGAGAGAGAGAGAGAGAGAAAGATAGACAGACAGACAGATAGATAGATAGATAGAAAGATAGATAGATAGACAGACAGACAGATAGATAGATAGATAGACAGACAGACAGACAGATAGACAGACGGATGGACGGACGGTTAGATAGATAGATAGACACAGCCATTTTATGAATATAATTACATTTCTTTTCATTATGTGTACATGAATGCCATTATACATTGTTCAGCTACAACCCTACTATTACAAGTCTGATTTAAGAAGATCACATTTTTTAATTTGCAGACATAAAGATTTTAACCAAATGGGTTGGTTGCATGGAATGTAGAATTGGTGGCTTTCGTCTTATTGTCAAGCAAGGGGACATCACTGAAGAAACCGTAGACGCTATTGTCAACAGCACAAATGATGATCTCGACTTAAATATAGGTTAATGACCCCCCCAACAATAATGTGTTTTTGATATGATTTATAATTAATCTAATTTATTTAAGCATTATTTACAAATTATGCTATGACTATTGCTTTTCCGACTATTCCCTCTACTATTATTACCATCACTATTGATAATTATACTAATACGTTTTTATTGAAGCGGCCTATCCAATTGAGCTCATAATCTAAATTATTAGTATCCAACTCATAGACCTTTAGCCCACCCATGTTCACGAAGCAATTGTTAAAATCTAATTAAATATATTCCTTCCATTTGTGTTGATCAGTATGGCACAATTAAATAGAACAACTAAGAAATACTTGTTAAACTTTATTTATTTTTATTTAATTATTATTTTATTCCCGCATATATATGTTATTTGAACAATTTAAAGTTAATTGATTTTTCGTCCGAAAACATATTATTCTTTCATGATTATTACATATCTACTGGGTTACTGAGTTGTGGACACAGATGAAAAATTACTAGATACAGTGTTGCGTGCATTACGTTTCTAGTATTGATACATGTATTTTATTCATTTCCACAAATGTACATATATTTTGCAGTATATTCTGATCATTCTTTCGTATGAACGCCTGCAATGGTCTTTTTCTTTCCGAAATATATATTGTGTGCGTCAGACGGTTCTCCAACATTTGTGTCTTATTTTTTTTTATGCCATTTTACCACTTTATTATCAGATGTATATAATTATTTTATGTATAATTTAAGATACGTACTGTAATCGTATCTGATATGGTTTTTAATTAGTGTTTACCTATGATCAATATCATTTATGTTAGTTGTCCTTTTAATTATTGTTTACATATGATCAATGTCATTTATGTTAGTTGTCCTTTCTTCACTTTTAATTAGGATCCGTATCCCGGACACTCAAATCAATATGTGGAGAGGAGCTGGTGGAAGAATGCGAGGAAAATAGTAAATTATTATTAAATTATATTTGTTTTGCTAAAGTATTGGGTTTAATATTATTAAATTATATTTATTTTGCTAAAATATTGGGTTTAATATTATTAAATTATATTTATTTTGCTAAAATATTGGGTTTAATATTATTAAATTATATTTGTATTGCTAAAGTATTGGGTTTAATATTATTAAAGCTAGTATATAAGAAATTAATGAAACGCTTTAATGTGTTTGAGAAATGTAGAAGCGCGAATACGAATGCACAATCACTGTTAAATTAATGTGCATCATAAAAAAGAAATCAAAGATTTCCAGTTATTTAAATACGGAGAGAAGCACTGTCAAATCTTTTCACGCATTGTTACACTTTCAGTCTCAGAAATAATTCTAAATGTATTGTAGTCGTTTCACACATTAAGACCTGCTACACTTTCAGTCTCAGAAATGCAGGCCAAAGGCGTGTGTGTAACGAACGCGTTCAACATGAAGTGTGATTGGATTGTTCACGTGAGCTCCGCCCGGTTTCACACTGATTGGCAAACTGGCATTAAAGCAATACTGAAAGAAGCCAAAAACCTCGGCATAAGGACGATTGCATTTCCAGCATTAGGCACTGGTCAGTGATTCTTTATTAGTGGTGAATTAAACACGCTTTTCTTTCGGTGTTTTCCTAGCAGAAACTTTAAATAACTGCATGAAATATTTGCTCCTTCTGCAAACACATATGGTCTTAGATAATTGTTGAAATTATTTATTATAGATGTAATACACGTTTACAAAATGCAATAGAAGCACTTAAAGAAAATATATCTCAAGCTGGTATATGGTAGTGTCATAATATATTAAACAAATTATGCTTACAATAAACCTTATTTTTCATAATTTTAAAATCATTAAAGTATTCACTGTTTCTACTGTCTGTATAATTATTGAGTAGACTCCCGTTAAGCAATTAAGCTTAGCTGATGCAACAACTTGTTTACGCGTTAGAGAAAGCCAGAGGTGAAGAATGGATTGATAGACGGATACTGGATGCCCATAAATATTTGGCTGTTTGCTTTCAGTATCGTGACGTAGCACTAATCTGTTAAATGACCTCGATTCATTCATATAGTCGCCTGAATTAATCAAATTCGTAAGACGCGCCAACATTTGTACAGAGTGCCCATCGTCCAGAGGTAAATAAAAATCACGTCCACATATTTTGACCGTGTATAACTTCACATAGTGGTAAATATAAGTGGCTTCTCTAGAGGTGTATTTCTTACTCGTAAAATTGATGTACGTTTATACTATAAATATTGTATTATTATTATAAAAAATTATGTGTTTTCTAATGTTGCCAAACGTAGACCGGACATGTGATAGGTAGCTTTAAACATTCATTCCATTTAATTATGTTCTTGTAATCTTTCAACTAATGCCACCATAAAAATCAACATGTACTTGCTTCTCGATATCACAGGAGCAGAGAAAGAGTATTCCCACATATATTTTACTGTTACATGGCAAGAGTTGCAGAATGTTGTCATTCCCAGCCTTTTAAACCAGCGGCAGAATAATAATGTCAGTGACAATAATTTGGACCTCTTTTGCTCACCCCATCATGCCATGTCTCAATCACTCACTACTGTGAATGTTGCAATTAAGTCCATTGTAGCTCATAGAAACAACACAGAGTGGAAATCAGGAATAGAGCATGGTCCTCAGCAAAAAAGGAACACTGAACAAGAAGTAGAATCAAAAGGAGAAGCTTCCTGGAACAGTAGAGCATTAAAACATTTTGACCAGGCTCGCATCTTCTATTCCACACTTTAAACATCTCATCATATCTATCCTAGTAATTACAGAATTAGATATATCATCCTTGGCTGGCTGACGTCAAGTCCATTACCGTGGGTAAAATTCATGAACCACACTATACACTTCCACTACAAATTAAATATATGCTAATACACAAAATAGTTACGAGCAGTAACTAATTTACAAGATTAGATTTCTACATTATCTCCACATTAGGATTACACAATATATCATACAATTAAGTACAATTAAACAAAGGTAATATTCTACATGAAATCAAACTACGGTATGAATTTTCTAGATTATTAGTAACAAAAATATCAACATCGCCAACACACATTACTTGTAAAAATAGAAATGAATAACACGTCACAGGTCACTCTATTGATTCAATAAATATAACCTGTTAAAATCATTAATGGCTATAGAATATCACTTGAAATTATATATGTTGCAGATGAATAGATATGTAGATAGACAGACAGACACAGATAGATAGATAGATAGATAGATAGATAGATAGATAGATAGATAGATAGATAGATAGATAGATAGATAGATAGATAGATAGATAGATAGATAGATAGATAGATAGATAGATAGATAGATAGATAGATAGAAAGAAATGTTTGTAGTTTTATTTATAAATTTTCTGCTGTGTATGTGTCAGGTGCATACAATGTGACGCCAGAGATGTCGGCAGAGGCAATGTTCCGAGCGCTAGTCAGGTTTTACCAAAGTCACACGGACACTGAGTTAGAAGTGCGTGTTGTGCTCTTTGGCAGTGAAATGATTCCTCCATTCGTTTCCCAAATACAAGCTCAAGTTACGAGTTCTCAACAGGTGCCCTCGATGCACATGATCGGCAAAATCTTTAAAGGTTTCATAACTTTGATTTTATGCAAACAACTTAAAATGAAAAGAATACAATAGCGAAGAATAATAACGCAGTATTTCCCTAAATGCATAAAAGAGAGAGGGAGAATGAATGGATGGATAAGTAGATAGATAGATAAGTGCATGACTAAATGCACATAGATACGCACTTACGCTCGCTCGCTCACACACAAACACACACACACACACAAACATACACACACATACACACATACACACATATACACACATACACACATACACACATACACACACTCACACACACACATACACACAGACACACAGACACACACTCACACACACACACACACACACACACACACACACACACACACACACACACACACACCATAATAAATGCAGCATATCTAAACAATGTCAAGTGTTAGTACACTAAATGCGAGCAGCTTAGTTCAAACATTTGTAGAAATAAAAGTCAACTCACATATTACATATCTACTTATTTCTAGCAAAAATGCAAGTCCTCATTCATTCAATCATCTAACTCACCATCAAGCTAAGGTCACCTTTCAAAACTATACTTTTTCTTGCCACTCCAAACTCAAAGTGATCTGAGAATAGAATTTTCTACTGCAAGTAAACTTTTTGATCTCACGCCATTGGTTGGTCTCGGTCTCGTAAATCACAACCATTGGATAATAAAATCTACTCACTAGTTTTCATTACATCAGCATTTTATAGCATACACTTGCATTGAGCGTTTACTTTAACTCAGACACTTTCAAAAATACTATCATCAGGAGTGCCCAAGATTGGTTACTTTGACAATTTCACAATTTATATTACAATTCAATTTTAGAATAGGGAGACAAATTTACTCTTGGATAGCAATATTCATGTCAAAAGACCAAACATATGTTTATGCAAATACTTGGGTCTTTTCTTGTTGCTGATTCTACATAAATCTTTGTTGTGTTCACTTACACTCGTCTTAATTATACTGTACCTTGCCGTAGTTCTCACACAAATTTCTATGTATTTGTTTTGCCACTTCGTTGTGTCGTGTGGTGTATTCTGTTCCAGCCAGAACCTGACATCCAGATAGTATGTGCTCTGTTGTCTCATCCATGGATTTGCAGAGTCTACATTTGGAATCATTTGATATTTTCATGATTTTTTGTTTTGTATGATTTTGTGTTGAATGCTTGATATTGCGCAGCTGTTATGAGTGCTTCTGTTTCTGCTTTAAATCCTGCCCTTTCAACCAGTTCTACGTTGCTTGCCTTGTTGATATTTAAATGGCTTGTCGTACATACTGACCATGGAGAGGTTTTTGGCTCCAGGTATGTTCTAGTTCTCTCTTCGTTGTTTTCTTCCATGTTTTTCTTTGTCTTTTTCTGTGTTTTGGATTAGTACACTCATCTTTACTGCTTCTATCAGTGGATCATATGCTGTTATTCCAGATGTAGTCCACAAGACCAATGGCTTATTATTATTATTATTATTATTATTGTTGTTGTTGTTGTTGTTGTTGTTGTTTGACGTTACTGTAATTATTGTTACTGTTCTATTTCATGTGCCCTTGATGATGATCATGACTGCTTCTTTTTATTGTTTTATATCAAATTGCTTGTTTCAGGAAGTAGAGATAACTCTTCACTTAACAACTTAATTATGACAAACAATCTCCAAGAAGTGATTAAACTTCATGTCTATACTGAGGACGAGACAAGTATAACCAGATTGTTAGACTACGCTAGAAAACAAGCCGATCCCATTGTCGAAAAAAGAGCACATAAGGGGGTATGTAACTCTATCAATTTCTGCCTCATCTGAATGACTTACAAACTATATAGTGCATGGAGATGTCGGTACTAACATAATAAACCTATCTTTATTGCTTTACTATGTAGTTACAATATATTGTAGTATGTAAATATTAATAATGTAGACGATTTATCCTCAGCTGTAATATCCATATAATGCTTTATTAAATACAATATTTACAGCTCTATAGGTATATTTCATGCGGGGACGTCTGAATTCCGGTCTTCTCTTCAATTGTCTTCCTTGTTCGTGGCTCTCGGCTCTCGCTCGCTGTATTAAATGTAAAATCGAAATTTGAATGTAAATATAGTTAATAGAACGAATACCTATGCTCTAAATGACGCAATAGTATAATGTGCGTGTGCGTGGGGGTTGGGGGGTTATAGTTTTAAAAAGACACAGTTTTATCAAGAATAATACTTAATTCCTCAAATTAACTCGAAACCTCATATGGTCCAATTCAGTTTATAAGCACACAATCACAAATAAAAATATACATTATACAAC
The DNA here is from genome assembly GCA_028829895.1 of Sinotaia quadrata. Lineage (NCBI taxonomy): Eukaryota > Metazoa > Mollusca > Gastropoda > Architaenioglossa > Viviparidae > Sinotaia > Sinotaia quadrata. The sequence goes on along the minus strand of CM054180.1, from coordinate 28,379,257 downwards.
CATTTGCTTGTGTGCATACTGTTTTGATCAGTTGGTTACATTTCTTGTTAACTGTGAAGGAGTAATTTTACCTATCCCTATTTTAAATTTAATTGTTATATAAATTGTTGGAGTGTCAGAGTGACCCGACCTTGGGCACTCCTTGTGATGGTATATTTGTAAGTGTCAGAGTTGGAAGTAAACAATCCGAGTTCAGAATATGCTTGAAATTGCTGATGTAATGCAAACTACTTCAACTGGATGAGTAGTTTTATTATGCAATGATTAAGATTTATGAGAACAAGGCCAAGCAATGTCTTTAGAAAATTCTATTGTATGATCACTTGAATTTATTGTGGCAAAGAAGTTCAGTCTTGAAAGGCATCCATTAGCTTAATGGTGAGTTACCTGACTGAGTGAGTGCAATTTTGCTATTGATATGTTATATTTGTGTAGAGATGTAAATATGAGTAGACTATTATTTCTACAAATGTTTGATATAAAATTCTCATATATAGTATGCTAAACACTTTACATTATTTTGATATGCTGTCTTTATTACACTTTGAGCGTGTATAGGGCTAATAAATACCGTTGAGTAAATGGTAAGTTGAGATTGGAATGTAAGAAAGAATTTAAAACGATAAACAAGAAACTTAGTGTTTGTTCTCTGATTATAATTATGTTTATACAGGGACAAGCAGCTTTTCATTGTATGATAGGGATCTTCTGGCTTACTGGTTATAAACTACTACAATCGGGGTAGTTGAGAGAATCGTCTGCCACAGTGTGTGTAAGTGCATAGCAAAACACTACTCTCCATTTATGTATGGTGGCAAAGTATTTTGACCACATCAACAATTCCAGTGCAAGGAAGTTACTAGAAATTGCTATGTTTATTATTCTGCTTCAGGAAGCTTGTACGGTGGAAAAAGCACCTAGGTTGGCTTTGAGGGAATAACGGCGAAATCCGTGTTTTGGGCGTTGAGGGGAGAAAATATGTGGAAATTGATGTGGACAATGAACTTGCGACTTTGACGTGAAAATCACATGCAAAAGACAATTGTGGATTAATTTATTTAAGTTTATGAAGTAGCTTTATTGTTTACCTCTAATAACTAATTTCTGTTCTCTGATAAAAATATCCTCTGCTTTGTATTCACATTAATTTGTTCATTTGTTATTTGGATATAAGACTGTGTAATATGTAAAAATTATTAGAACATGGTTTCATGGAAATACTGATGTCAAGTAATCTTTTTCATTGTATTTGTCATATGTATAATTTATTGTTGATTTCATAAATTTACTGTTACATTTATTGATCTTCTTACACACATTGATAACCTTTCTTAGGAGAAGAAAGTGGGTGGATGGAGGTTCGCTAAATATAGATTAAACACGAATGTGTCTTCTTCTTTAGTACGAAGTTTTCCACCCATGGAATATTGTGTAATGGTAAATGTCATCTTAATGTTGTAGTAAAGAGAACACGTTTACAACGCCTTTATATCAGCCAAGTGATAGACGAATGGTGTCTGCTGGAGGATTATTAATAACATAAATAAAGATTCCCATCAATTGTAATTAGTTATGAATGATTAATTAATTAATATCAATCATAATCAATAACTAACTTATTTCGGTGTCATAATCATCTATCTATCTATCTATCTATCTATCTATCTATCTATCTATCTATCTATCTATCTATCTATCTATCTATCTATCTATCTATCTATCTATCTATCTATCTATCTATCTGTCTGTCTATCTATCTATCTATCTATCTACCTACATATTTTTTCACTCTATTTGTACACATGGCAGATGACTGGTCCCCAGAAGAGAGCTTTGACACTGCTTGAAAAACAGCGTGCTGACGACAAAGTCAACCAAGACAAAGTTAAAAGTTAGTCATAAGATTAATGTATTAAAAGAATTATCTCCTTGAACCGTTTATTAACTTGAGCAAATTTATCTTTTAGTATTTGCTTGAGCATTCAATTCTGCAATTACATTCAATTAAATATAAAGACAAATGAAAACAAGTAGTGTTTAATTTGTCGATAAGGAGCGTGATTTTTTAATAAGTAAAGAAAGAAGTTTTAAAATATTACGAAACAACAATATGCAAAAGAATAAAAACATTGTATTTTCTTTAAAAGTGCGTAAAAATGATTTGCTTTATTTGTTTAAGACAATGGCATGCTAGGTAGCCCTGTGAAGAAAGGTCATACGGAAATGTATGCGTGTGTGTGTGTGTGTGCTGAGAGGTATTTTTATTTCAATCTTTAAACTAAGGAAAGCTTGCTTCTGGGTAGAAATTTAAGTTCGAGCGTGGTTAGACTACAGAAGCATTACCACTGAAGAACAAGATTCAGAAAATCAGATTTATGTTATTCATTTATGTTGGTCTTCTTCAAAATGAATACTTTTACTCTTAATACCAAATTGGTGGACATCACTTTTTTACCGTCAGATTGAATGTGACTATTGTCTTCTGAATACACGATTTTAATTAAAGTTAGATTTTAATTTTTGTATATAGGAAAAAATGTCCCCGTCAAAGTTTACAGATATTTCAAATGAATATGTTTTTACTACATTATGTGAAGCTTTTTCCTATGACCATCTGATGATTTTGTTATCCATTCCATTATTTAGATCTGTAGAAATGCATAACACTGAAGAATCAGCATGGCACTCATTTCAATTTTGTTATTGTCCTTACAGCTATATCCGCAAACGTTTTGCCGATAATTTGGACTGACCAAGGTCCCGGGGAGAAGGTGAAAAGATGCACATTATTGACGTCTGGTGAAGAATACAAAACTGTAGAAAAGAGCTTTAGGGCATCACTTGGAAAGAATGCCGTTACAATTGTCACCGTAAGGATTCTTCCGTTTAGTTCGCCTATTTATCTCAAACCAACGTATTAGTTTTCTTCGCAATAACAATATTTGTCATACCTCAATAGTTAATACAATTTAATACAGGATCAAAATAAATCAATTTACATAACTGCATCAAAAATTAGAAGAAAAGAAAAAAAATAAATTATTCACACAAATCCTAAATCATGAAAATTTCAAATGATTCCAAATGCAGTCTCTGCAAAAAAACATGAATGAAACAGCAGAACATATACTGTCTGGATGTTTGTTTCTGGCTGGAACAGAATACACCAAAAAGACACAACGAAATGGCAAAAATCCTAAATAGAAAATATGTCAGAAATATGGAGTAAAAACATCGGAAAGAGAATGTTTGCACTAACCGGAAGTAGTCATTGAAACAGAAGAAGTCAAAATAATGAGGGATTCGAAATAAGAACGGATCGAGTAATTCCTGCACGAAGACCCGGATATTGTAGTTCTCAATAAGTCCAATAGAACAGCAACAATCATTGGTGTTCTGTTCCAAGTGATAGGAACATAAAAACAAAAGTGAGAGAAAAAGATAAAAATACCATGATTATACTTTAGAAATCTAGAGACTGTGGAATGTTAAAGCAGAAGCAATACCTGTAGTGATAGGATCTTTGGCGAACATAACACCTGACTTGGAAGGATATCTGAATAAAGTGTCTGGACAACGCAAAATTGCCCCACTGCTCAAAGGAGCACTCCTACGATGTCCTCACATTCTCCGTAAAGCCTTGGGTTTCCCAAAATATTTTTAAGGTACCGAAACCTTGGTTCTAAATCGACATTTATCAGAAGTCGGGGGAAAAGGCATACTACTATTATTATTACTACTATTATTATTATTACTATTACTATTACTACTTGTTACGTTTCCAGTATTTATTTAAAGACCCTGCTTAGAATAATTAAAAGACTTTAAATATAATTAATTCTTCCTCTCATATTCTACGCAGACTGGTTGCTCAATTTATTATCTGACTAATTAAAAGTGCGTCTTGTAGTTCAGACGACAAATTTACAGACTAATAAACTGCGAACTTTTAGCTAGATTTGAAAACAGTTAAATCCCTCTAAATTAATATGCACTCGTCATCAATCTTTCTGCTCATCCGCCCCCATTCAAATCTAAGAATTAATCTAATTGGTCTATTGTGCATAGAAATCAACTACTAAGAGGTATTAACAAAGAAAATAAGATTTAATAAAGTTTAACAAATTAACAATAAATCGAATGCAACGCGAATAGTCTTCACTCTGTCTTTACGCGCCTATGCCTGATTTTTGTCAATCTAAATTGCCAGAAAAGTGTTCCTTTGAGATCTGTACACTTGATTTTGCACTTAGCTCTATTCTTGTATCCTTGGTCTCAACACTCAGTCATGCTGATTCGTTCCCTCAGTCCCCCTTTAACGACACACGTGGTGCATAAGGAATGATGTCCCTTTGTTAGTGGCTAGGAACTGGAATTTTTGCAGCATGGCCCTCAGAGTGGATTTCGACACGCTTACACCAATAAGCTAATGCAGGTGAGGCATGGGTGAACATGAACCATGAGCCGACCTGTGGATGCAACGTGTTTGGATATAATTCTCAACCTAACAGGTCCTACCTAGGCATGGCTCAATTAAATGCGCTGAACAAGGAGTTTCGACTTCGCGTCGCTTACAATTATTTTTAGGAAAATATAATCGTCTCACATGTGTTCCATTTAACAGTCATGACGTATGAAGCAATAAAATAGATACAACGTTAAATTAATGTTCATACAAGGGGTAATTCAAGCCGACAGAGCGCTTCACAATTTACAATTTAAATTACACGCAATAATTGAATTACATGAAGAATTCATATCGAGCGCAGCATTCTGGCTCTTAGTGAATTAAAACAATATAAATTAAAGTACAGAAATGGAAAAATGGTTACAATAAATTTATATTCCGTAACATATAGGTTTTCAGCTATTTCTCTGAACCATGCTCAAGTGTATATGGAAATCATATAATACATAGCACAAATACATACTTAAACAATACATAGGCAAATACTATTAAATAAAATGATACCTTTGAGAGAAGTCGAAGGGTACCTTGATTCTCTATGGCGCCGGCTGCCTCTCACGACCCGAGTAAGCTGATGGAATTAGCTAAAATGTGCTCGAAGTGAGGGAGCGGAAGCGTGTGGGTACATATATAGAAAGGTATATTGCGTATCACGTGACTGTTCGCGAAGCATGTAGTTGGTTCGAGAACTGGACAATGGTCCTAAAGTTACATAACATCTTGACCTGTTCTAGAAGCACCTAGAAAAAGGAAGCTTTGAACAAAGGGGTCAAGGGTTTCAAATATTCGAATTTGAAGTAAACAAGGCTAAGTGGGTCATCAGGTCGGACATTTTTATCAGACTTGTGACACCCCCTTGCTTTTGAGGCGTTTATCTTACCAAAGATAAAATGCCTCCTACAAATTATGTATGATAAAATGTAGAAGTCCACAATGAAGAAAAATTTACACCAAAAAAAATTCAACATTCCTAGAAATAAAGTGTGCAACTATATTTCATATTTACAGGAAGGAATCCGTAGGGTTCAGTTAATTGATTAAACAACATTCTATCAGTACCGGCACTTGATGGCATCAAGCACGACTCATGTAATCTGCGCCAACATTCAAAGACCCTTTGATGTAATGAATATTTGCGTCATACTGTGTCAGAAACAAAGACCAACGCATTAAACGGCTGTTCGTAAATTGCGCCTGTCCGAGAAAGGCCAACGGCTGGTGATCGCACTCAATGACAAAGGTTTTTCCGTACAAATAGTTTTCGAACTTTTTTATGGCCCAAACTATTGCAAGACATTCCTTTTCACTGGTGGAATATTTCTGTTCAGTAGTTGTGAGTTTACGGCTTGCATATGCAACTGGGTGTTTGGTGTCATTGTGTTCTTGTAATAACACTGCTCCTAATCCTGTGTTGCTAGCATCAGTCCTTAACAAGAATGGTTTTGTCAGATCTGGCAGTTTAACAACTAAATCTGAAGTCAGTCTAGATTTCAGTGTGTCAAAAGCGTTTTGGCATGCATCAGTCCACACTACTTTTGTAGGCATATTCTTACGTGTCAAGTCAGTCAGAGGACATGCAATGGCACTAAAATCTGGTACGAATTTTCTGTAGTAATTAGCAAGACCAAGAAAACTTCTAACTTGTGTTTTTGTTAGCGGTTGTGAAGTGTCCTTAAGTTGTGCTATCTTAGCTTCACTTGGCGACATAGTTCCATGACTCAACTTGTGTCCCAAGAAGTCTAAGGAGAATTGTGCTATTTCACACTTCGTAGGGCGGGCAGTGAGGTTGGCTTGCTTTAATCTGGCTAGCACATCTCGTAAGAGTGTTAAGTGCTCCTCCCATGTCTGGGTGCCTAGAATTAAATCATCCATGAAGTTCTCAACTCCGCGTCCGTACAGTGGTTCTAACAATGACCGCATCATTTTAGAAAAAATGCTTGGAGCGTTTGAAACTCCGAAAGGCATAACTTTCCATGTGTAGTTTCCTACTGGTGTAGTGAAAACTAGTATGTGTCGATCAGTGTCCTTGACCTTGATTTGCCAAAACCGCGTGACAAATCTATTTTGGTATAGTAATGAGCGTTAGCTAGCTTAGTGAAGATGAGATCCGGATCAGGAAGAGGTTCGGCACAAAACTCTGTCACTTGATTGAGTTTGCGGTAGTCTACGCAAAAACGGAACGAGTTATCACGTTTTTTAATCAACACGATGGGTGATCCGTAGGCACTGTCAGTCTTCTCTATGACCCCTAGATCTAGCATAGTCTTAATCTCACGTCTAACGTCATCTATCTTAGCGTGTGGCAACGGATACGGCTTCAAACGTATCGGTTTGTTGTCAGTCAGCTTCAGTGAAAATTCTATTAAGTCTGTCAACCCTGGTTTGTCTGTCAGAGTAGATGAGAACTCATTGAGCAATTTATTCACTTCTTTTTTCTGTCTTTCTGTCAAGGCTTCATTTACCCTAACGTCTTTGACAGTTTCGTCCGTCTGTAGAGGACAGTTTGGTAAAGTACCAGTGACGCAATCAGTATCCCCCTGTCTTCTGTAACTATCGTCGCTACGACAAAATCAGCTTGAGTGGTTTGATCCTCACGGCTTATGTACTTTTTGAGTAGGTTAACATGAAAGATTTTCTCTCTCTTTCCTGTCTGCACCTTATAGTTCAGTCCCCCTAGCTTGGCGGTAACTACAAAGGGTCCTTTCCATTTCATCTGAAGTTTGTTATGTGCTTCAGGAAGCAACAGTAACACTTTGTCATTAACTTCAAATTCTCTAGGTTTGGTGTGCTTATTGTAATATTCTGCCTGTCTAGACTGAGCTATCGTCAAGTTTTCCCGTGCTATCTTGCCTATAGTTTCAAGACGGTTTCTTAAGTCAGTGACATATGTGTAAGTTGTTTTAACTTCGTCATCTGTCTTTTCATCAGTCCAAAGTGCCTTCAGAATCATCATCGGTCCGCGTACAGTACGTCCGTAAAGTAGCTCAAATGGTGAAAATCCAGTGGAAGATTGTGGCACTTCCCTATATGCAAATAGTAGGGCAGGGATGTATCTGTCCCAGTCTTTCGGTTTATCTGTGGCGAGCTTTTTAAGTGCTGTTTTTAATGTCCCATTGTATTTTTCAATCAGACCATTCGCCTGGGGGTGGTATGGTGTGCAAGTAAGATGTTTGATGGAAAGTAAACGATTTACTTCCTTCATTACGTTGCCTATGAATTGACTCCCCTGATCCGTCAAAATTTCAGTAGGAATTCCAACACGACTCCAAAGACCGAAAAGGGCTTCGGCGACAGTTTCAGTATCAATATTTTTCAATGGTACTGCGTCGGCGAATCTTGTTGCGTAATCAATAGTGGTCAGCACGTATCGATTACCTCTCGTTGATGTGGGTATTATAGGCCCAATCAAATCCATTGCTACGCGTTTGTAGGGCTCACTGATCAGTTCAGGCTCTCCTAACGGTGCGGGTCTGATTGAATTTTTAGACTGTGTTCTCTGGCATGTGTCGCAACTTAACACGAATCTACGGATATCGGCAGTGATGTCCGGCCAATAAAACTCACTTGTAATACGACTAGTTGTTTTTTGTACACCCATGTGTGCACCAAAAAGACTCTCATGACCTAATCGTAATACGTCATTTCGTTTGGATTGTGGAACGACTAATTGTTTCCGAAATTCGTCTCCCACTTTCGAATAGCGGTACAATAAACCCTTTTTCAGAATAATGCACGCTTTCTTGTTCGAATCGTCAGTGTTGACGTCACTAACAAGTACAGCTTGTCTGCGTAACTTGTCTAGTGTTTCGTCCTCAGCTTGTAATATTTTAATCTCGCTAACTGTTGCTTTATCTACGGCTGGTGCGGCAGACATCGGTGCAGTTACAGATTTGTCTTTACTACTCGCTGCTCTGGTTACAGCGTTAACCAGTGGTGGTTCAGTTGAAGTTTGTTTTTTGCATGGCAAAACATACTTGCAACCAAGGATCACGTCATGCGGTGAGTTTTCCATAACTGCCGCTTTGACTGTTCCTTCTACAAAGTCTGAAACAATCGAGACTTCAGCTACTGGTAAAATGTCTTGTTCGCCGTTTGCAAAGGTGACAGAGATTGTCTCCCCTGTGTAGTCGGTACGGTTAACTAATGATGCATTTACAATAGCGTCTAGCTCACACCCTGTATCAAGCAAAGCGATTGTATCGTGACCGTTTGCCTGTACTGGTGTTCGATTCGACTTTTCTGTTTTAGGTGTATGACTTTCTACTGCGTAAACTTTAGCTGTTTTCTTTTCAGGACATGTTCGTGAAAAATGGCCACTATCACCACAAGTGTAACATGCAAGATTCTTTTTATCTTTCTGTTTGTCGGACTTGTTTTTAGTGTCGGGTTTAGATGTTTTATCATCACGCTCATTAGGTGCCTTCCCGTCATTTTTCTTATCCTTTCGAGTCTGCGGTTCGTTCGGTCGAGACTTGTTGTTCGCGTGTGCGTTCGAGAATTGAGAATGTGCGTCATCAAAGCGATCGGCGGCGTTGCCTATCTCCTCTAGCGTAGATTTTTCCCTTATTGCTAAGTGAATCAGTAGATCTGATTTGTATGACCCGAGAATATGGTCTTTTACCATTTCATCCCTAAGACCTGCGTACGTCTGTGGAGTTTCGGCTAGATCTATCCATCTTTGGAACAAGTCAGTTACACGTCGTATGTACTGTGCGTGCGTCTCTGAACTGGCTTTAGTGGCCTGTTTAAACTTACGTCGGTATGTATCTGCTGTGAGTTTGTAACGTTTCAATAATGCGGCCTTGACTGTGTCGTAATTATCTGACTCAGAATCGCTAAGCTTATTGAACTCGTTTTTCGCACTGCCCTGCAATAACCCCGATAAATTTATCGCCCAATGTTCCGCTGGAATGTTCGTTGCTCTGGCTAACTTTTCAAACGTTTTTAAATACGCGTCTATTTGATCTTTGTTCTCATCAAATGGGACCATATTTATCTTTGGAATGATGTTTTCAATTCTACTGTGATTATTTCCATCGCTAGAACGCGAATCACCACTGCTTCTGCGATCACGGTTTGGATTGGTAACTTCTAGTTTCTTTACTTCCCATTCTAACCGTTTTATTTCCGCGTCTGCGGCGATGCGTTTGGCTTCTGTATCCGCTGCGATGCGTTTTGCTTCTGTGTCCGCTGCGATGCGTTTAGCCTCGGTTTCAGCTAGTCTTTCAGCCTCTAACTTCTTAGCTTCGCGGGCAGCTAACCGTTCTTCCCTTTCTATCTCTTGTCTCTCTTTTTCCGCTTTTTCCGCTTTCTCTAGCTCAGTTTTAATGTAGCTAGTCAGTTCGTCACCCTGGTATCCTATCATGATACCGGTTTCTTTCAGGTCTTCGATAACCTGTTTGCGATCCATTTTACTGTCTTAGCGCGCTGGCTACAATAAGAATGTATCTCGTGAATTGTGTGTTTTAACCGTCGGCGATAACTCCGCTTATCCCGAAAATAACTTTTAGGCTACAACCTTACAAAAATTATTTAATTTACTCAGAACACCTTCCGAAATAAATTACGCGTTAACTCTTTACACGTTTCACCTGCTTGTCACAGTGTCCGCTGTTCCAAGACTTCCGTAATGTCACGGCTCCTACCATACAACATTACACATTATATCTAGCACCCTAAATATAATAGTCCGAAGTCTGTTACTACCGATAACTCTCCTAGCTGGCGGTATAACCTTCGACTCCTCACAATGAAGTACTCAGTAACACAATACTAAATAAATCATCAATTAGCTAACATAATGCTTAACTACGCTTAAACATATATTAACTAACATGCACGCTACTCTGCAAAAGAATACATGCACATGTCACAACAAAAGCAAAGAAAATCAGTGATACAAAAATCAAAAGAACAATTGGCAATTTCTGTTCGTTCGTTTCTAGGTTTATGATACGCCCTATGTATAAAAATGTTACAATTTACAATTTAATACATATCAATCCCGCGACGACCCACACTTGTTACGTTTCCAGTATTTATTTAAAGACCCTGCTTAGAATAATTAAAAGACTTTAAATATAATTAATTCTTCCTCTCATATTCTACGCAGACTGGTTGCTCAATTTATTATCTGACTAATTAAAAGTGCGTCTTGTAGTTCAGACGACAAATTTACAGACTAATAAACTGCGAACTTTTAGCTAGATTTGAAAACAGTTAAATCCCTCTAAATTAATATGCACTCGTCATCAATCTTTCTGCTCATCCGCCCCCATTCAAATCTAAGAATTAATCTAATTGGTCTATTGTGCATAGAAATCAACTACTAAGAGGTATTAACAAAGAAAATAAGATTTAATAAAGTTTAACAAATTAACAATAAATCGAATGCAACGCGAATAGTCTTCACTCTGTCTTTACGCGCCTATGCCTGATTTTTGTCAATCTAAATTGCCAGAAAAGTGTTCCTTTGAGATCTGTACACTTGATTTTGCACTTAGCTCTATTCTTGTATCCTTGGTCTCAACACTCAGTCATGCTGATTCGTTCCCTCAGTCCCCCTTTAACGACACACGTGGTGCATAAGGAATGATGTCCCTTTGTTAGTGGCTAGGAACTGGAATTTTTGCAGCATGGCCCTCAGAGTGGATTTCGACACGCTTACACCAATAAGCTAATGCAGGTGAGGCATGGGTGAACATGAACCATGAGCCGACCTGTGGATGCAACGTGTTTGGATATAATTCTCAACCTAACAGGTCCTACCTAGGCATGGCTCAATTAAATGCGCTGAACAAGGAGTTTCGACTTCGCGTCGCTTACAATTATTTTTAGGAAAATATAATCGTCTCACATGTGTTCCATTTAACAGTCATGACGTATGAAGCAATAAAATAGATACAACGTTAAATTAATGTTCATACAAGGGGTAATTCAAGCCGACAGAGCGCTTCACAATTTACAATTTAAATTACACGCAATAATTGAATTACATGAAGAATTCATATCGAGCGCAGCATTCTGGCTCTTAGTGAATTAAAACAATATAAATTAAAGTACAGAAATGGAAAAATGGTTACAATAAATTTATATTCCGTAACATATAGGTTTTCAGCTATTTCTCTGAACCATGCTCAAGTGTATATGGAAATCATATAATACATAGCACAAATACATACTTAAACAATACATAGGCAAATACTATTAAATAAAATGATACCTTTGAGAGAAGTCGAAGGGTACCTTGATTCTCTATGGCGCCGGCTGCCTCTCACGACCCGAGTAAGCTGATGGAATTAGCTAAAATGTGCTCGAAGTGAGGGAGCGGAAGCGTGTGGGTACATATATAGAAAGGTATATTGCGTATCACGTGACTGTTCGCGAAGCATGTAGTTGGTTCGAGAACTGGACAATGGTCCTAAAGTTACATAACATCTTGACCTGTTCTAGAAGCACCTAGAAAAAGGAAGCTTTGAACAAAGGGGTCAAGGGTTTCAAATATTCGAATTTGAAGTAAACAAGGCTAAGTGGGTCATCAGGTCGGACATTTTTATCAGACTTGTGACACTACTACTACTACTACTACTACTACTTTTACTACTACTATTTATATATTAAATGTTCGGAATACGGATACTTTTGAATTAATATTTTTAAATTTATGACATAACAATATTACTTAAGAAAATGTGGGCAAAATTTGTTCTGCACACAGATTGAAAGAATTCAGAATCCCGAGCTTTACATGCTTTACACTATCAAGAAGGAAGGAATGGAGAGTCAAAATGCTGACGTACCCGGAATTCCAAGCGAGAGGACCTTATGGCATGGAACTGATTATGAAGCCATTTCAAGCATCAACCATCACGGCTTCAACCGCAGTTACTGTGGAAAAAATGGTAATTGGGTTGTGATTGTGTTTGGTCTTTTATTGTTTACTGTTGATCATTCATGTTTTTGGTGCGCATAAATATTCACTTATTTTATTGATTATCTGATTATCAGAATTTGTAATATAAAATATCAAACACAAAAGATCAACATAGATTGTATCCAAATATAAAAATGTATTGGTTTGTTTATTACACAAAACGTCTATATTATTTCTTGTAAAAATATTAATTTTTGTTCTCATTTACTTGTTTCAGCCACTCTATATGGAGAAGGTGTTTATTTTGCTGTAAATTCTGAATATTCAGCAAATATGATATATTCTCCTAAAGACAGTTCGGGATTAAGATACATTTACCAGTGCAAAGTGCTTACTGGCCAATCGACGTTAGGAGGAAATGGTTTAAAGGTCCTACCACCAAGATCAGGTGTCATTTTGTATGACTCTGCCACTAATTGCTTGATAAATCCAATGTTGTACGTCATTTTTAATGACAACCAGGCCTACCCCGAGTACCTGATTACATTCACGGACAAAAATTCAACAAAACTTTAATTCTTTTCTAAAATCCTTGTAATCTAATTTAACATTTGCGGTACATCGTCATATTTAACTAGGACTACCTTGAGTACTGATCACACTCACAGGCAATAATCAGAGAAGCATGTGAAATGTGTACAATCTGTGTCATGTAATGTGCCATTTGTAATAATTTTTTTTCTCTGCTCTTTTGGCTCTAGGAGGCTCAAGATTTGGTAACGTTTGTTGTCACTATAGGAAACAAATCCGAACAGGAGTAACTGGGTTTGAGTACTATTGGTGCACGAGATATGTCGTTTCCTTGTGCTGAATTCTCCATTTCCAAACAATGAAAGGCAATCGAGTCATTTCTTTGCTCCCAAAACACACTGCTTTTGCATTGTTTCAAATGCATCACTATAAATGTAAGACTTTATATAACTATTTCAAATTTGCAATATTTTCTTGTTCGTGATTTTTAGAAGAGAGAAATATGGTAGAATTCTAAATTTCATTTTTTTTGTACTATTGCAGTAATATATAGATCTGTATGTGTGAATGCTAATGTATTTATGAAAGGAACATTTTAAAAAATACATGTATGTGACATCTCATGGGGTGGGTGTTTACAATATGGTTTTTATAGTTGATACACCCTCCCCGCCTTGCATTAGGACTGGACCTTAGAATATCTATTAAATAATAATATAATTATCGTCAATACAAATAGGCTCGCATCAACTAGGGGTATAAATATATTTTTTATGAAGGCTGAAAACCAAACACTGATAAACCCCTAATGACTTGTTAATTGTAATAATAACATTGCAGTGCAGATGACGTACCATGACTTAAATGTTTAGTTTAGTTTAGAATCTGTGTTTTATTAAATGAAATATCTAAATTGAACGAAAAAAAGTTATTGTTTTTTTATGTATATTTTTATATGTATATTGCACTTTTCAAGTTATTGTGTTTTCTATAAATATCTATATTGCATTTTCAAGTTATTATGTTTTCTATGAAATACATATATTGCACATTTCACGTTATTGTGATGGTGCGTTATTACCTAATATGTAGTGATATTTCAAAAAAGCGAAAATTAGGATAAATAAATAGAAGCCTTTAAGGTGCAAACATGTAAACAAGTACATTTAAACAAAGATAAAGATTTAATTTCCAGCACTAATACTAAATAAAAATCTTTGAGAATATATTATATAAAGAATGATAATTATATGTAATTTAATATAAACAATATAACATTCGATAAACAGTTAGGCAATATTTTCAAGTATGACAACAAGTGCCCACTTCAAACCTGAAATAAGAGCAGACAGCGACGATGGAAATAGTATGTAATATTTAGTCAGAATCGGAATCGATGGGAATACAAATGATATTGCGTGCCAATATTATTTCAACTGATCGAAGCCACACGAACTCCAAAATGAATCAAAGGAATGCAAGTGAACTACCAAACGAACTAAGAACCGAAAATAAACGATACAACAAAACCAGACGACCAAACATAGCCAAACAAACTACAAAATTAACAAAACAAAGCCAAATAAACTACAAAACTAACCAAACGAAGCCAAATAAACTACAAAACTAACCAAACGAAGCCAAACGAACTACAAAACGAGCCAAACAAAGCCAAACGAATACAAAACTAACCAAACTAAGCCAAACTAACTACAAAACGATCCAAACAAAGCCAAACGAACTACAAAACTAAACAAACGAAGCCAAACGAACTACAAAACTAACCAAACGAAGCCAAACGAACTACAAAACTAAACAAACGAAGCCAAACGAACTACAAAACTAAACAAACGAAGCCAAACGAACTACAAAACTAACCAAACGAAGCCAAACGAACTACAAAACTAAACAAACGAAGCCAAACGAACTACAAAACTAAACTAACAAAGCCAAACGAACTACAAAACTAAACAAACGAAGCCAAACGAACTACAAAACTAAACAAACGAAGCCAAACGAAGCCAAACGAACTACAAAACTAACCAAACGAAGCCAAACGAACTACAAAACTAAACAAACGAAGCCAAACGAACTACAAAACTAAACTAACAAAGCCAAACGAACTACAAAACTAAACAAACGAAGCCAAACGAACTACAAAACTAAACAAACGAAGCCAAACGAACTACAAAACTAACCAAACGAAGCCAAATGAACTACAAAACTAACCAAACGAAGCCAAACGAACTACAAAAGAACCAATCGAAGCCAAATGAACTACAAAACGAAATAATGACCAAAACGAAACACTGACTAAATAAACGATAAAAAAAAAAGGCCAGTCGACCATATGATGTAAAACGAACTAACAAGCACACCAAATAAAATTACATATCTTTTCACTACTTTCGCGTTTATTTAATACGATTTGTAGCAGTCATTGTAATACATTTGTTTTGTAGTAAACTGTTGTGAATGGAAATCAAATGTTATCATGTTTAGGGGAAATTACTTTTTTTTAAAGATAAATAATACAGAAACAGTGAACTTGTAGTTTGGTTGTGATATGTCTTTTACGTTATTACTCTGCATCATGGTTTTGTAGTAATGGTCTCCTCTTTTGCAATTTAATAAACTATTTCATTGAGTGTTGTAGTATCGAGTTAGCAAATTCTTCCGACTATCAATTACTTTCACTTTTAAACATGTTAGTGTCAAAGTAAGTGTTATGTCACGAATAACATGCCAGTCTTTGTTCAACACTTGGTAATGTTGATTAAAAAATGCTTACATAATTTGTAAACACCTGGTCGTAAATAAATGTTGTTATTAATGTTACACACTTTGCTCGCGTGCTTGGCGACAATGCATTATCCCAAGGCTTCTTGTAATGTTAGGCGACAACCTTACAAAACTACTCCTATTACATTTAGTTGTCTAAATATAACCTTCCTGAAGTCTACTATTACCTACGCCGTCACATAGTGGCAATACAACTTGACTTTTCAGAAAAATCATTCAACATATATGTGTACTATGTGTACTATGGTGGACTATGTATACTATGTGTACTAAGGTGGACTGTAACAAGCATGTGAAAAATTATGATCTGTATTATTTATGTGTACAATGGTGGACTGTAGCACGTATATGTAAAATTGTGATCTTTATAAAGTATTATAATGGTAATATTAACAAGTATGATGTGGAATGGTGACGTGTAACAAGTATATTTATAATGGTGATCCTTAAGAACTGTGTGTATACTGGTGATCTGTAACAAGTGTATTTATTATGGTGATCTATCACAAGTATTGTATAATGGTGATCTGTAACAAGTGTATTTATTATGGTGATCTAAAACACGTATGTGCTTAATGGTGATTTGTGACAAGTATGTATATAATGCTAATCTGTAAAAAGTATGTGTATAATGGTAATCTGTAAAAGGTATGTGTATAGTTGTAATCTATAACAAGTCTGTAATGGGTATTTGTAAAAATTGTGTAACAAGGATGTGTACAGTGCTGGAATGTAGACGATTGTAAATTCGTACATGTGCCTAAAACGTATCCATCATTCTTTTAATGTGCCTAATACGTATCCAACGTTCTTATTAAAAGAGAATCCTTCGTTCAATAAAATCGAATTAAAAATAAATTGTTACAACACTGGCTGCCATACTTTGTTAGTTAACACTGCACGAGACATAAGTGTGTCCATACCATGCATTTCCCTCGTCGTCCATTATAACCTTCGATTTTCGAACAACCGTGGAATGTTATGTTCAACACGCAACGCTATTTTCGTCTCCCATTGAAATCGAGATTGCGGAAGTGTTATGTTTGTATAGTGAAGGCTTACAATCATTTGACATTTTACTTCATTGAAAGAGAAAAACAAGAATGTACTTTGAACACCGCCAAAACACACATTCATGAAAACAGTGATAGTGGACAGCTGTCTGATGGGCGTGGCTTTTTTCTCTCTGATGCTAAAACAGATCAGATTGCTCGCGGTGTTTCTGAAGCTTAACGACGTTCGTTGTTCACGAGGTGGTCCAATGCCTTGGAGTACTTAATATTTTAGAGAATTTTCCTGCCATCTGAATAAGGTAAATATAAGGGAGATGGAAGTTTTACAAGCATCAAAGCATATTGCCAGTTTTCATAATGAATAACATACATATCTAATTGAAGTGTCGTCTAATTTCTATAGCAAAAAATAATTTCTTGAAATACAATGTTCGTAAAATTTACCAAGTTTATTATTTACAGTGATAAGCGAGAATTGCATCACAGAATGTCTCTGGTACAAGGAATTTCTATAATAAAACAAAATGTGTTTAAAATTTTAAAATCTAGCTCATTATCAATGAAATTCGTTAATATTAAATAAGATTTTAAAGATTTTTAAACTTTACAAAGTCTATTTATGATTTTTGTAAGCAATATGATAATAATATAATATCAACTACGTTATTTTATATACATTTTACTACAAAAGTCCCATAGATTTGTAGTTTAATGAAAACATATTTAAAGGAAACTTGTATTACAGATTATATGTGCTGTTTTTTCCTATGTGTTATGTCAGTTACCGTAGATCTTCATATTCCATTCTCAGAACAATACACATAACATTATGTGATAAGAATGCATTCCCTTTTGAAATTATTTTGTAAAATTGTAAATGTCATTTGCGAATGATTAGAACATATGGAAACAACTAATGAAATGTTTAAGAAACCAATACCAAGTATATGCAGTAATACTATTAAGGGAGATAATTATTTTCGCACTAGATTTATAGGTTTGCTCATTCTACTGACAAAGACGCATCGTAAGAATACAAGTACAATGTGCGATTTATTTCCCTTCATACGTCTCTTGCTACATTCAACCTTTCGATAAAATCATTAAAACAGAGCATCTATAAATTACAAAGTCACATTTTAAATGTATATTTAAATGTCTGTTATAAATATTTATTTGCATTATATATAGTTGTGCAGAAGATAAATTTACTTAATAATTTATTTATTTGATTGATGACGGTGCTGTAACCTGATACATTATTTTCATTATTAGTTAAAGATTGATATAATGATATAGCGGCATGATTAACAATTGTGAGTTTGATGCTGAGACAGGATCATTAGTTATAACATATGACATATGGCGTGGTGCTTGTAAATAAATAATGTACATGAAAGATAGCGTTTGTATATAATGTCGATTTAGCCATTTAGCCCTTATGTTATAAATAAATTGTTGTGTTCATTTAAAAAGACCTGACTGAAATATTGCATGTAGTTATGGTGTAGGAGCAATGTCATGACAGAATGTAACAAAGTTGGCAGAGTGCCTACGCTCGGCCATAGCGTTAAACTGACAAAGGAAAAAGTGAGACACAGTATTATACAGGCGTTGCTAAGCAGTTTCAATGACGAGCTATACCAGTCATTGTACGACCTTCGTTGTTTTTTTTTTTTTCACCTGCACCCTACCAGTGCACCTTGCAGGATTAGGCTTATGTGCACTGTGCTTTAGCATGTATTGCTGCTAGCTCTAAAGGTGCATTACTGTGGTAGTGAACTTGCGCTTGTAGATAATTCTGATTCTCATTTATTTAATTATTCCTTAATTAAAATTTAATAAAAAATATTATTAATATTGATTGCATTTACATGAATGCGATCATGCAGTTATTCTATTTCGCTTGTGTAACTTGTGTAACGTGTGTGAGCATGTGTTTCCATATTAATGAAACTCTCCAGATTATGTTTTACACCTGCTTTGACGCTGACAGACGTGAACACGTGACTACAATCGTCGTCGATTATTACTATACTGGAACGCTCACTCATCGTGACAACGGGCGGACAGATCAAGAGCGCCCTCACGAGCAGGGCTGTGAATACGTTGTAATCTGTAGGTGAATGGCACTCTTTATCTTGAGTACTACAGAGTGTACCCTTAGTGAGTTAGGAATTGAGTGGGTGAGGAATCTAGCAACTAGGTTCGCGAGATCGGGGCTCTGATCGGGTGCAAAACCAAACAAACACCGCCAATGGAAAGGGCCAACAGGACTGAATCCAAATGCACTGGACTCTGCCATGGTTAACGACCTGAGTACTTGTAATCACCGACCAAAGGATCTTCTTTGTCTACACCCATGTTAATTTTAATCCGGGAACAAATTAGAACGCATATAAAACCCAGATTGAGACTGGAACAGTTTTAGACCCTGAAGCGCTAACCGAATTTTAATACTCAGCATTGAAAGATGGCCTTAGCTGAACTGAATTCCTGACACATTGTTTGTAACCATGAATTGAATTCCTGACAGACATTTCTTGTAACCATGAACCATCTGCAAGTCTTTGTTGGACTTATCCCGTGAGTGAATACTGTGGCTGTGCTATCGTTTACAACTAGGAGAAAGTATTAATTCTGGATGCTACTTCCTACCTGGGTCTGCCTGAATACTGCATTACAAATCAAGATCACTGTGTAGTGAGAGTTAGTTTGTTCTGTAAAATTATCCCGCATGATATTTGCTTATTTTCTCAGTTACATAACTTATTAACGTTGTAGTGAAGTTATTTGCCAAGTGTTGTATTTTATAATTGTGAATTCCCAAGCATGAAAAAGTTTTCTTCTTAGTAGAATAATTTGCAAACTTTAGTAACATTATTTATAAAGAGTTGATTTCTGTTACAAGATGTAGTTTTAAACGAATGATAATTACGAGTATAGGTCAGACTTCGTTGCCTGTCTGTTTACCGAGTATTTAATAGAATAATAAATATGTGTAGCATAAGAATGTGTAAGAAAACAGGTTCAAATTAAGAGCATATGAAATTTCAATGCGTAGTGTGATGAACGGCATAAAGGCCAATTCTTATAGTACAGTTTATCAATTTTTAATGCACATTTTCCATATCAACTATATTTGAGTTAGTTAACTCTGAGAATGGATAATTGAATCATGGTTTATTAAGACAATCGACCTCTATATTCCTCATAGATTTGCATTTGAATTACATCTGTTTGATAATTTGTTCTTTGCACAATTACCACCTTTCCGAGAAAGTCCAACTGAATTTAATGCTGCACGTAGAGACACTACACTTCAAGTCTTTCTTTTTATACAGTTTCACCAGAATGTGATTTGAGAAAAAGCAATAGTTAACGACAACAAAGACGAACTGCAAGAAGATGGAATCAAAATGCCATACTGGTCACACTGACGATGCCTCTAGCATCCTTCTATCCGACACAGACGTTCGCAGACTGTACTATCCAAGACCCAGGAAAGGTCCAATTAAAGAATGGAAATGGGATGAAAAAAAACAGGAAGTCTGTTTATTTGATACACAGGTGAAAGGTGGGATTTCTACAATTGCTCAAAATCGATTGAAGTAAATATATTAGAATCATATTTCAAATAGCATTAATTATAGAACCGTATAAGAAAAATAGCAAAACTCGTGGTAAAACTCTGGTGTGTATTGCATTTAGAAGCCTTTTCCCATTTACTGACTTGTCCTTTTATTATACACATTATTGAAATGAGCTTATTAGTAAAGTTTTACAAATGCATTCGTCATCACGAATATGCATTTAGTTTACAAAAATATAGTTTCCCAAACGGATTCAACTTTATCATATTCATTCCCAGAGTGATAAAGTAGCGTGTTTTGGGACTAGAAATATTGGATTGTGGAAACTGCCGTATTAAAAAATGTAAGCGAGGTATAAAACGAAATATATCTTTATGAGAAATACAAATTGTATGCTTTTGAATACAATTGATAAGCATGTGTTTAACGACTAAGCATAAAATGAAAAGAAATTTATGCTCCCATTTCCTGCTTAGCAGTTGTTTATTTGTGAGCCATTCTTTTAGACGTAACTTATGTGTCTTTCATGTACGAATACATTCACAGTATAATAACCAAAGCAAACAACTTCTACTTTCATCGTTTCATATTGAGACAAATCACATAACTACCTACATCGTGTCGTATTGAGACAAAGCACGTCTACTTTCAATATGTAGTTTTGAGGCAAATCACAACATTGTATTGAGACAAAGCACGTCTACTTTCAATATGTAGTTTTGAGACAAATCACAACATTGTATTGAGACAAAGCACGTCTACTTTCAATATGTAGTTTTGAGGCAAATCACAACATTGTATTGAGACAAAGCACGTCTACTTTCAATATGTAGTTTTGAGGCAAATCACAACATTGTATTGAGACAAAGCACTTCTACTTTCAATATGTAGTTTTGAGGCAAATCACATTGTATTGAGACAAAGCACATCGTGTTGTATTGAAACAAATCACATGACTGCTTTTATCTTGTCGTATTGAGACACATCACAAGCTGTTTTCATCACACAGTATGAGAAACAAATCACATGACTACTTTCATCATGTTGTATTGAGACAAATCACATGACTACTTTCATCATGTTGTATTGAGACAAATCACATGACTACTTTCATCATGTTGTATTGAGACAAATCACATGGTTACTTTCATCATGTTGTATTGAGACAATTCACATGACTACTTTCATCATGTTGTATTGAGACAAATCACATGGTTACTTTCATCATGTTGTATTGAGACAAATCACATGACTACTTTTATCGTATGTTCAGAGGAGGAATACGTGCAAGCAGGAACTCAGATGAATGTTGTCACATCTTTGCATTCACCATCCCAAGAATCTTTAGCTGATGTAGAAAGTCTTGATCGTTCTACTATTGAAGTACAGGGCCTCAGTGCACCGAACTGTGCAGAAATGTGCCGTTCGTATTTTGAAAATCCCGCACTAAGTGGAGGAGGACACATTTTTCACCTCT